>JASVER010000016.1:8710029-8756038 GCA_030449065.1 Oceanodroma leucorhoa
TTACTCTAATGTGACCACCGTTCTCGTTTAGTTTGAGGTTTGGGTAAAAGATTGATTTCAAATTTTTAATCCAAGTTGATTAATTTCAGCTATCAGTACCTGTAACTCATGAGATACATCTGCAATAGATGGTGTTCTACTTTGTGAGAGAAGTTTATGTTTCCATGTCTCCTTATTCTGCTTGTCTAAAAACCACCCACAAATAAAGCCTGGCTACAAATAAAACCTACAACAGCTAATGACACCTCATTTACAATTTAGTGTGCTGTTTAGTTTGAAGTTTACTGCTTCTGTTTCAGGCCTGTAAAGAGAAATGTATGCCAGAATTCTTGCTTTCTTACCGCGCAAAATCAAACTCATCTTAATAGTAACAGTAACAGTAACAATAATAGTACTGCCCCCTACTTCTCCCTTAAAATTTCCCCTGTGTCCCTCCTTTGGCTCTCATGACTGGGACAGCATCCCTGCTACTGGTAACAGCAGTGCCTTGGTGCCATTCCACCGTTCTCTTACTTGGGATTAGGCAGCGGACAATGACTTTGACGACTGCTTGGTTGTGTGGCCATGCACCATTACAAGGCCAGATATACAATTTCATAGACATGCATTTTGTGAATATTGTATGCAATGCAAAACAGTTTAGCCTTTCCAATTTATTTAATGAATGTAAAATGACTCCTAGAAGCCAAGCATTGGCCTCTTATCTTTCTGCTACAGACCGCACTGTCTTTTAAATGGCAACGTGATAATTGCAATTACAGCAAAATGAGATTTAATACCTCTCTCTCTTACATTTTCAAATGCAATTTATCTTCATATTTAACACATTAAATATAATTCTGTGGATGATTTAAATTCTCTGCAATGTTTATATCTATAAATTTATAAATTGTGCCATCTTTTATAATTCTGTCACCTTTTCTCATGTATGTTTACTTTTCTCTAGTTAAACAGAGATATTCTATATAGAAACAAATTTTCATTCCCACATGGTGGAAATATCACAGGTAACCTTTGTATGACATGTTAGGATTACAGACCATGGACTTTTTTTGTTTCTTTGTTTTATATTTTGCAGAAGTAGAAAGGGCTAAGAAGGCCCTTTCCAAAGATACAGAATATTGACATTATTCCTCAAAACTCTCATTTTTTGTCACAGTGTTACCCTTCATATATATATTATATGACCAAAAGACTGTTAAATAGCTAATAATATATTTATTTCGTATGATATGAAAAAAAAAATGTTTTCTGGTAAATCAAATAAATCTATGAAAAAGTTCTTATGAAAAGGTTCATAAACCAGTTCAACAATGCTGACTAAAGCAAAAAAGACCTATAAAAACACAGAACAAACTCATTAAAAAAAAGTCCCTTTGAACATTTTGGAAAAAAAGTGACATTTTGAACATTTGAGCAAAAGCAGATTTTTTATTTTGCACCAAATTTAATTAAAAAAAAATTAAAATAACAGTGTTTGCATTGCCAAAGGACATCAAATTAACACACATGGACAGGGTTAAGGCTGCCCTGGGTAAAGATATATTTGATAATTACAAGATGAGCGAAGCTGAGAGTGACAAATTGTCATTGCATTGCAGATGACATTTTCAATTGCACACTGTTTAATTCTTCTCTTGGAATAATGTGTACATTAGACAGTAAAATGGTATTAAGATTTTTTTCCCCCTGAGAAAAATCTACTTTATTGGAACAACTTTTTCATGAAATTCAATTAACATAATTGAAAATCCCAGAGGACAATTTTCAAAATAAAAAAAAAAATGTTTCTGAATTTTTTTATTTTGCTGTTAATTCAGAATCTGGTTGATTTTTCCAGCCAATATTATTTCTTTACTATTTAAGAGGACATGTCAGCAGTAGTGGTATTGCATGATGCTGACATACTGTAACAAGACGTAGCTGTTGAAGTCTTTCATTTTGGTTTTACAGAATTGCTGCTTCATGCTCATTGAAACAGCTTTTCTTTTTCTATCACAGAACATTCCCTGCTTGAATTATTTTTAATCCATTTGCATTTTAAAACAGGTGATATATGAGTGGAAATGACCTTCAAAAGAGCAAAACCTCCCACAGAATGGGAAAGACTCCAGCTTTCATCAACTGTACAGCCAAACATTAGTGAGATACACCATGTTAACTCCAAATTAATTCAAAATTTGATATAGGATATTATAAAATTACTGATCATAATTCTGTAGTCAGGGTTGAGTGTCATATTTATACACTCTTTATATTCACAGTCTTGAAACTCATTAAAATCTGCAAAGAAAACACCGGGTACAGGAAAACATATTATAAATATCACTTAAGTAAGTATAGACTGCTTAAGCTAATATATACATTTTACAGTGTTAGGATGGTCTTGTGGCTGAGGTAAGGAGAGGTGGTCTGGAGATGTTCTGTTCTCCTCCCAGCCCTGATGCAGACTTGCAGCCCTGCAGAACATGCCAGTACGGGTACCAACGTCTCGTAACAGCAGATTTCTGCACACACTGAAGTCCCGAAACCCCGTACAATGATCAAAGCACATAGGGAGGTGGTAGGACCACCTAAGCAGGGATAAGCACGTGAACCCTCAGGTGACTGCTACTGGGCAGGCAGAGGGGTCCCTGCATTGCCCTTCTGCAGTAGCAGGGCAAGAAAGCAACAGTGTCTGTGGGAAGGATGCCCAAGAGTGCAGTGTACAGTAATCAAAACACATTACTTCAGTCAAGATTTCTTTTTTTTTTTTTTTAATTTTATTATTATAGTCAAAGGTCTCCACAGGACAGTGCTCCTAGAGCACACAGGGATACCAGTGACCCGCCCTTAACCCATGCATGGACACATCTGCAGGAGCTGTTCCTTCCATTGAGGTTAACTAAATTACGATTACTGATACTGACTGCTAGTAGTAACTCTGTCGTCACATGTGCTGAAAGCCATACTGTACCTGAGCTAAACACATATGAAACAGAAAATCAGTCCCCAAAGACATTTAGTTTATAACATGGTACAAGAAGTAGATCAGGGATATAAATAAATGTCAGGTKGAGAAAACTGGGGAATGAGTTGGCTTTATGGAGTAAGCTCTAACGATAGCTCTTCATGAGCCAGAAGGCAAATGTGGTTATTTTCTTTATATAGAAGTACTGCATACAGAATATAAATAAATAGATTATAAATATACATATTAATTAACTCTTTTCTGAATATATAAATTAAAGATTATAGAAAGGAACACAAACATATTTTATATTTCTGTCCAATTTCCTAATCCTATAAGATTTTACTGTAATTTGCAGTCCTCTAATATTTTGGTGTTGCTCAGAAACTTTCAACAAGCAGATATTTATCTTCAAAGTATAAATAACTACAGGGAGAAGGAGACAGGTGTTGAAAAGAATTCAGAGTTGAAACTCTTCAAACTAGAAAGTGTCTCTGATGAGAAAGCAACTTTTGTTTGCTTTATGGCTTTATCCTGAAAGAGATCAGAAAACTGTTGAGGATTGTAAAGTATGTATACATAAGGTTATTCCATTTGATTTAGCATTTGACAGGGTGTATAGACATTTTAAATCCCTCTACATACTTTGAACTTCTAACTGAAAGGCAAAAAGTCTTTTCTCTTTGAGATGTAGTTGCTCAGCTTACATTAAAGAGTTCAACAGATTCAGTAATGCGGAATAATACTTTGGCTTTTTTTAATCACAGTATGCCCAGTCACTAGTCCCAACCTGAAAAAAAGGAAATAGCTCACAGTAAAATGTAAGTTTATGATGATCAAAAAATGAATCATGTAAGGAACTTCATGCCTGAGTTTTCTGGAATCTGACATGCCAAATCAAATCAAATTAAATATTTAAACTCTGTTAAAAGGTGATACATCAAGCCCTTAACACATATGTAATATCAATATTTTAAGGTACAAGTTGACGAGTTCTTGTACATATTAGCACCTCCATAACAAAAATCACTGATCTGAATCCTCTAACCAGTTCAAGATTCTAGTCTGGATCAGAATTTCATGACTTGGATCATGAAGTCATTTTGCCCTGTTTCTCTGAGAACATTTTTGACTTAGTAGCTCAGTTCTCTGGAAGAAACAACTTGTTCATAGCCCACTTCTTCTTTTCAAAAGATATCGAMTAGTTTGTCACACGATCTGTATTTTGGCCAAGTCACAGTGTATGCCTTGTAGAATTTCTCTTTCACTTAACACTTTAAAAGAATTATTCAATCAGGAGTCACTGGCATAGACAATCAAACATACTCCCTTGTCATTGCTGTATATCCATATTTTCATGCCTCGGTAGTTAGCCTCAATTTGTTTCATGAGCTTCTACTGAGACCCCCTTCAGATAGGAAGATTTTTCTCACATCTGTCAGTAGCACACAGGATTTGTATATATCTAGTTGAAATGGGAAACTGCATCCTTAAATTTTTTTTCTAAGATTTCTAAAATTTTTTTCTATGCCTCTTATAGTATGTCCTTCTGTCAGGGTGTCATTTACATTAATGCATCTAAAATTTTCATGGCTAATGAAGCACCAACCCAGAAAACCACCGACATTTTTCTCCCATGCATAGTGAAAACTCAGGCCAACACCTTAGGATCAGCAAGTTGACTTATCAAAACTCATGCTCTGCAGAAACATCCCGCATTAGCCTCAGCTCTATCACATTAGACGCTGTAACCCCTGAGCCATAGCCTCTGGGATTAGCGGCAGGACTATGGATTGAGCTAATACACCAGTTTAGGTTTACCTGGCATACAGGGTCACAGCAAGGAAAAGAAGATGTCATATCATGCGACTGCTGGGGGTAGAGTAAAGATGTGTCATTTAACAAAGTCAGAGGCTTGATGGAGTTTTGTTAGAAACCATACATCTGCAGTTGCAAGCTGAAGGCTTTCCGTACTGAACATGCAGGCATTACACATAACTCTGTGCACAAATGCACATCGAATTACATGCCCTGGGCAGTGGGGTCCTGTAGGTTTGTCCAGGAAACATTGAAAGGTCAGTTTAAATGAACAATAATAATTACTATTAAACCACAGAGCTTTCTTACTCCTGAAGAGCACAAGGACTGTCTCAGGATGGACTGTCAGCTGATGAATTCATCTACCTTTCTTTACTCAGCCTTCTGCTTTAAAAGCCACCACCCAAATTCAAGTGATATTGTCACATCAGCCAAGAAGAGATGATCTAAACTGAAAGTTGTGCTGACTTTTCTGGACTTAGGCATGACAGAGAGCACTCATGTAAACAGCTTGCTAGGCAGATCACAGGGAGCAGAAATCCACAGCAGGGGTAGTGAGCAGCTGCCGGAGGACCCTAGGGCAGTAATCTGCTCAACCAGCATAGATGAAGCTGGAGAATGCCACAGCTCCATAGGGTGAGGCTACTGCCTCTGCAGTGCCTTGAACGATCAATCAAAATGCAACCCCGTACATGGGACACTTTAAACATGAACCCTTGGTTTGAATCAGAAAGTGATGCTGCCCAGCATAAGTTTGCAATGTGTTTCTTTTCGGTGAAGAGGAAGAATGAATGGACAAAAAAACAAAGATGGAGGACACTGTGAGGGCTGCTGTGCTGTGAAGAAAACAGCACTGATCACAGCCTGCGTCACCTTCTGAGAAGGAGACAGCATCCCGAAACAGACAAGTACATGGTAGAAATGAGGGGAAAAGGAGGATTAACAATCAAATGGCTTTCTCTTTGGCAGGTTAGCAACTCGGTTGAAGCATGGATGGGTGAGCRGGCATGCAGGCATGCAGTCACATGCACATAAATCTGTAAGCCACAAAATAGCAGCCAGGGCTCAGGAGCTGTCACCATCCTAGCAGAAACATTTTAAAATATGGCCTGTGAAATGGTTATGTCCCTCCAGAGGATCAACGTGCTCTGCAGTAAACAGCTTGGTGCTATGCAGGCACTGTGGTGAATGACACTTGACTCATCATTAAATTAAGAAAATGCCTTCATTTTGTAGCCTCCCTGCCTCTTCCCACATACCCAAATATTTTCCCAAGCAGGACAAAATTAACTGCAGTTGGGTCTGGCAGGCTTTTCTTGTCCCTGTTGGCATGCATGAAGGTAAGAACTCTCCTATGCAAGCAGCAAGCTCCTCGGTATCTCTGACCATGTGGGATTAGAGACAAATCAAACAGCATCCTCTTCTCCTCTCTTTTCTCTCAGTATCAGGCTTCCAGGTTAAATATCTCAGTTCTAGATCAGTCTTGAAGAGTAAYGGTCAGCCCAAATCACTCATTGATTCATTCCTTGAGTTTTTTGGATTTTTTTGATGGTACTTGTAATGGGTACTGGCACAGAGAGCCGTTGATTTTGCTGACACTTGGCTATTAGGAACATCCTTGGTTTTTCACATCAGCCACCGATCAGGTATCAGTGCAACTTACCACTCTCCAACCATCAGAGAAAAGTATAAGTTGGCACCTTTATGAAATCTCTTCAAGTCACATCCTGACCTGTGCATGTGCTTGTTCTACTGCGTACATGACAGCTTTGACATTGTCATGCTTACTGCTTTGCCTTTCTGTATAGTGGCAGTCTATTCCTYCAGGGAGTTCAGAAGAAAAAAACAAACAGGAAGCAGGGTCACAAGAAGTGGTTTGATGGGAGTTTAGAAGGCAACCATCCAAAATACTACAGGCAAAGATGTGAACTCCGGAAGTCTACACGTGACAAAGGTTTAGCAATAGCACGATCCAGCCTACATTTTTCATGTTATGTTTTGTTTATCATCTGCAAGATAAAAAACAGATGGAAATAATAGGTTGCAGAAAAATGGGTGGTGTGTGGCTTAGTAGTCCTGACCAACCCTGCATGACATCTGTCCCATTGCCTGACCAGTCCTGTTCAGCCATGACCTGTTCTGATGGACACAAAGCCTCAGCTGTGCTCCATGTGCCATGGTGTCATCATGTAGTTCTGATTTATTTGCATACCTCCAGGAAGATGTATTTTGAAGAGTGAAAAAGAAGTAAAGAAGTAAGTAAAGAAGTTTGGTGGTAGTTCTGTTAGTTTTGTTACGGTTGAGATTTCTGAAAACTGGATGCAGATTTAAGCAGTAGTCCTGACTTCTTCTCTACCTGAATTATGAATGAAAAAAGTAACAAATATTGTGATTATCCTTCATTCTTTCTCTTCATGTCTTTTCTTCCTCAAATTCTTTAAGACAGGAACTCTCTTCTACTGTGTCTGTAGCGTGGCTGGCCCAGGTTGGGCCCATGGTCGTACTAGGAGTGTAAATAACTTCACCTGTACAGCTATACACAGGATAGGGTATCTGCCTTCATTTTCTTCTCTGGCCTTACCTAATAAAATTAACTGTCAGAATTTTATTCCCACTCTTCTAGGAAGAGAGGGAATGGTACATTTTTTCTCTCCCTGACAGGTTCCAGGAACTTAATGTACGTCTTATACTAGGAGGTATAATAAATGCTTTTATAGGTATTGACAACTATTTTACAGCCTTTCTCCTGTGACTAATTTGGTGCTGATTCAAGTTACTTAAAAGTGAAGCTTCATCACTTTTCACTTCTGTCAAGGAAAACTTAGAGAGCTATGCCAAGGAGTAAAGTTCTTTCACGGCTACAGCTGTTTGAGTCTGCTATTGTAAGTCTTACTTCTAAAAGATGGGTTTGGGAGCAAATAGGTTTTTCCCTTGACTATAAAAGACCTTCTGTAATCAATAACAATTAATGCCATTTTAAATATCTTGTTTTTCCTTTGATTCTTGTGCACTGAACACACTGTGAATAAATGACGATTACGTGACCAAGCAAATGCACAACACAATATGCAATATCACAATTAAGAGTAACAGAATATTCATGGTCCACAGATACTGATTTTCAGGGKTTTTTTTTCGCTTTTTTTTCTTTTTTTTTTTCCCAAAAATAAGGCCTCCAAGATAAACTTAAAATAAAAACTTTAAAAAAAAAACAAACCCCCAAATTTTTATTTTATTTTTGGGAGTCAGGCAGCCGTGTACCTCAGACAGTCTGGGCCAGAGTTATTCCTTAGGTCAATTAGTAAAATGCCTGAATAGTTCAAAAGGTGATGTGCAGGGGATAAGGCAGTATTTTAACATTCAGGATGGATAATCTAGTAAAAATTGAGAGTCCCAGAGGGTTTCCATATATCACCACAGGAATTCTGCCTGTGGTAAAGTAGAGCTGTTAATCATTAAATCTGTTTCTCTTAAAGATTATTTTTCTCTTAATAATACTTTCCTGTTTATTTCTTGGACTTGATAGTGCTTCTTTCAACCAACCTGCTTTCCACAGGAACGTCATTAATTTTTCCAGAGCCAAAAAAGTTTATTTTTAAGTCTGGCCAGTAGGGACTGGAGTGACAGAAAGCAGGAAAGAAGTGACAGCTGAAATAAAATGCCAGCCTGAAATTGTCACCGATCCGTGTGTCTTAAGGATCTTGCTGTGCGAAGCTGGGCTGCTTTTCAAGTGTTTGTTCAATCTCAGATAGTGAGGGACTGTCCTGGCTGGTCCCTACAGCAGGGTAAATTTGGGGCTTTTTTGTACCCAGGGGATTTGGGCATTACAGCATCCCAACCACTCTTTATGGTCTCTCCAGTACTTGCAGGTGAGAACTTTTGCCAAGCAGAAACCCAGTAGTAAAAGAAAGAGGCAAGTCAGTTCCTGCAGTGGTAGGTTGGTTTTATTTGGGTTACAGCTACAAGAAACTAATTTTCAGACTCAAAAAGCCTAGGGCTCAGCATCTTACAAATTCAGGTCAGCCACTCCCCAAGGAGGGGAGCCACTCCTCAGATACCTTCCCAACGCCAGGGCCTCTCTCCTTCTCTTTCTGACACTTCCAACTCCTCAATGTGAGTGAGGCAAGATGATTTGAGTCCCAAAACAAAGGGATGCTCCTGGCGCAAACACCCCGTTTCTTACTTGAACCTCACTAACAATAAAGTGTCTGAGATTCACCCTTTCCTCTGTCCTGAGACTGCCCATCCCAACAGGTATAGGGAAGCAATCACAGCAAAGAAAGCATTCATCACACATAGGCTTTTCTGTTAATTTGAGTTCAAATGGGCTAGAACCAGCCCCAGCAGACTCATTGCTTTTCCTCTCTGTATTCTCTTTTTAAAATAAAATGAGATATACTATGGCCTGAGACAAACCGTACATCAACTTCAATATCAAGGTACTCGTGGATTTTTTTGCTTGCACTACATGTTTACTGGAAGGCTAGCAATGGATCAGCTAAGGGTTTAACCTGATGGAACATAGTCACTGAAGAACTGTGGCCCTTGAGAAAAATATGGCTTAGGCATGTAGGGTCTGCAGGTTGAAGTCTGTGAGTTCAGGTTGTTTTTATCTTCGATCTACTGTACTGGGATTAGAACTGACTGAAACGTTGAAAGTTGATCCTGTCTCAATTACATTTTGTCTTGGCTTCTGAGAGTTTTGTTTGTTCTCTCACCTTTTTAACTTAGCTTGTTAAATACTAAGTATAAGAAAAAGAAGTCAGATAGGCTTGTTTTCATCTGTGGGTTTTTTTTCTCATTTCATTCCAATTCTTCGAAACTTCTCCAGTTTATGGACAATAAAAAATTTAATGGCAAAAATGAAAAAAAAAAGGCAAAAGAGCTAAATATAATCTTTTAAAACTGATATTGTCCTCCTAACTAAGTAACTCTAGTTAACACAGCCCCCAGAAAGAGGAAAAGTTTCACCATTTGGTACCACTTGCCACACTGCACCGCAGGGATATCACACTTCTTTTCTCTTTGCCTCCTCCCAAAGATAACCTATTTTTTTTTCTGCAAAGGAATAATGACCAGCTGTGGTTACGTTGATTTTGCCATGAAGGAAGTAAAGGAACACCAATATTTCTGGCTAAATTTTGGGGCTTCATGACTGGGGTTTCAAGGAGGCTCTGCTTCCTGCTGGATCATACATACTTAACATTTACATGGCATTGTTCCCTATATGTTCTGTTTGGTGTATATTACCTGCCCCATTGACACTGGCCTTTCTGGAAGAGTCACCTCTTTCTGGATATGAACGTACGTACGTCATATTATGTCAGGTCCCAGAATTACTGTTAAGTCACCTTTAAACAAAATTCCACACCCAGATCATCTTTTACCTGAAATAGATGGCCTTGGTCATATTTTGCACCTGATATTTGCTAATGCAATAGAACAAGAAACTCCTCTTTTCAGGTAAGAAAACATAATTGACATTTATGCAGCAGAAGAAACCTTCCCAACATCCACTAGGACAGGTCTTACATATGAGGATTCCAGCAGCTTAGCTTGTATGAAAGGCACAGGTTTGCTGACACACCTCTAAAGGTCTCAGAAGAGCTCAGTAGGAAACAAAAACTCCTTTACATGTATCGGTGAATTCAGAATACAACAGAGAAGTTTTCCAGCAGTAATATTCAAATAGCTCATAAAAACTGGAATTTTCTTTAAGCTGCAGAATTAAAATTCCTGCAAAATAATTGGGTGAACTCAAGTTACAAAGATACCCGCAACTGCAGACAATGAAAACTCAGTCCTCTGACGTTGGCAGTTTGAAGTGGATGATCACAGTGGATGGTGCCTGTCAGAAGCAGCAAGCACTCTGTAAAGGTTCTGCTGCTTTTTGGTTTGGCTGTTTTGGCTTTTTGGTTTTTGTTTTTTTTTTTTTTAAAGTGGTACAAGAGTACTGTAAAATCACAGGGAAAAGCATGTACTTTAGTGTTGAATAAATAAGAAGAGAGAGCAAAATGGCAGAATATTTTATGAAATGTCAGTCTTTTTCTTTCTAGGCTACATATGCCTTGCCTAAGGCAACATTCATATAAACATTAGGCTACAGTAAGTTTTATTGGCTACGTGCACATTTAAAATTTGATTTTCTCTCATCACATTCACATGAGGTATAACAGTTATGCATGTATGAGTGGTCTTAATTACAAAGCATCTGCTCAAATTCTAGCATCATTTACTTCAAAATATGCTGCTTTTCCCAGTACTCTGGAAATTGGTTARAGATTGAACACATCAGGGTATCTGCACAACCTACCTCTCTAAGCAGAAAATCTAAAGTTCTCCCTTTGTGCAATAACCTTAGCATGTTACAAGGGAAGGTCTTAACTTGTGCCAGTTCATAGGGTGGAGTTGCTTGATGCTTAAAGAGGTACATCAGTTTTAGTTATTGCTGCTGTATTCATACTGACCAAACTCACCTGTAAAAACTTTCTCTGCTCAGAGCAACTAAGATAGACATAGGAGTGGTTATGTTTGCTGATTTGGTTAAACGGAAATATTAGTATTAATTTTTTTAAGTAACCTTCTTTTATTTATGCTCATGAATTTAGGAATACCAAGCTCCACTAAACAGTGAGAGTTTACAGGTATGGTCACATATACATCACATAGCTTTGGGATTTGCCTTGGTTCATACAGGAGTTGGGTCTAAATCTCAGATTTGCTACTGAGTCCCTTGACTCTGGGTCAAGAAAATATTAAATTTGTGGCAGTGCAGAGGCAAAGAAAAAGAAGGATATGGTAGWCACAACTAGTAGTGGAGTTCCTATAGTCTGTCTGCAAAATTCAAAATGTACCTTGACTCGTAAATAATGTTTTTGAGCTTCAGACTCTGGTGAGTCTGGCCCCTCAAGACTAAGCAGTTTTGAGTAGGAGCTAACATAGAAGTAGCAGGGAGCCATAGACAAAGGCAGAGGGTAGATTAATATTCACAAGTCTAACACAGCAGAAAGAGGGAAATGGATGTCAGGGAGTCAATCATCAGACTGGGCCATGTCGACTGATGCTTATTTAGGTACAACTTGAAAGAAGGTCGCAAGAAGCCTAATTGTGACTTCAGTGGAAGAGAAGATGGTGTCTGGAGGAAGCTCAGAATAACCAGCAGGCAGGGAGATCTTCAGTAAAAACACTTTGAAGAATAATCTGAATCTCAGGGATTCTGACAGGAACCATTAAAATTTACTGTGAAAGTACTATGGGTACACAAATGAGTAGTGAAAAGTCTGAAAATGTTTAGGATCAATGTATGTGCAAAGTTGGTCTGAGAACCAAACATAGCTTGGTCTGCAATTTTGCACAAGCCACTGAAGTAGTAATTTCTTAGAGGATAATTAATAAAAAAAGCTAACTCTTTTAGGCCAAATTCTTCTCAGTTACATAGGCATACTGTCAATGCCTAAAAAAATCTGAAGAAAAGTCAGCCTAACTTCTGGAAAGAGAATCATGAAACAAAATTTTCACAGAATCCTTACATCAGAGCCCAAGAGGATTTTCTTTAGATGGGAATAACTCATAGTTGCTGAAATAAGTTTATTTCCTTATCTGACAAGCTCTGGCAAATTAGCCATGCCGCACAACAGTGAAGCTTTTGGTGTGGCTGCTGCTGACATCAGAGAGTTGGAATGTGTCTGCAGCACTTCCACTACGAAGAGTTACCAGTCATTCCCTGAAAGCAGACAAGGTGTGAGAAACTACTACACTTCTAATGAGGCTACTTCTATCTTTGTAAAATATATTGTTTATGTTAAAGATGTTTTATGATCATTTAAAGTCAAACCAGAGTGTGAATTCACCTGACATGAGAAAGCACAGCTGGGAGAAAGAATTCCTTCTCAGCAGTTTTTTCTCCTTAATACCTTCATTCTGGGAATTTTAAATACATTCGCTTATTTGTCTTAGTCCAACTTCCTCTTCTAAAGTTTGTTTTAAAACCTTGAGTCATTAACTCTGTCTTGAATAAATACTGAAGAACGAATAGATAGCTAGAGGCATCAAACCCCAAACACCTCTCCAGCTCTGACGAGGTGAGTAAGAGTCATATCTAGCCCCACTTCACACTCCTGTGACACCACTTATCAATAGCAAAATACTGGGACAAATTTCAGTCAGAATTCACAACATCCCTTTTCCACTGAAGAGTTTAATATACATTCTGCAGAAGGGAGAATTGCAGCAAAGCTCAGTTGAAAAATATGTCAGCACTTACACAGCAGGACAGCACAGTACAGGGAATTAGAAAGTGGCCTTCTAACAAAACCTGTGAGCCTACCCATAGGTTGAGGATTGCTAAAATCATCCCTCTTGAGAGGCAGCAGCTCCTGAATGCATTCAAGGCTTCACAAGCGCCCAGTGAGGGGGTGAGGACTGTTTCACCATGCCACCTGTGGCATCACAGGTTCTCCGTGGTCCTCCTGTATCAGCATGCTCTAACTCCTCTTCCTCTCTCTTCAAATACTATTAGCAATTTTCTTAAAGTTGTAGCTAGACCCTTGGATATTCCAACACAAAATTCTTAAGCTGCAATTGTTCATGGGTTTCATGCTGATCTGTACTTACACTCACCTTTTCCAGATATGAAAGTAGCAAAGGTATCCACGCAAATACATATATGTAAGCCCTGATCTGAAGCTCAGTTTGATGATCCTGCAAATATATCATAGCACAACACTACCATTTCATGGAGGGTTATAGCTAACAGCTGAGATATGGTAGCTTCTTAAACAGCCTCTCAGGCCAAGTTGTAATTTTATCTGAGACTTTATTCTTCATTCTTTTCACTGCAAAGTGAAATAAGTCAGTTTAAATGACTAAGAGGTCAAGCAAACCTCTTTGATTTGCTCTCAGAAATGTAGGGATGCTGGTAAATATGGCTGAGAAGAGCCCCTTAACTGATAGTCTGAATGCTCCTGTTACGTGTCCAAGAAAATTGTCATCTTTAATGTTTTTTTTCTAAGCATTGTAAAAAGCAGATACAGCCAAGGTAGTCTAGGAATCTCTTTAGGATACTTGTAGGTACAGCTGCAAGCTCTTAAGTAGTTTAGCTAAAACTGTAGGAAAGGAATAGCCTCTCTAATGACCTTTCAGTTATAAATCTATGAACTGAAGAGTGATTCCGCTCTTTCTATATCCATATGGTCCTTAACCCCCTGGACGTTCCTCTGGACGTTTTCTGCATGAACACTTGAGCAGCTGCAGGCTCCATGCAGAACTACTTGTGAAGTAAGTAATTATGTGGATGGTGTTAGAAGATCATTTGTTCTGGAAGAGATGTGCAATGTCTGCTGCAAAACCTGAAAGGTCAGCTGCAGATTTCTCAAAAACTATTCCTTAATATCTGAATTAAGCTGTGGAGACAGTGTGACTTCAGGGTCCAAAGACTAGGAGTTCATTTTGCTTTTTTCCCATTTAGACCCTTCTGAAGATTGCATGATATAGAAAACCAAAACTGTATTACAAATTTGGAATCCAGCAAGGGGTTGGTCAACCCTCGCATGCCTTTTGTGAAAACTGCTTTGAGAGAAGTCAGGCCAATGTATGGTTTTGAGTCGGAATTATGGGAAGCAGAATGCATGGTTGAGTTTCACATTGCATGCTCTGAGTTCATTTCAACCTGAGAATTATGCAAAATTGGGAGCATGAAAATTCACATGGATCAATACTGGGAAATGTACGGAAGAACTGTTTCCATGAATCCTTAGAGCTTCAGGGCTAGCATTTGGTGTTGTTTAGTGCACGGAAGCTGTTTGTTATTTTCATGACTAAGGTCTTCAAGAAAAGTCTACTTTGATGAATTACTGCAGATCGCTTTAAGATAGCTTCTCTACATTTATTTTCTTTGTACCAACATACTACAGAAAGAGAAGGCTTGGCATAAACATTAGCCTAAGTATGTATAGTTGATTTATAGGAAACCTAAGATGTAGATATATATTTCTAGAGTTGAGCTGCAAACTGTATTTTGAAGTACCTTTTGGAAAGCCCCGGAAGTATAAAGTAAAAATTACCCCCCTGGTATACAGTCACGTTCAGGGCCAGTCATGAAGAAAACAAAAAGGTTTAGACATGTCCACGGCGGGTTGGGAAGACTAGATAATTCTATGCAGCTTCACATGGCCAGTGTAGTGTAGAGTTTGTGAGGGGAAAGAGCAAGTGTAATACAAAAAACTGATACTCTGTGATGAAATGGAAAAGACCTGGAATAATTTGGGACCTGGATAAAAAAAGATGGTTTTTCAAAGACATAGAGTGTGTAGGAGGAATACAAAAAACAACCCATAAAAATAAATGAAACTGAAAGAGCTATGTTTTTTGCATGTAAAAAAGGCAGTCCAGTGTCACCTCAAAAATTCCCCTTTAGCACTAACCTTGTAAGTTTTTAAATTCCGTCTATAGCTGGCCTCAGTACTGCAGGAATCCAGTGAAATTTCCACCCCTTAAAAATGCCAGATACTCCAACTTCTTGTTGAATAAAAAGTCATTAGCTGTTCACTGGAGAACTCTTTCTGGGAGGAAGAATAATAGATATGGCACTAGTGTGTAAACAACTCCCTCGGCCTTTTTACTCACTTGGAGTTCCACCTGCTAGTGGACATGAGGGGGTAGAAAGAAAAGACCATTTCTCAGCAGGAAAGAATACAAGTCATTTATCCCTTGAAGATGGCCAAGCAGAAAGAAGAGAGGAAGCCCAAATCCTACCAGTGCCTTCAAGTTCATGGCAAAGGTGGAACAGTTTCTGTTGTTGGCAAGTCCCAGCTGCCTAAAGCAGAAGTATAAAAAAGGCACAGTAGATAGGGGTACCATAATGCAAATCATGAGGAATTTACCTTAATGCAAATAGTTAAAGAGCTGTTTGGGCACCAGAAAAAAAAAAAAAAAAAAAAAAAGGACTTCTCATTTGAATTACTTGCCAGCCTGAGTAATTGTATCACTGAGGGTTCCTTTTAACACATTTATCCTGATTTTGAATCTTAGACTTTTGCTTTCAGCTTCCAGCTGCGAATAGTTGGGAAGTCTGATCATATACTTAGTGAGGGAAAATAATTTCCCTTTCATAAACTTTGTATTTTCTGCCTCCTAATCATGGTGAATGTCCCCTCGTTCTTTTGGAAGCTGAGACATAAACTCTATACATATTTTACTTATAAGAGTACTTATTATCATGATCCTCCCCATAGTCTCAGTTTATTTCATACTACCATGGTTCCGTATCCTTAATTCTTTCTGAAGTAGTTTTGTAGTACTCCTTTCAGGTCTGTACTACTCTACCCTATTGAAGGTCATCTCCATTAAGAGAATGACATTGTTTTGCATTTACTAGAGTTTTAAGAAGAATAAAGATTCTATTGATGATGAAGATTTAAGAGAAATAAATATTCTATTTCCTATCTAGGGGTTTACTTGAAATCTGTAGCAACCAATGAAGAAATCTTACCTTTCAATGACCAGATTTGGTGTTGTTTAGTACATGGAAGTTGTCCAGGAGCAATAGATAACTTACTGCTTCCGCTTACATTCCATCACTGTGGAGGGTGTCATTGCCATTATACAGATTGATTGAAGGAGCTTTGGGGGTGGAAATAGCTGTAAATCTGAGTCCTAACATTAAATTCATACAGGCACAGTTTACAATACCTCTCCCTGTCATCAAAAAAACAAGGGAGCCTTTGCTAAGGGTAGCTATAACAAGAGCAGATGTTCTTGATGCAGGAGTACAACATCTTTTAAAGTGTTGATTACCACATCCATTTCTTTAGTGTATACACTTGGAAAGGCAGTAACTCTAGGAGGAAATATTTTGAAACAAATGTATCTCAGGTTCCTTATAAGAAGTGTTTTATATAGTGCAATGAGCGTGGTAAGCATTGGAAAATAATTTCAATTTTGCCCTTAAAAAAACCCAAACTGGTCAATGTTTTAGCAGATATAAGACTGAAATCAGAATGTACATGTATTTTAATTGAATTGATGAATTAGTATACTGGGAATCTGGAGATAATATGAGAGGAGAATACTAGTGCACATTCATGGTTCGAGTTAAACAACACGAGAAGCTGGTAGTCTTTTGGCTTGAAGTCATTCTTAGCTTTCCAGCCTAAGTAGTAATAACAAAAAAAGTGTCCTTCCTTTTTCTTATTAAATCTATCATCTGTTGTAAATGTCACCTAGCAGCTGTACAGCCCACTTTATCAGGAAGTGTGCTTGAGTTCAGATAAAGTTTGTTATCTTTGCTGACGTGGCCACCCTGTTAGATAGCAGCAGCCCTGGGTGTTTGCATAACTCACAGAACATCTTCTTCAACACATAATCCCTCTGTTTTTCCACTACAACCTTAGAGCAGAAAATCAGTTTTCCAGTGAAAAACATCCCAAAACTAACTGAATTTACACGTTGGCTGCAACAGCCCATACCCAGCAACTGTAAACTGGCCAAGCAACCTTGTTCACAGTTCTAAAGCAGCAGCAGGATGTGTCTCAGCTACCTGTCTTACACTACAACTTTTATTTGTCTGATAACAATATCCAGAGTGGAAAGCTTCTGCAAGAGTGTCAGTCAAAACTAGATAAAAAGCCAGACAACTGGCTATCTTACTGGTCAGATTTACAGTCTATCTCAGTACTGGCCATGTAACAGGGATTTCTAAACACTGGAGAATTCAAGAAAATTTTTCAGGACATAGAGGAAAGGGACTCTAGATGCCTGATCAAAAAGCCAGTGTAATGGAGAAATTCCTTGATGAATCTGAATTCTGTCTGATCTCTTCCAGACTGTTTCAGCACACAGATCTATGAATGTTCCAGCTCCTCATAAATAAGAACTGGTGGCTTGTGGCTTTCACAATATTGTCTGTTCTGTAATCTTTATTGGAGCTAACTTTTGGTAAAGTTCATGATTTGATTCATATTTCTTATATTTTATCTTATACTTCATCTTTAACAAGAAGTCTACAACCCCCCCTCCCAAAACCAAAAAAAAMCCCAAAAAACCCACCACACCAAAAAACAAGAAGAAAAGGGCAAGTATGCTGGTAAATTAAACTAGAGAAGGAAAGAACAAAAAGAGAAAAACTATCTCTAGTATTAGCTACTCAGAACTGGCCAAAACAGTCTACACAGTACCCCTTTCCCATCTGCCTTTATCTTCACGGCATGGCTGAGGAGGAGTGAGATCTCTAATCACCAAATTTTCATACCACTTTAGATCAGAGAGAATTATGTATTCTTTCTTTTTTCAGTATCAGAATTCAGACTACAAATGGCTGAATTCCTCTCTGAGTGCATTAGTTCACAACTCTGACATCTCTTTTTCAGAAGCAATCTCTCCGAGCATATTTGAGTATAACAGGTGAAAATGAGCTATGTTACAAACTGAGAGAAAGTTTACTTTGCAGGCTGGTGTTCTACTGAAGCCCACAGTAAATTCCGTAATGAAATTTAGTGCCACAGTATTCCTCAAACCATCTGTCACGTCAGGAGAGCTCTGAGAGGACAGAAACCTTAGGCGTTTCAGGGTTACAAAGGGCTGGCAGGATTAAAGTGAATCATAGACAAAGGGGCCAAATGTTTTTCAGACATGTCATCACATAACTGATGAACAGTTAATCCTTCAGTAACGGGTTAACCTGCTGCCCTGTTTCTAACCATGAGAAATGTTCCTGTGAGGAGTTCCCTCACTTGTCATTTGGACTGTCAACCTGCTCTAATGAGTTTGCTTCAAAGCCCAAGCTAGTTTACATACTGAAGCACTAAACCAGCCACTTTTCTTTCTCTGCTGCAGATATTTTATTCTAAAATCATTCTTCCTTTATCAGCTCTCTTTCTTAAATGCTTTCCCAGAGCCTGACGGCTAGTGGGAAAATTCTGCATTGGGAAAACTACTAATGGGTGAAGGAGGGGAAAAAGTCAGGTTTGAAACAAAATGAAAGGCCTCTTGTAGCTTAATGCTTTGGATTCAGACACTTGCTAGTGTCTTTTTGTCACTATTGTAATTTTTCATTAGACTATAATGCAGTTGAGGTGGTTGTGTACTATGTTTTATCTTCAGATTAGTGTGTTTTAACCTTTCAGAAAACATTATGTAAAACAGTGGTTAAGGTACTCGTCTGAGAGGTGGGAAACTGAGAAGGGAGGTATAGAGCACACCTTCTAAATGGTTTGCCTGACTCCTGAATGAATTGGCTGTCCAAACTATAAGTCTGCACCTCTCATAACTCTGAGTGAACCAGGCATGTACTTGTTTGTCTTTAATCTGCTGGTGGGAAACATGGTGACAGAAAGAATTCCCCYAGTTCTTTGGTAAATCACTGCTGTGCTGCAAATAACCCAGAGCTGACTTGAGTCACCAAAAAAATCATGAAGTATAGCTGTCATAGCAGCGGAGTACAGCTCTCTTTTTGCTTTCAAATGATGATAGACCCAAATGCTGGAGAAGGTATTTCTATGAGAGCTTCTGCCATAGACTTCAGAGCAGGCACTGCAGCATGTTGGCATACCTTGTAATTGGGTATAGTCATAGTAGAACGGAGTGTGGTACACAATTATGTGTGCTGCACTGACAATACATGCAAGTAAAAGCAGATCCATAAACAGACCAGCCTTCTCAAGTACATGTTCATTTGTACCTTAACCTGGAAGGCATGGCCTGTGTTTGGCTTACGGATATTCCTTGGCAACATATTCTCACAACCTGGCAGAATTTGGTCTTTCACCTTTCAGTGCTAGATAATTAAGTCCCAAGAAGTTTTTGTATGACCAAGGGGTTTTTGACAAGACCAAAGTCCTCTGTTCTATGAGGAGTTTAATGATTCCACAGTGTTGTGGGTTTGTTTTTTTTTTTTTCCATAAGAGATGCTGTTTCCCAAGTCTATGAATTTTCAGCCAAAATTCTCCTTCCCCTGCTGATCTCCTTTCTGCGCTTTGCCAACTGCCTGCTTGGATCCCAACCTCTAGGGCAGAGATGGAGACATTTCAAGGATGGGCAGAGTAACTCTTTCATGAATATCATTTGTAAATTGCTCTKGGATGGCAGACACTATATAAATGTAAGATATTATTACTATTAAACTGTCATTGAGCAACATCCTGTGTTCTTTTCTTTCTCTTGGAAATAAGGTGGAAATAATCTTCACCATAAAAACTGGTTGATAACATCTATTGAAACAGCTGGTACCCTGACTTGTTTAATAGAAGTGGGTATTTATATGAAGTTTAACAAATGAAAATGACGGTGAACACTGCTTATGTTTCTTAACGTGTAGTTTAAGTATCTTTTGCCAAAAGGGTTTCTGAGTCCCTGCCTCATGTCTGCCTGGTCATCTCAAGCTTTTAATTATATTAAAACAAGTGTTTGTGGAAGAGGCTATGTAGATAAGGTAATATATTCAGTCCTATGAAGGTAGTATGAGTAGCACAAATACTAAAACACTTGTGTGTGTAGAGACCTTGTGAGTGTGGATTGCAGGGAAAGAGGGCTTGACCGAACTGAGGGAGAAGCCATTATTTTGCCAGCTGGTGTTTTCTGGAAGGAATGAGGGAGGAGGGGATGGTTTGGGTAAATATAGGACAAGTCACAGCTACATATATGAACCTCCAGAAGCTCTGTAGGAACAGGGTTGGGAAGACAATGTAACACAAGGTGCTAAAGGCATCTGTTTTTCTCACGAAAAAAGAATCATTCAATGCATCCATCATTAGCTAGGTTCCTTTTGGATAAGGTAGCTATAGAGCTCCTGAGCATCTCCACTGGAAAGGTACTGGTAAGTGTGTGCATGTGTGTGTGTATGTGTCAGCCTTCCTGCAGGAAGACTGGGTCTTCCTATGGGAAGGAGGACAACAAATAAAGTATTTATTTCCAGAAAGTATCCCAGCCCAGCCAAAATCTGAAGGGAGGGGGGGAGGGTGGGGGTGGGGGGAGGAAAAAAAGATGGAGGGAAGATTTCGATTTGGGGCTTGATTGATCACAGTTCACCTGTTTTTATCCCAAAGAAGAACTGTCTATTCAATTCAGCTGTTGCTGAATGGGGTCTGTTACAAATCCAGACTTGGCTAGTAAAATCTCTGCAATAAAAACATGCCTTTGATGTCCAGCCCAGTACATAAAAACCAAAAGTATGCTGTTACCAAGGTGAATGGGTGAATGGTTTGGGTTAACATCTGAGCAGTTACAAATGTCACAAGCTTGGAGAGATTTGAAAAACCAATTGAAACATCCACTGAAGCCAGGTTTCTGGTTTAAATTTAAAAGAAATGAAAATATCTAATATATTTTATAGAGTTGTCAGGCATGAAATTGCATCCTTGAGAGCCTGAAAAACACTGAGAGTTTAATACATGTATTTTAGGTAATGACATGCAAATAAAAGAGATAGCAAATGATTCATGATGCATTATGCTAAATACCAGACTATGCAGCAGGGACGATATATGTCTGAAGATAGCATGTGGCATGATTATGGTATTGTCCTCCCTTCTGATAAGTATATACTAAGAGAAGAAGAACACCTGACAGGCTTTCTCCTCATGTGATGTGATCACGATACCAAACAAGATAGTCACAAGCTTTAATCTACAGAAAAAAGTCTGTGAAGCAAGGTTTTTAATTAATGAGATAAACACCTTCCCTAGCCTTTCTTAGAAGAAATTACAGGTCATTGCTATTGTTCTTTTCTGCTCATGAAGGAAAAGCAAAGCTTGGTTGGACAAAGCCATCTCCTGTGTCTTCTAGAAGATCAGCATAYGTCCTGTATATCATTACCTGGAAGAAGAGGGCATGACAATGAGAGGGAAGCTGAACCCTGTACATTGAGGAGGGAGGAGGGATAAAAGAAGAAGAAGGAGAAAAAGCTAATTTTAACTGCTAAGCACCACTCCATGCAGTGGTTGATATTTTCCTTGACTGGTGGGGAATTAGAGCACACTCCTGAAGGGTGGAGCTCTAAGTTTCCACCAAAGCTGTGCTCCCAGCAACTACACAATTGCAAGCCATAAATTAATACATACGCTTCATATTTTTCTGCATGAGGGGAAGAATGTTTTTCTTGCATAATCTTTGGGACCAATAGAGTTTTCTGATAACAGTTTATACTCCTTGAAACTCCACAAAGAAATACTAATGAAGTATCATGCACTCTTTGCCTCATGATGGTAGTGTACAGCCCAATGGTCCCAACTGGTCAATATGTTTTAGACATAATTTCTTTTGCACAGAAATGCCAAATAGGGAAAGAAGATCAGGTTAATAATTCAGATAATGTAAAAGAAAGGTCAGGTAAAGCAAAACTGTACTGAAAGAGTTCAGTAAAGCTTAGGGAAATCTTTGTTTGGCAATACTTGAAGTTTTCATGAAATGTCAGTGACTGTAGCAGGAAGCCATGTGTGAGTTGTATGACCAGTCGGATAGCAATATTTCCATCTAGAAAGACAAAATCAACAGGAATATTGTGCAGTGTTAGTGGGAACAATATGGGGAAACCTCAAGCTCTTATTCCTTCATGAGGACTTAATTTTGTTGGCTTTATGCAACCCTGAAATCTAGTATACATCTCTGTAAGTTACAGCAGCTAAAAGAAGGATATACCAAAATGGAAAAGATGAGAGAAATAGACTGCTTTGGAGCATGAATGTAAGCCAGAATTTGACAAGGCAGTGAAGTGAAAGTTTTGTGGATTTAGGCAAATTAAAATGTAACCAAGTCTTCGTCATTATGGTTCTTTGTCCCCCTCTGGTGACTGAAAAGCTGCAGAGGTCTGTGAAGCTAATACAGCATTTGGGCTGAAAAGGAAGGTGGTGGTGGTTGTTGTTATGTCTGTTTTGTTTTATATCCAGACAGTTGCAGCTAATCTGGACTATTCTTGTTGTTTCACTGCTAACAAGCCATACAGGAGTCTCCTATTTCATGAGGGATACCTGATAAACCTAGTCACAGACTATTTCTGGCTAAGTGTAAATTGTCTTCTGTGCCTCATGGGTCTCAAGGGAGGCAGAGACATGGAGAATCCTTTTCCTGTGGCTGAATTATTTGCTCCAAATGGCCATTTTTCATGGAGTATGATGGCAGTGAATGTTGGCATTTCAGACTCACGGAGGTGCTTTTTCAAAGACAGTTGTGTCTGCGTTCATGCTCATGCCTGTGTGTTTGTGGGGAGCAGAGTGGCACGTCACTTTGTGCCTGCTCACATTACAATTTGGAAGGAGGATTATGGCGGTCAGACCTTTTCCATGGTGTAGCTCTATTGTATCCTCTTGCTAACACCCCAGTTATTCTTAGCTACTTATTAAAAGCTTAGTGTAGGAAATGGGTATATTAATTCATGAAAGTACAGATCTGTCCAACAGTCAGAGTAAGCATTAAAAAAGGATGGTTACAGTGAAATATGGGGCTGAAGTCACCAAAACTGTGCCTAAATCCTGGATGTCTGTACACTATTGGCTGCTGCAATGCATTTAGTCACCCAGGCATCCTAAAAATTACAGGGGGGCAAAAAATGCCAGAAGGAAGAACGGTAAGTGGGGAACTGCCTAAAATAGAGAGTAAGAAAAGCTGAGGACAGATGTGAGTTTGAAGACCTCCCTTCCCCTCCCTACGAACGTTAAATGGCCACATTTCCTCAGATTTCACTGCTGTGCTCTTTCTCCTAATCTAAAAATGAAAGGCTGGACAAACCATTCCTGGTCAGAAGCGGTAATGGTGGTATCACTCCTTTCTCCCCAGTATCACCATCTACCCAGAACCCTTGCTTGGGCTTGGGAAGGCAAAGGTCCTGTTCCTTCCTGTCTGGTTTGAAACCAGATCTTTTACTTTCTCAGTTGTTGGGCACTGTTGTATGTGGCATGGCTTACCCTCATCCAGCTCGCTGAAACTGTTCCACTTTTCTGTAAAATGTGTAAATATTCACTCAGCTAGATCAAGAGCAAGTTACCAATGTGGTAACGCAGTGTTAGAAAACTCATCTGATGTGTCTGCCAGGGAAGTTCCAGTCCTTGTGCCAAAAGACTTATATATGCAMAATAGAACAAATTCCAGAGGAGATAGCCATTACCCTAGGGTGGATTATGTTGCTGGGAGATGTGATGTTTAAATTTCCTCCTGCACAAAAAGAGATTTGAGATTTGAACACCTTAGGTGGCCATCCTTACAGCTAGTGTGTAAGAAGGCATCGCCTCCTTTAGGTGTGTCCGATGTGAATATAGGTACGCCTAACCTCACCTCTCATATAGGCCCTTGAGCAAGATACCCAAACAGGACTGTAGATATTATCTGGCAGTAATGGGATTGCTGCTATTTAACATCCTGCACTCAGGATAGATGCAGTTCTACTGGAGTCCAGTGGGAAAGGTATAGATATGGAGGGCACTTTGTTGGCCTTGGGAACTTTAATACCTTCAGAATAAGGAAGGATTTTTTTCTTTCCTTGGTGGAACTGTATGTTGGGCATATGCTTCTAAAGTGGCAATTATGAACCTGTTTCCCGTGGGAATCTAAGCAGAAAAATCCATGGCAGATGGTATTCTAGCTGACATCAACTGAGTTAGTAGGTGACTTTCCACCAGCTGGTGCTACACTAGTCAGCAAATAGTACCATCTGCAGATGGTACTAACTGCAGATACTGTTGGGAAATCTTCTCAACCTGCTTGTTTACTGCTTAGACTGAATTGCCAGAGTGATAAATAATCACACTGTTTTACTACAGAACTCACCCTTCAAAGAGTCTGTCTGTCGTTGCATCTATTTGGCTCAGTGTAACCACTCCAAAGGGTTCTTTTAGAGTGTGATGCTCCTTCAACATTTTGGGTACACCGGGTCTAGTTGAACACCCACAAAAGTCAGAATGAATCCACGAATGCAGTGAACTCTGGAAGATATGTGTTTTGTCCCTTATCCTAGGGTAAGAGTTGCTTTTTGCAAAACAGATAAACATTTCTAATAGTTAGGCTTAATTTTATTTATTATCCCACCATCACTGAGACCACCTACACTACCAGCAATGTGTATGCCACGAACACAGTGCAGTCAGATAAATGGACCTATGCCTGAAGCTAAAGCCATCTTTTTGAAAAATACTTGTAGATCCTAGTTTATGTCACAGAGAGAAATACAAAGCACAAACCCTTAGAGCTTTTGTTATRTTCACTAACACACTGACTCAGGAAAAAGCTGTACTAGAAAAGACTGCTGGATCATTACTAGTGTATCAAGGGCCATACTAGTCTACCTATTTATGTTCTCATTGAGCCTAATAGGAGGCAGAATTGTACCTTCTGCATAAGCTCCAAAGTGCTGCTGCAGGTCTGTTTGCCTGTCTGTATATGACAGCTGTAGCTTCTGAAAAGACTGGAATCCCCCCAGATACCTCATTTCAAAACATCTAAATATTGAGAAAAGTGAGAAGTGATGAAGTCAAGATCCTTATGTCTAATTACTGAACCCAGGAACATCTTTTAGATGTTCAATTTGTGGCTGATCAGGAAGGGTTAAATCTTCAGGAATGTTGGAATGATATATCTTTGCACACTCTTTGTGACAGCTTTGCCTTTTATTTATGGTAATTGGGAAGTAATGGTATTCTGTCAGGTCACCTGTGAAACATCTGGCTTCAGTTTTGGTAGAGTAGTGCATCAAAGGAGTTAAAACTTATTTGACTRTGTTTGGCACAGGTCAGAAAACATTTGGCTGTCAATATACCAGGTAGATTTATAGTTATGCATGGACAGAAAGAAAGAATTGTACAGATTTCAGAGAAATAACAATGCCCTTTTCCTTTGATAAATCTATTGGAATTTCATTTTTGTTCAAGTCAGCTTCCAGTAACAGATGCAAAATGCATCTGGTTGTGATGGCACAGTACAGAGTAATATGAACAGTGAAGAAAACAGGACAGAAAAGGCTGCTCTTCTGTCACCACAGGGACAATTTTTGTTTTAATCAYCCTCCATACAGCGGATAAATCAAAGATATTTCATGTCAATGCAATACCTGAGCTTAAAGTCATGTCTTAGCCAAAACACCTTCTGAGTACAGTATTAATTTACTGTAACTTACTCTAATTGTAGACAAGAATTACAGAATCATAGAATGGTTGAAGTTGGAAGGGACATGCGGAGGTCATCTGGCCCAACCCTCCTGATCAAGCAGGGTCACCTAGAGCTGGTTGCCCAGGACCATGTCCAGATGATTTTTGAATAACCTCAAGGATGAAAACTCCACAACTTCTGTGGGTAACCTGTTCCAGTGCTCAGTCACCCTCACAGCAAAAAAGTGTTTCCTGATGTTCAGATGGAGCCTCCTGTGTTTCAGTTTGTGCCCATTGCCTCTTGTCCTGTCACTGGGCATTACTGGAAATAGCCTGGCTCCATCTTCACCCTCTCTTAGGATATTTATATTCATTGATAAGACGTCTCTGAGCCTTCTTTTCTCCAGGCTAAACAGTCCCAACTCTCTCAGCCTTTTCTCATATGAGAGATGCTGCAGCCACTTTACCATCTTAGTGACCCTTTGCTGGAATTCCTCCACTATGCCCATGTCTCTTTTGAAATGGGGGGGGGCAAAACTGGACCCAATACTCCAGATGTGGCCTCACCAGTGCTGAGTAGAGGGAAGGATCACCTCCCTCGACCTGCTGATACCACCACTCCTGATGGAGCCCAGGATAYCATCAGCCTTCTTTGCTGCAAAGGCACATTGCTGGCTCATGTTCAACTTGGTGTCCACCAGGACTCCCAGGTCCTTTTCTGCAAAGCTGAAGTGGTCATTTTTGCAACAAGCATCAGATCTACATTTTCTAGTTTCCCACATTTTTTTTCGTCCACCTGCTTCTCCCTGCAATATTCAGAGTAAATTTTATGTAAGAACTCTTATATTGGAGTGTGTTTATCCCAAGTGAAAGTTATCCATTCTACTGTATCAAATAGTAGGGGATTCCTTCTACAGGAAATACACAAAATTACTTTATCTTCTTTTCCATTCCTACTGTATGCTCAGGGCTGAACTACACTGGATTTTGAGCAGTACCTTCACACTGGCATACATAATTCTGCTACAGACTGATCATGATGCAGGTGCTAAATAGTGTTTCTAATCTGCTTCCTCATTAGTGCAGACTGAGTTTTGGGTGTTTGCAAGCGGGAAGATATTAATGGGAAGTTATTGAGGTCAAATGTAGGTGGAAAGAATTAATTATCTCCTGACAAAAAACATTCAACAGGTATTTCCCTTTAGTGCATCTGCATCTCTAGACTCACAAATATGAGAAACCATAAAGATATTTTGAATCTAGAAATCATTCTGTGAAGTGACATGATCTGTGTTGTATTGAAAAGCAGGAAAGATGGCTATTCTGACCCTTTGTTGCTTTAAAAATTTGTTTACCAATGTGAGTGTAAAGGCAAGGCATGGCAGGCAAGGCTGCAGTATGCTGTCCAGATTGAGATGATGGAGTCTTTTTGGAGCGGATCTGCTCCTGCCATGGGAGGGAGCCATGGAAGGACATGGAAGGACAGAGTTGGGGTGGAGGGTGTTGGAGCCTGGGCTAGGTGTACTTGCTGCCAGAGGACTATGAGGTAGTGCTGGCAACTAACGCCTCCCACCTCCTCAGAGGGGCCATCTCTGCACACTGCTGCCTGGCTGACGGCAGGAATAGACACCTCGGCTCTCTGGGGACCTGCACATGATACACAAGTTGGGCAGCAGTCCATGGTTACGTAGAAGCATAGGTAGAGGTTTTGCTCCCACTGCAAGTAGGACCATCCTGAACCAATGCAATCTTACCAACAGCTCTAGCAGTCATGAAACATGAGACATGAAGGATGGGGAAGATTTCAGCTTAAAAAGCAGAAAATTGCTTTAATGTATTCAAAATCCTTCAGCCTTTTCAGTGCGTGTGGGAGCTGAATTTCAAGCAAAGCTTAGGCTAACTGATGGTTTATGAGAGATTATTTTGGAACTCAGGACTTCAGTATTGTCTGAAGACAGTCAGGATTCGGCAACTAAGGCAAAATTGTCCTGACAGCATTTTCAGTTGTGCCACCTCAAGCTCTAGGCTTGTCTTGAGACTCCAAGTCTGAAGATCCAAAGGGAATTTGGAACTTGACGGGGACTGTTTGTCTCATTTCCTCAAGTTCACTGACAAACTTGACCCATGAAAACTAATTCAAAATTTCGGAGGGTTATTTGAACACTAGTCTGAAGTCCAGTTTACAGCAGCAGAAAGCAGACAAAACTTCACAGAGCTCTGACTAAAATTTGAAGTGGGAGAACTTGGGAACTGAAAACAGGTGATGGTGCAAGACTACTGGAATCTCTAGTTTGTTCAATGAACACATCTCAATGACATTTTCATTCAATGTTTTCACTTGTTTTTATTCCAGTGTAAAGGATTYGGCAGAAGCCCCCCTCCTTTCACATTGTGAAGGCATCTACCACACAGGCAGCTCCTACAAAGTTAGGCTGGAGAAAAGGTCAGGAAAAAAAAGTACAAAGAGTCCAATAAAAAAAGGATTCATAAACAGAGGCTCTAGCAACAAGTATATTAAATAGTTCAGGGTGATGATCTTCACACTTACGACTTCAGAGAAGTAACTATAGAGGTTCAGAGGTGTGAAACACAGCTTTGTGTTTTCCAAGATCAACACATAGGGGATTGATTGAGGGCAGTTCTAGCCAAAGCAGAAATGACACTAAGAATATTTCATGGAGGCCAAACCCACAACTTTACAACCTGCAAAGGGAGGCATAAGACTTCCTAAACACCCTGGCTAGGAATAACTGTAGCTGGAAACATAAGCTGACGAACAGGTTTTTTGCATTAAACCTTAAGCTATTTGAAAGAGGGTGGTATAGGAATTAAGGCTAGAAAAATTCCCCTAAGGGAGAACAGTGATCGAAGAAAAGACAATGCTACAATTATTTGAAATAAGAGGAAAGTAGCAGAACTCAAAAGTGCAATTCTTTCCTTGAAAAGAATCTGCTTTGGGCAGGGGGTGATGGAAAGGACTGTAGCTGGAGGGGAAGAGGTGGCGGCAGGGTGAGAGGGGGTGAAAGAAGAGGGAAGCATCTGGACACCTGGGCAGTCTAATAGGAAATGGTGCCAGAAGGCACTACTTTCTCTTATTTTAACTCTGTCATATTCTGTCTTGCAACAGATTTATATTCTGCCTGCTAGCACATTGGTTACCACCTGTACTAAGTTTTTGGTGCATAAGAGAATCTAATACATTTGCAACATGTCTTGCATCCACCCTTCCATGGGCCGGACTGGGCCAGGTGACCCTTAACTCATCTAGCAACCAGTCTTTGTAGGATCATAGGCTGATTTGTGTTGGAAAGGACCTCAGAAGGTCTCTAGTTCAAACTCCTGCTTAAAGCATGATCAGCTCTGAAGTCAGACCACGTTGCTCAGGGTCTTGCCAGTCGCCAGTCAGGTCTTGAAAACCTCCAAGGATGGAGACAGCACAACCTCTCTGGGCAACCTCCTCCACTTCTTGATGGTAGTCATGGCGTAAACGTTTATCCATAAATCCAGTCTGAATCTCTCAGCTTATGCGTGTTATTTCTTATCCTTCCACCATGTACTGATGGCTCCATCTTGTCGGTGACCTCCTCACAGGTACTGGGATCCTGCTGTTAGATGCCCCCAAGCCACCATCCAAAGATGAGATAATACTAGCAACACCCTACTCTCACTATGTTGCAACACCAAAAGGCTGAAGGGTACTAGTATCTGCAGTATACCTACACTTTACCTTTCTTCATCAGAGCAAGAACTTTCTGAAATGGGTACATAAAGAAAACACTGCAAAAAAGCCAGAGATTTGGTCTTGCTAAACTATGGTTGCTCCTCCAGGTTTTCATGGTGTTGAAATAAAAATCTCACAAGAAAAAATTTACTTCAAAATTTCTGCTAYATATTTATTTATTTATTTTTCCCCTTGATATCTCATCTTTCACTTGAAACCAGCTCTGTAAATGAGGAATATATAATTAAATAAAATTTGGGAAAAGTAATTTTTTTAAGGCTCTGTGTAGATTTCTGAGCTTTTTTTTTTATTATCCAAAGTGCCTAATAATGCCCATCAAAGATGATCTGAAGAGGTGCATGAAACAGAGTCAGAACTAGCTTTAGCAGTTATTTCTACAAGAAGATTCTCAGAGAGAAATTGTATCTTTATTTCCAGACTTTTAGCACCTACAGAAACTTTCAAAGTCACTTGTTAAGTTTATCAGTGCTTTGAATATTTTTTTTAAACCAAAACCAGAAAACTTCTGTTAAATTTTCTCAGGTGTATAATTTGCCAATAAAATCTGTACCRAAAAAGATAAAATATCAAGCCTCAAGACTTGGGCAGCTATATGAAGGTGTTTACAGCAGGTTCAACACAGACTTATTTAAGCAAAAAAAGGCTGAAGAAAATACGTCTCACATAAAAATCTTTATCCAGAAATTCATGCTTTGATAAACTTTATAGAAAGGCAAAAATAGAAACTAAAGGCTAGGGTTTGCAAAGGACTCCCTGGAAAAAAGGGACCTGAAGGCTAACAAATATTTTAATGCCCAGCTCTTAAGACATAGCTCCTATCTAATATAAATAGGAACAAGATTCTAGCTAAAGCCAGTGTGAATCAGAATATGAAACAGGCAGTGATCCAGGTCCCATCAGGCATTCAGGATACCTTAAAACAAAACAAAACAAAACAAAACAAACAAAAAACCAAACCAAACAAAAACCCAAACAAACAAACAAAAAACCTAAACCACACCAAACCCCCTCAAATTCTTTGTAGCAAAGGTATTTTAGCTTCTGCCAAAAATGCTTAAACTTTCCTAGATCCCATCTGTGACACAAGGACAGAACATAAAGCAAGGACAGAACTAAATTTATTCACTGCCTTGTAGTGTATTTCACTGACAAATTTGAATGAAAGTTGCTGGCAAGCAARCTGGAAAAAATATGTCCTAAGCTGATAAATACCTAAAATGCTGAGCCTATCTCAGGCTGCACAGATGAACTAACTGATTCCAACCATTCTTATGAAAGCAAAGAGGAAAACGATGTTTTCTTACCATAAAACAAAACAGGAAAAAATCTCTGGTATTGGAGAAAAACAAGGTCAGCTTTTCTAAAGAACAGATTTCGATGGAAAGGGGTTATTTTTTATTCTCCACCTTATTGTACTGACTCATAAGACAGGATACAAACAAATACTGTCAAGATCATCCTTGTGTTTAAATATTTGCAAGGTCATTAGGCATTTTGAAGTTCAAAGGAGTTCACTGAATAAAAGAGATTTGAGCAACAATGTGCTGGATCTCCATCCTTAGAACAGACTTTGTATCAGGGGCTGTAGACATATTTTAAAGATTATTACAAAAACATTAACTTATATCCTCTTCAGATTTTTTCTAAGAACAGGTTGATAAAGCAAAATGCTGAAATCACAATTAGTCTTTTGCGAAATCTACAATAACATGAACAATATATATGCTGGATATAAATGCATATTTGCTTGATTTCTTTGGTAATTTAGCATTTTATATGTAATTATGCAAATTTCCATCAGATTTGCACCTATATATCAGCCTAAACCCATGGTCCCATTCCAGCAGAAATTAAAAAAAAAAAWAAATCTCTGGGTGAGAAACACCAATATTTAATCTGCTGCTCATTATGAAATGCACAGGAGCCCCTGGTAAGATGACAAGCCATTATGTTTGGTTTAAATGATTTTTACTTTTTTTGGTAATAATTACTTGAATATACTTGAATGATACTTTACTGAGTGGTAGAAAATAGAAAGGTATCTCCCATAAAAAGAGTAAGAATTCATTAATGTGAATAGTTCTTATCAGAGACGAGAGCTTTTCCTTCTGTATTTTTTTAATTCTCTCTGAAACAATCCTAGCATCCTTTGATGCAATTTAGATTGAGGTAAGGATGTTGTCAAAAGCAATTGCAATGTTTAAAATTAAATTGTTGAACACTCGAATAACCACAAAAACCATGCAAAGGAAATTCAAAAAAAGTTTTCAAATGATTGTAACAGCCAGTGCTGTGGTCAATAGACTCATTCACAAACATAATGTCTATGTGTCTGTAGAAATCAAACATGAACAAGGTTAGGAAAAATCATAGCAGAAGAGTGTAAGAGTATTTTGTCCCCTTCATCGTGAATAAATGGGAAGTACGTGTGTGTATTAACCTGAACTTCATCTTTGGCTGTGGGGCCATAATACACCCACCAATTCCCTGCAGTCAGTGCAATACAGTCCATTACAACTCCTGCCCTGGCACAGCTCAGCTAAGCAGAGCAGGCGAAATGTCCCTGGTGTGTGGTGAGTACAGTGGCAGCACCAGAGCACACGCAGTCCCTTCTTTTCTTTGTGCTCTGGTCCAGTGAACGTGTCCCATACAGCTAATCCGCATGGGTGTGCAAGGTGGATTTGCTGTTGAAGTGCGGCACAAGCACTACCTTCTGCTTGTGCAGTACTCACTATGCACACACTGCAGCTCCCTGACTACAGAGACCTCATCTGTTGGGGCTGTGGGATATCCAGAAGCTCTACTGGAGGTGATGCCACAGCCAGGTCTTTCCAACGATCCTGGACAAGTGGTTGAATCCCACTGAAATAACTGTCCCAGGAGGCAAAGGCAATACGTGCTTAAAAAAAACCCTAACCCTGAGTGTATTTAGTCCTACTCCTGCTTTCAAGTCACTGTTACTGTCTCATCCATCACAAAAAMCCCTTACTGCTGGATGAAGTCTCTGCTTTCAACTCCCTCAGCTCATTAGTGAACCGTTCAATGTGTCTTCCTATTATGATGCCAATATTTATTACTCCAATATGGGAAAAAAATCATGCATGAGAGAAGGAAAGGGCGAAGACAGTAGGGAAAAGATTATAAATACGTTTTCTTAGCTTTTTGCACTTATTCTGTCAAAAAGATTCATAACTGAGCAATATAACAGTAGGATAATTAAAAGACCATTCTTTTGGAATGTCTTCAGAAGCCCCTTTTATTTTAGTATGAAATAAAAGTCAGCATGAAAAGTTACAGAAGATTCTATTTTTATTTTCACTCCAGTGATTTTTCCCCCCTGCTATCCTGACTCAGATTTCTTTCTTCTTTATGTGCAAAACTGGAGCAAATGAAGCACACATCAAAATACTTCAGCTAAGAGAGGAATCATTGAAAGGATCATTGCTTTAACAAAGATCGCTGACTTTCCTTCCATATTTTCTACAACCACCTTCATTTTAGTTCTGAAGTCAGATGTCCCCAGGCAAAACTTAACTAAAAAAAAMCAAATTGCCTCATGTCCCTGCAGCCCATATACAATTAAGCTTGTATTATTTCTCTACCATTTTGAATAAAATGGTGAATTATTTTTGTTTACATTCATGTTTTAAATAGACTTCCTAGGCTCACCAGATAACTCATTTCTAGTTTTATCCCACATATACCCAGGTCACCTCTCAGGAAGAGCCTGTGGTCTGGCCATTTTCAACTCTGACCTTTTATCACAAAAACCAGATTGAGGGGTTAAAKAGTCTTATAGATTTACACTTTAGCTGTCTGAACAAAACACATAAAATTAAAGCAGCTCAGGGCCTGGAAAATTCTTTTGCTTGAGGTAGGTGGCTGTGTTGGAACAGTCTCATGTTTCCCTCGAAATTCTACAACCTGTCACTTGAATTTTAAGGAAAGGTGTTGTGATTCTCGTCTTATTTGTTTACTACCTTTGTGAGGAGTTGAGCTTTCCTCAGTGTTAGAAATCTAAATCAGGTCACTGAAAAGTAAATACAGATTTTTTTTTAGTACTCAGATCATCTCTGACTTTGACCTACCTCTGAAACGTCATTGAAAGAATGTGGATGCAGATTCATGGCATTTATAGAGCTGGATGTTATGGTATGCTCCCAGTTTATGACCTCCATTTATGATGTTTCATAAACATCTTTTGTGAAATTCTAGCTTCAGTCATGATAATGGCAAAATTCCCGTGGATGTCAATGGAGCCAGGCAGTCACTGCTTGGCTTTTTTAGGGACTTGTTGATTGGTTTTCAGCCCTTCTCTGCACTGTAGAGTTTCTGTTATCATGCTTGTGTTGGTAAAATCCCTTAGTGCAAATACAGTGCAAATGCAGTGTTTGCCGACTGGAAAAGTGTTTTGTGGGTGTACTTAAACTAGCTTCCTGAAAGTCATAACGAAAAACAACTAGAACTTCCTTCTGGCAACATAGTGATGTTCGTGTCAATAAATTTGCTGGGATAAATCATCAGTTTAAGGAGGATGCATGTGAATTTTTCATATAAAGCAAATTTAGTCATGTCAGGGCAACTTTATAGGATAGGTATGGCCCACTTGAGGGGCTTATGAAATACCTGCATTTTATAATTAGCAGTTATGGAAAAATTTATACATAATTAGGAGAGGAAAAGATCTTCATTACTTTGATTTGTGTTATTGGGTCACTCAAATGCTCTGATCATGTCCTAGGACCCCACACTGGCAAAACTTCCTAGTACAGGACCTGCACAAAACACCTACAAAGTATACATAAGGCAGGGCAGAAGAGAAGGATACAGACACACTATGGGCATGCATAAAGAGCATTGGCACAACATGAGCATTGAAGCATTTTTAGATATTTTTTGAAAAAAAGAGCTTTAAGCAAGGACTCAGAAGAGAATTAGTAAGTGACTGTCACAGCTAAGAAGTTTTTCCCAAGTATGAGGGGACACTTGAAATCAAGTGCAAAAATGGTCTCACTTGAAAATGCAACAGGCAGCCATAAAGGTTAACACCATAGGTCAATCAGAGGTGGAAGCTGATGTCTTGATAATGAATAAGAGATAGGTGGAAGAAAGCCATGAATGGTCTTGGAAGTGAAGTCACTTTTGTTTGGGGGGGGAGATGAGGAGCCAGTTGTGTGCACAAGGAAGGGGTACCAAGATCAGAGCAACAGACTGGGAAAATGATCATTAAAGCAGCATTCTGAAAGGCTCCGACCAGACAAGACTGCATTTGTCAAGGTTGGGGGAAAGGATGTTTAAGATACAAGTGTCTGTGTGACTTGAACTGCCTGTTACAAATCTTGTTGAAAGATAAGATTCCTTGAAAAGGTAAGATGTCAGGAAATGGCTCGTTGGTAGTGTAATGGATTGTGCACATTCATGTGGGCATAAATAGAGCATTTCAGCTCTCATTCATGACTATGACATTATACAAAAATGATCATGAGAGGGAATAACTAGCTCAAATATAGTCCAAAATTGAATATAATATAGTGAACCTGAAGTCTAAAGTACCTGCAATCTAAATGATGTTTTCTTCCTTGCTATGGCAGTTGATCTATTYACCTTCATAATAAGGTGCAGTTAGTACTGTGGTCCTTAGGCTGTAACAGAAGAAATCCTATATATAGCAAATGATGTAAAAGCATCTAAAAGTATAACGAACAAGGAAATTTTAAAACTTGCTTAGTTAGGCTTAAAGAAAAAGGGATTGTTTATGACTCTGTGGTGCTACTGAAATGTATGCTAGAAAAATATGCATGCTGAGCAAGCCTTCTCCTAGCATACCATTCAGGACACACATGTCTACAGATCTAAGCCTTGGTCTGGAAAAGGTCAGTAGACCACCAAATATGGTGTCAATTATGAGTGATGGGTTGCTCACTGAGAGAGTGCTGAAATCCATCTTACCAACTGGGAAATAAGAGATAGCTCTGGTAAAGAGCTAGTAGAACCACAAGCATTTTTGCAGAGAATAGTGGGCAGATACTTGTTTTGCTGAGGCCCTCTGCTAAGCTTTTGTCACCACCGTATTTAGTTTTAATTCACCACTGTATACCTGAACCGCAACATTTTAAACTGTGTTTTTCGTATACAGGTGGAAATGAGGTTTCAGTACTGTGGCACAGACCTAGGTGAACTCTCCTAAGATGTCAATGTTCCAACAGAAGACCAGGTTTTTATTGGGTCTCACCTCTGACTGATACAGAAGGCAGCAGCAGCACAGAGGTCTAAGGGACAGTGAAAAAGTGAGATGCACAAGTACGTATGCCCCAAACCTCATATATTTTCATGCAAACATTACCATGTTAAAGCAGCAATTCCTCTTCGGAAAGATGCTCTAGTTGTGTCATATGACATGTGCATGACAAGCAGCACATACTGAATTTCAGGTCATATGTTTGGCCTGACTACATGTAGTGGTTTTCCTCTATGCTCAAATGTAAAGCAAGTAAAGAACAAAATTAATCTGAAACCATTCCTCACCACAAAGTTGGCCTCCAGAGCTGGCTTTTCTGAAATGTAAACAGTGAAGTGAGAACGTTCCATTTGCTACTGCAGTGCTGTTTATTTAAACCCAAATCTGCAAATATGATTGAAGTTTGGGTTGGTTTCAACAATTTGATATGGTATTTAAAGCTGCAGTGCCATGTTTTGAATCCCAGACTATTTACCTTCTTCAGGCTTTTTGTTATGTTGTTAGGCTATTTCTCCTTCTTTCACTTATTTTAAAATCATTTTTAAGAGATGTTAAAAGTGGAACTGTGGGAAACTCTTCTATAAAACTCAAAACCACACGCAAACCTTGTCTGCTAAATAGAATCTGGGCCTCAGAGGCCCTTGTTGAGTTTCAGAAGATTTGCAAGAGTTTGCTCCAGGGTCATCTTGGAGCCTCTGGCTAATGTGAAACTATAACAAGAATTTTCAAAGAATTTTAGGCGCTAGGAAACTATGGACAAGAAATCATCCTAAGATCTGTAAGCCCCAAAGGAGCAAACAGCGTTTGGAACCTGTTGCACATCAAAGTGAAAAAAAAAAAAAAAAAAAAWAMATCAGCAACATTTAATAATTCTTTACTCTTAGATGGCCTGATAAAACATGCTGAACTGAGCAGAAAGCTTTCAGCTGAGGTCAACACTCCCTAGATTTCAACCACATAATATTCTTAATTGAAAAATATTTAAAGACTGAACAAAGAAAAGAAAATGTCATTATCTCTCATTTCCATGCAATAAAATTAAAGCATTGCATAAATAACACAGTTTCCCTAAGGTCACCCCAGAAGATCAGTAACAATGTAGGAAGAGGAGTTAAGGATTTCAGACAGCTCATTTCAAGATTTATCCTGAAAACAACACGGTTTCTCTAATTATGAAAAGCCTGACCATCACTCAAAGAAGGAGTCTCAGATATTCACTGAATTCCTACTTGTTCTACCATTATTTCAAAGGAGAAGACYGTAGTTTAGCTAGTTATTTGGAAACAAAGATAAAATGCATATGCTATTTGCATTGATAACAACAGAAGGCAAGTTCTGAACTTCTGCTGTCTTCAGGAGGTGATGATCAGATGTTTTTATTACAACTACAACTGAATCCRAAGTATTTTTACAACACCTGCTCTTAAAAGCAGTTACCTAACTGGGCCACATGACATGCTCCATATTGAAATTCAGCTGACCAATATTCAGTCTTCTTTTTCTATTGATTATGAATTTAAAAAAACCCCACAACACAACAAAGCCAGGTGTGGAGTTCAGTAAACAACATCACCAAATATTTGGGAGATCTGCACAATGAGATTTAAAGTTTGGCAAGAACACTGGATAACTTCTGTCATATAGAAAGTTTCTTTCTTCTCCTCCCTTGATTAAGTGTACAGTTCCCAAAATAGTAATTTGTAAGATATGCCCCTGCCAAAGGGACATAATATTTCATACTTACATGTTGGAAAGTTACATGCTAGCATCTGCATGGAGGTTACTGCTACTTCTCAAAGGAATTGAAGGCATTTTTACCAAATGCCTAAGGATTGTAATTCTCCCAGAACATTCATTAGCAAGTTTTTCTCCATTGGAAAATGGAAGTGTGGCTTTCCCATGTGGCAGCTTCATGCCAAATAGAAATTTTCTCAGTTTGCCCACAACATCCAGAGTGGTTCAAAGGATCTGCAATCAAGCATTGTGGTACATCCTAATTGGTGGGTCAAATCCAAGCTGTGGATTTGCCTGGACTTCAGCACGGCAAAGTTGAAGTCGGTGCTACACCATTTTACCCCAGTTGAGAATGTGGACTTCAGTTTACATCTGGGCATCTTTCATCTTCACAAGACACTACTGTCTAGGAATTTGTGAAAATTAGCCTTGTCTGGCAGAAAACAGTCTCTACACAAAGCAGATTACAGCTGCCTCACGGAGTCTGTAAGTGCCAGAACATTCAGCAGCTAGATGGGCCTCTGCCGATGGATCCATAGAAAATATTAACCTCACAAAGGTTAATATTAAGCCAGCACCATACATCAACTGTATGACAGCAATGGCTGGAAAACAAGAATCCCAATACATGCACTTATACAGGATACAGACACACATGCACATGCACACCAAGGTTCAGCATTTGGTTTTATTTTGTGTAAGGAAGAATTTGGGATATCTTGAAGTCCTCTTTTTTTTCCCTCTGAAACTCAGAAAAACACAGAAGCCTGATAACGAAAAGCTGCTACCTAAGCTTCTGGAGCCTCACCACCAGTAGCCTGAGAACTCCAAACTCCAAACCACTTATTAGCATGGGACACAACGTGCTCTCTCTCCTTCCCTCACCAGAAATGTCATCCCAGACCTGAGACTCCTTACTACAAAAAATTCTGTCAAAAATTATATTTTTTCCTGAAAAGTTACAGTTTTAAGAAACCAGCATTTTCAAGGGAAGAGGTGTTTAGTCAACAAYCAGCTTGTATGCGGAAAATCCCTTGAGAAGGTGTCAGTTGGCAGCTTGATGCTTGATGCATGCCTGCTTCACCAAACCATATCCTTAATATCATACACATGTAATGTTGTCACGTCTTTCTTCCTGAAAGAATATGAAAGCAGTCCTAGGACAGCATAGACGTGATGCAAATGACTCAGTTCTGCCCTCGGTAAATCTCTGAATTCCACGTGCCCTTCAAACCAGGGTAATAGGGGCTTGTCCTCATGTKGAACTGACCCTCCAAATTAACTGCAAATTTTATGGATCCAGGTCAGAAAGACAGCAGTACATATGGCGCAAGGCCTATGGATGGGGAATTGCCTAAGGTTTGGACTTCAGTTGTTGGTGCCAGTAATATAACCTTGTGCAGTTACATGATATWTATCTTTTTTTGGCATATGGCTGCATGCATATGCCAGTGAATATTGTSATCTTTCCTGCAAACATGTACTGCATCCCTCTACACCCAAATACTTTAAATAAACCTATAACCCATGTCAACACTGATACATAACATACATGTTGCAGTAAACTCCATCAGAGTCAGAGCCAGGGCTTAGTTTTTCCCGTCTGGCAAATTTCTCATTGGAATACCTTACTCTAATAGTTAAGTATAGAAGTGGCTATTCCAGGAACTCTGAGAGACACATACTTGGCACATTTTTATTAGGTAAGTCTGTAAACAGTGGAGCTGTGCTGGCTGGCACCAGAATAGGCTTTGGCCTTCGGCATTGCATAGGGAACATAAACTTGGCACGTCTGCCTTACAAATCACATATAAATCAGAACTGCCCAGCAAAGCTGGTCCCATTGCTAGAGTTCCTATTCCCACACACAGGATAAATCTTTGAAGCCAAGTTGCCTTAAAGATGTTTTTGTTTAAACCGTGGCAATGTAAACATTTAGGTTTCAAGGAGTTTATTCCTTCAGCAAATATTTTTACAAGACAAATAACAATTCTTCTATTTTTATATTGTTTCTCATTTTCTTTGTGGAACCATAAAATTTAATCTGCAATAATCTGATGAGAAAAGAATATATATCTGCATTAAATTTCTTCATTACAGCCACTGTTTCACAACTGCTCTTATCCCACATGGTTGTAGATATTTGTTTTCCTTTCTAACATCCGTATGTACATATTACTTTATATGTGCTTTGAGATATGTGTATGGAAAGTACCATGTTAAACTTTTATCTTGTTGGGACAGAATATGAAATACTGTAGAACTAATATATCTGGGAAGAAGGACACATTTTGGTCTATCTATCACATGCTAGTTGTTTCCATAGAGGTTTGTTATTAATAAAGCAGGCTTAATTTTTCTGCTCCATGGAGGTTTTTGAAAGGTGAGGTTTTTCCTGGTGTATTCATACTGTTTCTGAACACAAAAAAGTGTAGGTATTCACACTTCGAAGTGAARTCAGTGGGCACCATGTTCAGCAGTCTCAGCTAACAGTCACAGCATGAATACTCAGAAATCACTTCTGAAAAATATTAACTTTATGTTCAAGTTCAAAGCAGACAGTGGCTTGAATACGGTTTGATTTTCTTAGTTCTAATTTGTGTGGCTAAGTGTTTAAGTATTTTAGCCCTTATCCTTGTGCATTACCCACAAAAGAGACAGACTGAAACCCAAGCAGCAACCACTTATTCTTGAAGTCATGTATAAAGTTGCCTCAAAAGATTTCTGGATTGCAGCCAAAATCCATTGATTTGCAGAAGAGACTGATGTTTAAATAAATATGTATGTATGTATATGTATCACATCATGTAGCTAGATGCTCAGGAGGCAAAGTAATACTTCTCCACAGACTATAATGTTTCCTCTTTAGGCTGGAGGGAGTTTTATTGGCTTGAAGAAYAGATCTCTTAATGAGAATATCTACAAAGAGAGAAGTTCTGTTTGACAAGCCTGTTCCAAAGTAATACTCCTATCACTAGTAACACCTTTTATAATTAAAACAAACAGATCACATCAGTCAATTTGTTTGAGCTATGAAGGCTGTAGCTGCTGCCATTAACAATTACATTTGCTACAACTGTGTGGGAATAACTTATACTACTGAGTGTATAATTTAATTTAATTTCTCATGCAGCAAGAGTTGTGTTGTTAAATGAAGCCAATATAGTGATAAGCTTCTCAAATAGCTGTACAAGTTCATCAGTGGAAAAGACTCAATACTTCCCCAAATTGTGTAAATATAAAATATATACATCTGATACTGTGTGTTTTTGAAAGGAAAAGCATTAACATTTTTCTTAGGAAACTGCTACTAAAGAGGAAAGGTGAAAGAGATGAATACAAAGCACTCACTSTATTTTCTTTGCAAGACTTTCCCCCTCCAAAAGCTTGTATGTACAAGGTGCACAATTTCTATGGCAGTAAATTTTTCAGAAATGTTCCTCCCAAGCCTTGTAGAAAGGTGCTTGCCAAATTCCTGTCTGTATTTTCAACAAAGGATGCACTTAGAAACTTGGTGGAGCACTTAAAAGGCAGAGAGGTGGAACATGCCTGGAACGGAGAAGGGTCACTCTGGATTCTGTGACCCCACAGAAAGATGAAGAGAAATATTTATTATTCTTGTCATCTCACTAATGATTTTGGGGGCGTTTGTAGCGATTCTGACTGGAGATTAGCCATATCAGTACCAAATACCCATTAACTGATAAAATGGAGTTCCTGTACCAGAATACCCACTTCAGAGAAAGAAGATACAATGTAAACTGAAGAAATACAAGACAGAGGTAAACAGAACTGAATTATATCAAGCACCAGTCTTAAATGTTAAAGTGATCTAATTACACAAGTAGTGACTTTTGATACAGAGAAGCATGGGGAACAGTGGGGAACAGTAAGCAGCACGTTAGGAGAAAATGATAGGGTACAAAACCAGTAAAGATGGTATGTCAGCAAAGATTTAAATGAAAGAAATGGGCAGCTTGCATACTGGAAGAAGCACGACCCAAATACCACATGCAAGGACGGGAAGGGAGGACACAACAGCAAAACAAGAGGAGTGGGAAGGGCAAACAATCATGGCAGGATCCAAGACAGGAGGGTACAGCAGAAACAAAACTTCTGTCAGTGCTTTAGAACTGAATGTAGAAGGAGTGAGAGAAAAAACGGACTTAAAGCAAGAAAGCAACACTGATTCAGCTGAGGGAGAAGAAATTATTTTATCTGGTGAGTATTGGGTAGGCTGCATTGAGGAAGCTAAGTGCCAGGGAATGCACAAAAAAGGAGACTGAAGTAGGCCATGAGAGCAAAATGATGAGTGACACAGGAGAAAAATAGAGAGGCAGGTTYAGAAGATTATAGGGGCAAAGAAAAAAAATTTGATGGGGACCCGGATATTAGAAAGTGAGGAGTGAAAAACAATTTCATGGTTGTCAATCTGAGTGTCTGAGAAGATGCAAGAGTTGTCAACAGTGACGAAAGAAAAGACATGGGGAATAGGTTTGGAGGAAAGACAAGAATTTCCCTTCTTTCTGATTAGTTAAACCAGGGGGATGGGGGAGARGGCAGAGAAAAAGTCTGCACAGAGGAAGATACTGAATTTGAAGAATTAGATTGCAAAATTGCAGCATAGACATTAGAGAGGACATTGAGGCAGTAGTGAGCTCACCCAGGAGAACAGTACATATGGAAGCATGAGAAGATTAAGGAGAAGCACTCAGGAATCTGTGAGTTCACATCAGCCAGCAAAAGATGCTCCGTTTACAAACGTGCGCCATGGCACCAAGCCAGCAAGCTACAACTGCTGCATCAGCAAGGCTGACAATATCTGAGGAAGGTTTTGTGTTAGCAATTTCACTGAGGTCTGCACTTGACACAAGTCCAGTAAATACATGTTGAGCCACAAACTTTCCATATGTTAAAACTACTGATTCTCCAGAAAGCTGTGCACATCTCATGGAAGCCTGAAACAGTATCTTCTGAGATACTTTAGCCCTGGCACCTAGAGCAAATAAACTAAGAGTAACCTTCCAAAAGTCCACTCTCTACACTAGAGAGAAGTGTTCGAACAGGTCCTGATCTGACAAGGGTTATACTGTTAAAAGAGAGCAGAAGCTTCACAAAGCAACAATATCAAGTTCACATCTCTGTGTCACCTGCCCTGCAATAACTTACASGGAGATCTCTGTATTTCTGGTCCACAAACTTCACACTGCAGTGATGTTTTTATTTAAGAGAGAAATATCTATATAATGTAAAGGAGGCAAGGATTTCTTTTAATCATCTTGGGCATTTACAAGAACAATAAGAATACCTGGAATAAAAATAATCAAAGTTAAGATAAATGTTGGAACGGACATTAAACCTCACACTTCCAGGCTCAATCCATGTAGTGATTACATAGCGTTAGGAGAGTTTTCCACACCTTCCTACTGATGCTGGTCATGATCAGAGACACGACAGGGGGCTGCATCACACTGCGGGTGCCATGGTGGGCTCCTGTGCTCTTACCTGTGCCTGCTGCAGGTAGTGACAGCCAAAATAGACAGTTCCAGAGACCTCCAAAATAGCGATCTTTCGAACACCCTTGGGTTGCTCACTGCCAATATTTCTTTTTTATCTCTTCTTACTCTTTTTTTTTTAAAAAAAAAAAGCATATAGAAATCCACCATTATAAGAAAATCATAGTCTTAAAGCAGACCTGTTCAGAGTCAAGTGGGAGAGCCCGCTTGTAAACACAACTGAAYGTAACAGAGTTTGCTGAACCACAGCAGAGCAGATGTTATGTCTGCCACGCGGAGTCTTAACTCTTGTAACACATTTGCAGTAAGTGYCAATTTCCAATTTCAAAATGGCAAATGACTTTTTAAAAAGTCAGAAAAATAAGTCACAAAATACACAGTACCAATCCTCTGCTTCTGTTTATTCCTATGAAAAGAAATGTACAGAATATAGCCAAACTTCCAATTAATTTCTTACCCAATTATCCTTGCCGTTCATCTCCACTCCTCTAGAAAAAAAAGACTGTTCAGAAAGGAAGTTCATCACCTAATCCTCCCTGGGAAGGTGGAGGAGAAAAGCATGAGGTGGAAGAGAATAAACTGTTGAACCTGCAATCTGTGTTACCATGTTTGATGGAGTGGAGGGGTAGTTGCTCAGTTGCTCCAGCGCTGGAGGGGAGTGGAAAGTATTGCCTCAGTGGGGTATGGTTGCTGCCTGGCACCTCTACCACTCTAACAACCCAGTCTTAATCCCACACCAGATAGACAATGTTAATTTAGCCTTGGACCTCCCGTTGCCATTCAACTGGCTGGTGATATACACCCTCAGCAGATGGGTGGATCTCCAATAGAAAGAGCAAATGTCTGACTGGGGACTTTGCAGGGCTCTAAGGTCACCTGAGTGGTACAGCAACACTGTCCCACTAGGAAGACCCAGTTGCCTTTTTTAATCTGCCCACTTAATCTGTGCAGGCAYGCTAATTTGTAATGCAGTGATTCAAAAGTGTGCACACCCACGTGATGCTACTAGTGGGTGTCCCTTCAGGCTCACTTATTTCTAATATTGCACCCCTAGCATCCCTATGGCCTTGAACTGCATTAAATAGAATAATACCCTGACACCACATGACAGCAGCAGCCACCAGATGAAGGAAACTCATCTGAAATCTACATTAAAGAGCACAGGAAAGGAAAAGGCTTCTTTAAATTTAGTGCTGAATGTAAGGCCAGCAAATAAGAAAAGCTGGAAAAATATTCCATGAGAAATACAAAGTTGATAAAAGCTTAGTGAAATCAGACCATTTGTCAGAGGTAAAAAGGACAGAGAAATCACAGAGCCTCCACAAAAAAAGAAATATTTTCAGAAAGTATGAGGTTATTTAAGGATTTAGCTTGCCTGTTCAGGGAGAAGAAAGTGGACATGAGKAGTATTTCCTTAGGTGTTGAGGGACATCATGAAACATGCTCAAATGTGAAAGGAAATAACTTGTAAGACAAAGGAAAAATAAGGGAATAAACGAAATTGGCAGACACAGAGGGAGCCAGCTGATAGGAGTCTGAGATGCTTTGGACTTCACATGATTAACAGAAAGCAGGGAAAAAAGGAATAAAGGACAGGGAGTTTTCCTACAAAATGCCTGCCTGGCCTTTGAACAAACAGTCAAAATACTGGACAGGGGGAAATGAATGAACAGAAGGGAGAAGGCTCAGTCAGCCCATGACAGCAAAGAGTGTGACAATAAATAAGAAAGAAGGAAGCTTGATTAGAAATAAAAGAGCTACAAGTGCATAGGATGTTGTCAAAGTCATGGTGTTTCCTCAACAGATGCTACACAGGATAAACTCAGGAGCAAAGATAGCAAAGATGAGGAAAGAGCCCAGAAAGCATACAGTGCATCAGAGGGACAGACAAATGATGGGGAGAGAGGTGAAATATTTGCGAAATGTGAAACTGAGGATAGAGTTGAGGTTGGCAGGTTGTGCTGGTTTTGGATGGGACAGAGTAAATTTTCTTCATAGTAGCTAGTATGGGGCTATATTTTGGATTTCTGCTGAAAACAGTGTTGATAACACAGGGATGTTTTATTTATTGCTGAGCAGTGCTTACACAGAGTCAAGGCCTTTTCTGCTCCTACCACCACCCCACCAGCGTGTAGGCTGGGGGTGCACAAGAAATTGGGAGGGGACACAGCCAGGACAGCTGACCCCAACAGACCAAAGGCATATTCCATACCATATGGAGTCATGCTCAACATATAAAGCTGGGGGAAAAAAAAGGAAGAGGGGGATGTTCAGAGTGATGGCGTTTGTCTTCCCAAGTAACCATTATGTGTGATGGAGCCGTGCTTTCCTGGAGATGGCTGAACAGCTGCCTGCCGATGGGAAGTAGTGAATGAATTCCTTGTTTTGCTTTGCTTGCATGTAGAATCATAGAATAATAGAATCATTAAGGTTGGAAAAGACCTTTAAGTTCATCGAGTCCAACCGTCAACCCAGCACGCATGCCCACTAAACCATGTCCCGAAGCGCCACATCCACATGTTTTTTGAACGCCTCCAGGGATGGTGACTCCACCACTTCCCTGGGCAGCCTGTTCCAATGCCTGACTACCCTTTTGGTGAAGAAATTTTTCCTAATATCCAATCTAAACCTACCCTGGTGCAACTTGAGGCCATTTCCTCTCGTCCTATCTCTTGTTACATGGGAGAAGAGACCGACACCCACCTCTCTACAGCCTCCTTTCAGGTAGYTGTAGAGAGCGATAAGGTGTCCCCTCAGCCTCCTCTTCTCCAAGCTAAACAACCCCAGTTCCCTCAGCCGCTCCTCATAAGACTTGTKCTCCAGACCCTTCACCAGCCTCGTCGCCCTTCTCTGGACACGCTCCAGCACCTCAATGTCCTTCTTGTAGTGAGGGGCCCAAAACTGAACACAGTATTCGAGGTGCGGCCTCACTAGTGCCCAGTACAGGGG
>JASVER010000016.1:8756552-8844422 GCA_030449065.1 Oceanodroma leucorhoa
TCTGGCCAGTTTTTTACCCAGCGAAGAGTACACCCATCCAAGCCATGAGCCACCAGCTTCTCCAGGAGAATGCTGTGGGAGACAGTGTCAAAGGCTTTACTAAAGTCGAGGTAGACCACATCCACAGCCTTCCCCTCATCCACTAGGYGGGTCGCCCAGTCGTAGGTGGAGATCAGGTTGGTCAAGCAGGACCTGCCCTTCATGAACCCATGCTGGCTGGGCCCGATCTCCTGGTTGTCCCGCACCTGCCTCATGAGCGCCCCCAAGATGAACYGCTCCATGATCTTCCCCGGCACCAAGGTCAGGCCGACAGGCCTGTAGTTCCCCGGATCCTCCCTCCTGCCCTTCTTGTAGATGGACGTCACATTGGCAAGCCTCCAGTTGTCCAGGACCTCCCCCATTAACCAGGACCGCTGATAAATGATGGAGAGTGGCTTGGCAAGCTCCTCCGCCAGCTCCCTCATCCTCCCTCTYGGGTGGATCCCATCCAGCCCCATAGACCTGTGAGTGTCCAGCTGGCATAGCAGGTCATTAACCTCTTCCTCTTCGATTATGGTGGGTTTATTCTGCGCCCCGTCCCCATCTTCCAGCTGAGGGGGGTGAATACCCTGAGGATAACCAGTCTGACTATTAAAGACTGAGGCAAAGAAGGCATTAAGTACCTCAGCCTTTTCCTCATCCTCAGTGGCAATGTTCCCCCCGGCATCCAATAAGGGAGGGAGATTCTCCTTGGCCCTCTTTTTGTYRTTAACATATTTGTAAAAAYATTTTTTGTTGTCCCTGACGACAGTGGCCAGATTGAGTTCCAGCTGGGTTTTGCCTTTCTAATTTCATCTCTGCATGACCTGACAAGATCCCTGTACTTTTCCTGAGTCGCCTGCCCCTTCTTCCAACAGAGGTAGACTCTCCTTTTTTCCCTGAGTCCCAGAAAAAGCTCCCTGTTCAGCCAGGCCGGTCCTCTTCCCCGCCAGCTCCTCTTACGGCACACGGGGACAGCCCGCTCCTGCACCTTTAAGACTTCCTCCTTGAAGAACATCCAGCCTTTCTGGGCCTCTTTGCCCTTCAGGACTGCCTCCCAAGGGACTCTCTCAACCAGTGTCCTGAACAGGCCAAAGTCTGCCCTCCAGAAATCCATGGTAGCGGTCTTGCTGACCCCTCTCCTTACTTCACCAAGAATCGAGAATTCTATCATGTCATGGTCGCTGAGCCCCAGAYGGCCTCCGACCACCACATCTCCCACCAGTCCTTCTCTGTTGGTAAACAGCAGGTCAAGCGAGGCACCTCCCCTGGTAGGCTCACTTACCAACTGCTTCAGGAAGTTATCTTCCACACACTCCAGGAACCTCCTCGACTGTTTCCTCTCTGCCATGTTGTATTTCCAGCAGACGTCAGGCAAGTTGAAGTGCCCCACGAGGACAAGGGCTAGCGATTGCGAGACTTCTGCCAGCCACTTGTAGAACGCTTCATCGGCCTCTTCATCCTGGCTGGGTGGTCTATAACAGACTCCCAGCAGGATATTTGCCTTACTGGCCTTCCCCCTTATCCTAACCCATAAGCACTTAACCCGATCATCACAAACRTCGAGCTCCGTGCAGTCGAGCTTTTGTGCAGCTTTTGCTTTACCTATTAAACTGTCTTTATCCCAACCCATGAGTTTTCTTACTTTTACTCTTCTGATTCTCTCCCCCATCCCATTGTRGGGGGAGTGAGCGAGTGGCTGGGTGGTGTTTAGTTGCCGGCTGGGGTTAAACCACGAAACAGGTAATTCAATCAAGAAATTCTCCCAGCTCTCTGACAACATAGTTTACTGAAGTTTTACAAATGTTTGTAGTTTGCCTTAATATTTCTGAGGAAATACCTCCATGACTATGCTAGCAATCTGATTCCCTACCTTCTCCTATGGCTACACTGCCTTTGGATCCCGCTCTTGAGTGGTGGTGGAGGTGTTTGAGGGGGTTACTGTAGGATTTCCATTTAGAAACAGCTGAGAAYGGGCTCAGTCATGTCTGAAGGTAAAAGTCACGTTTCAGACTGTTGCTGATACAACAGATCTTTCTTCAAAAAACAAACAAAAAGGACAGTTTTCCCCATAATCTGTAATTTTTTCACTACAGTTTATTTAGCAAGTCTCAGAATTGTCCCTTAGTAATATAAATTAAGCTGAATGGGTCTTTCCCTTCATCCATGGGATTGATTTAATACACAGAGGGTAGAGTTAGTCTGCCGACCTTTGGCATTGAAAACGCAAATTGAATCCTGGCGTTGACAAGAATGTTTGGATTTGGTATAAAAGAGACTTAGTCATGGTACATTTCCAGCTCCTGATTATGCCAAAGCAGGAGGGCTGAGCGAATGCCAAGAAACAGCGGTTGCCACTCCCCCCCTGAGGGAAGAAAAAATGGATAGCCCACTCCTGGCCCACACGCGCTTTCTGTATTTCAGTCTTGTGAGCCGCCTGAAAAGACACTTCAGAATGAGGAGATACATGCAATTTCAAATTGTCTGTTTCTTTTTGGTTCTGGTATTTGTGCCGAGGAGACTTACAGAAGGAAAGTCCTCCACTAATGACTGAAGAAGCACTTCACTGACACCAAATGGCTTCCAGAGCTTTCAAAAAAGAACATTTCAAATGAAACCATTGATGTCCCTTCCTGCACTTTTGCACGGATACGACAGTCCTTTGCACTCTGTAATATAGGCTATATTAATTTAGGTGCAGGACTTCTCAGTTATTGCACAAATCTCAAGTTGCTCTGACTCTTTCTAAGGACTTCTGCCTCATCTATAGGATGGACAYGTTGCTGTGTCCTGTAAAGTTCCTCCTCATGTGTTTCTGCATGCTTTCCAGTTTATAAGGCAAAAATGTGTGAGCCTTTGCAGATCTTCAGGTGAAAGGACCGATAGCAACATTAACAATCCTTAGGGACCCAGTTGGAAAATTGAGGAAGAAATTCCAGTTTTTACATAAAAATTAAAATCTAGAAAATCCATTTTTGAAAAGCAAACTCAAATAATCTTAATAAAATAAATCCAGACAGTGCATTTTTTCTCTGTTATATTTGCATTCTGGTTCACGAACAGCACATTCTAAAACATAAACATAGCTATAAAATTGAAACAGTCCCAAATCATATAGAATTAGTAATCTGTGCTAAATCTTGGCTTGCAGGAGACAGAATTCATAAGGCAAATGAGTATCACTTGGTCTCCTGTACACAGTAAGTGTATCTGAATTAATTCAGTGTTTGCCAAATGAGGGAAGGGAATTGTATATTGCCACCTTCTCTTTCTGGTTAATTAAGACCTGTGGGAAACCTGTAGCTCAATTGTGTTTAATGATTGAAGGGGTTGCATAGTGGAGATAATAAAATCACTGACAAAAATGGGAACTTAGGACTTTTATCTGCACGAGGAGGGGAAACACAAAAGATTACCCAGATTCCCTGGGGACACCTCTTGTCTTGATGTTAGAGTTTCTTTGCTTGTTGACCACTCCTGGCCATGTTTTAGCTTCTTTTCTATATCTGTTATGTACCATAAAATCAGTAAAAGAAACAAAGGTAGTTAAGGGTGAAATTTTCTGCCAGGAAATGGGGGAGTATTGTTTGGGGTTTTTTTTTTGCATGATAACACCTGTAAAGATTACTTCATGGGAGTCATTAATTATTATTAATGACTTTGAGAGTTTTACTCCATTTCACAGAGTAAGTTCAGCTCAGTTCAGCAAAAGGAGCAYTGTCTTCGTTAAATGCTGTGCCTGAATAAGGATGGAAAGCCATGTTAAAACTAAAAATAGAGAACTATGCAGGAGAGACCTCCCCGAAGTTGTCTTTGTTCATTAGCATGTGAATAACCTCTTTTRCAGCCTTCACATCAATGAAGGCTAGGCACTCTCTTTCCTTATCCGCAAAGTCTTGCTTTTAAAGGAAAGTACATTCACCACCCAGATGGATGATGGGAGATGTGAAACACTGCATTGTCTCCTTTAAGTAATCTTGAGATTACTAACAGAGGGGGGAAGATTTTGGTTCTCCAAATGCACTTACTCCTTGATAAAGCTAACTTCAGCCTCCTGATTGGCTCTCACAGGCCTTTTATGCAAAGGACAGCTAACTTCCCTTTCCAAATGGTTAAGGAAGGACCTTCTCCAAGGGAAGCACTCAGGGACTGAGGCTGGCTTCTCAATCTGAGGAACATTACTTTTCAATTTTTTGTAAGACTAACATAGATCATTTTCATATCCACTGTTTTCTGAATACGTATGCCCAGTGAAACACCATAAATATACACTACCATTTAAAAAAGGGTATGCTTAATGTAATAGCACCACACTGGGAGGCAGTGGAACATTTTGGATATTACCATACAAGTCACTGAACCCCACTTGGTTTCAAATTCCCATCCCTGTAAATATTTTTCCCAGGGTGTTATAACATCGCAGGAAAACCTCAGATGTTCTATTTCTTTCCCAGCTTCCTACTTCTGGAAAAGCTTAGGTATTTCTGAAGGTAAGACATTTGTGAAAAAAAAAAAATCTTCTTCCCTTTTTTTTTTTTTTGTAGCCTGTCTGCCTTGTAGTTGAACTTGGATTCCTTAGGATTTAACAGCTGAAGATATTTATGCTTGGAAAAGTCTATCCTTTGTGAAACAGCAGAGCATATGGATTTGTGAAGATAAAACAGCACAGCAACTGGCAAAATCAGAATTGAATAGGGTGTTAAACCTTAAAACTCAAAAGGATTTTGAAGTCTCATGCTGACAAACTTTGATGCAACAGGCCAAATTCCACTTTTAGTTGTGGGAACTGAATTAATGTGGGAATTCCCTGCCCCTCTCCATCCACAACAGAATTGGCCTTCTTATGGTAATAAAATTGAGGGTTCTGGTCTTCATTAGGTACATCATTGCCACATGGGGGACTCTTGGCTTTCCAGCTTTCATTTTCCTTATCCTCCTCTTTTTTTCTTTCCTTTTTACTTGACTTGTTGGGTGTAGCTCTTCTCTGAGTTAGTCACCCTCAATTCCCTTCACACCTAATRGAAAGAAATGGGTATTTCAAGGGTGTGATTCATCAGGGACTTTTAAGATGTCTGACTGAGATTTAGAGGATCAGGACTGAACTTAACTGACCAGGACTTTGTTGACTGTAACAGGAATGCAGAATTGCTAGTTGTGATGGAGGTATCCAAATTGCAGACATCACCATTCAGCCTGTTGAAACTCAGCCTTTGCCTTTTTCTTCACAGGGGAAATTAATGCTGATATAAAAGAGCTATTTCTGTGGCACTGTAGGGAGTTTACTGGGGGTCTAATGACTTCCGAGCCTTCTGTGATTCAGGCTGCCTGTCAGCTCAGGAACTTCATATGAGTTTGCCTGAAATTTGCAGTTGGAAGTTTTCAGCACTTCTGAGAGGGCGAGGTGTTTAACTTTCTTGCTTTCAAAGGAGAGCTTAATCTGGCTGTATTATTCAAGCCCCCTAAATTCAGTTAGCAGAGTGCAGCAGGTGTGCCCCATTTCAGGCTCTTCAGCAGCTCTTGTTTCCTTTGCTTTCTTCATCTCTTCCTCCCCCCATGAAGCTCACACAGACCTCCATCTCCTGCTTTCTCTGAAGAATATTCCCATACACTTGGTTCTTCCTGACCATGCCCATTAGGGACTCCCAACTGGTCAAGCAGTCTTACATGGASAGCTTGGGACTCCTTAGCCACAAACCCACTTCCCTGCCTCAGACCCTTGCTGGCATCTGAGCCAGCTCTTCTCTTGCCTGAGGAATGGTTGAGCGATCAGAGGAAGTCAAATTCAAAGCCGTTTTATTTCCCCTGCATTGTATTTCCCCACTTCTCCTCTCCTCGCTATTTCATAAGATTAACATTGTTTCTTTTTTCTACTTTCATTTGCTTGTGACTCTAGCTCGTGCATCATATAATTAGTACAGCTGTTGACTGGAGTGCGGAGCATGGTCCATGCCCCTTCTCCAGCCCTTCTTGACCATGGTTCAATCCTAGCGTACTTTTCCTGAAGAAGACCCAGCTGTCTATGGCTAGGATGTGACAAGATTGTTGACAGGATTAACTGGCTTCCCACTATTCCCCTCTGAGCTGACTTCCCTGTTGCTTTTGCTTTTTACAAGAAGCGTTCAGTCATTTGTGAACAATCCTCTCGGTACCAGGCCCGTAAGCTTATGATCTTAAGCTTGAAGGCTGGTGAGTGAACCACACAAAGGACCCTCTTGATTTTTTATGCCTCCTACTGCTTTCCCTGCAAACACTATTTCCAGAGTGTATCACGCTGTTTTCTGAAAAAAACAGAGCTAGAAACAAAAAGTAGGCTTTGGAGACTCTGYACAGCCACTGGCTCACCACCTTCCACAGCAGAAAGCTAGTAATCTCAGATTACCTCACACAAAGAAATACATCATAATCAGCTAGAGAATTTTGTGGACACTCAAAACATGCACAGTACAAGCCACTACAAATCAACTTCCACCGCTAAAGGAAAACAGTCTTCCAGTCAAACGCTCTGTGGGGAAATGTTCTTCTCATGCAGGGGGTGTTTGGAGTGGTAATGTTTCCGTCTAGGATAGCATGTAATTACCTTGGAAAAGACTACTGCATTTTAGCATAATCTTTGGCTTCGATTGACCTCAAAGTCTATGTAGATGATTAGGAGACTGTTTTGAGACACAGGAGATGAGAACGTCTGGATCCAGCTTTTTTTTCTGTAAAAGAAAATAAACTTAGTTCTACCATTGTCATGAAGCTTCCTTCAGGCAATGAAATCAGCAGGGATGACACAACCTGTGTTTTAGTTGAAGATTTTTTACTGCAATATCATGTTAGTTTATTTATTGATGATTCAGAATAGTTCCACTGAAGGTAAGAGCATTACTCCTGATTTACACCAGGAGAGAGAACTGAATTTAGCTCCCTCTTCCTGACAGTGATCATTTCACAAGTAGCACAGCACTTTGAGATTTGCGGTGGGTCCTTTTTGTTTATTTTGTGTGTGTGTCCATATCTCTTTTGGGAGCCTGCAGTAATCTCGCTATAATCTGAAGTCCCAAAATACCACAAGAAAGACTGTCTTCAGTGTCTCCAAGCCTAGCCAACAATAAATAATTCCTAGGAATACCACAAGGAAGCTGATTTATGGTTTGATTTCTCAAACAAAGAGCTCTGGACAAGGTTCAGATAAGCAAGTAATCTTATGGATGCTTATCTGGAATAAACTGGTATATCTCTGGGGTTTCACTCAAGACCAAAATGACCACAAGATAGAAAACAGAGAAATTGAAAAATGTATCTCATATGAAAGTACTGAAAAGGTTTAGAAACAGGCATGTTTCTCTTCAGGTCATCAGCACATTTCAAAAAACCCAATTAATTTTAGTGTGTTTAATTGTTGTCTGTTCCCCTCCCTCTCATTTTTAATTTCCCCTTTATATAGCTTATGAGCCAAGAGTTTTTTAAGACTCTAAGGTTAACCCTGAGTGCATGGAATGTATAAACCAACTTTTCAGCAGTAGGATTTATATGAGGGGGAGAATGCAGGATTTGCCAGGTGTGGACAGATGTAGATGACACCTGCAGAGTTTAATACCCTGATGATGGTAACTGTAAACCTGAGAATACGGAGAGGCAGTGAGAAAGGGCAAAGCATGGCACCAATCTGAGCCTTGCAGCATTCATGATTTGCAGGTGACAGAATGACAATTCTCCTCATGTTGTGTCAAGCTACCATCTTTACCTCTGGTTCTGACTAGGCATAAAAGGAAAATGGTTCTTGTTTGCCCATGAAGCTAAACTCTGCTTAGTTCTGCCTCAGCTAACCCAGGTGCTGTCAACTATTTTCAAACTGGTTTAATTAAGTAGCCTAAACACCACCTATTGCTTTCCAAGGATAACAATGACTTGCTTGAATCTGAGTAATCTTAGGACACCTGRGGGCCTACATTAACTGGAATGAATTTAGTTGTGTTTGGCTATTGTGCTATAGGGCAAACCATGGGGAGCGCTGGGAGACTTACTGGTCGGCCGTAGGGGCTGGAGAGGCTGAGGGAGCAGCTGGGCTAGAGACGGGGCAAAACCACTGTGACTCTTAAAAGAGTTCAAGATGGCTAGCATGGACACATCAAGGCAGCCTTCCCTAAAAATCTGTGCTTGAGGACCTGTTTGCTGGAAGTGGTAATCAGTATATCTTTGAATTCTTGTTCCTAAGCCCCTGTATAAGGTATATTATACTTTGTATGTATATTTACCTGTACTAAGTATGTAGTAAAGTAGAGAAACAACCAKAGAATGTTTTGACTTACTGCAGGATAAGACACGTGGCATTTTGATCAAATTCCTAGCAACACATTTGGGTGTGTGCATCCCAGGGATGCCTTTATAATTAAGGTGAAGCTTTGGATGCTCTCATCCAGGCCACAGACTAGATCATATGCCAGTCACCCATACTATTCTTCCAGCTGAAACCACAGCACCTAAGGCTTAATATCTTACTAGACAAAACAGGAAAAACTAATCCTGTTTTTTCAAGAAGCAGATTGAAAAATAGTTCCTTAGAAATTACCACATTTGTTCAAGAGTTTAAAAACAGTCTATGCAGTGTGCTGTACAGGGAGTGAAGAGTGGTGTAGTGGAAGGGGTTTACTTCCATTTATTTGATATGATCTGTATAATTCACTTAGGGTTTTGCTTCCTGTGATTAATCCCATGATCCAGTATGAATGATTGTGAAATTCTTTTGCTGTGTGACATAATCATGCACTTCACAGTACAGATGAAACTAAAGGTCATTTTATTGTGGTACAAAGAGCAAGATGATGTTAAAAGATCAGTATAAAGTTGAGAAGTAAAAAATTTAAAAGTTGGGAGAAAAYACCTTAGTTCAGTGTCCTTTAATGTATGTATTATAATATAATTTTTAATTTCATGACTGCACAGCATTTTTTCCATCCAGTGCAAAGAACAGGCAGTTCTTACTTAGTTAGCAGCTATTGCAGTGGTGGTTTTATTTCCCACTGTGTCTATTATTTATGTTCTCTTAGGCTTTTCTATGTGCTCATAACTCTAAAACACGCAATTACTTTACAAATACTATTTAGTGTATCTTCAAAACTTYCCTGAGGCATGGTATATATTGTCCCCGCTTCACACACAAGGAAATGAGACTTGCACAGAGTAAGGTCAGAAGTACTCACTAATTTCAGATGCCAAGTTTGAGGTATCTAGGACTTAATTTTTTAATGTATTATGCAGCATTCCCTATGTTTGACAGCTCCAGCTGATATGCACTGTTGTTGGGAAGACAGACCTTTGTCTTCAGATATAACTCTTAAGTAGGTGTTCTTATATACAGTGCCTAACTGATGACCACCACTGATTATTTTGATTTATGAGATCATATTGGATGCTACCAGCTGAGGCAGGGGTAAGAACTGTTCCCCACAACAACATCAGCTGCCTTAACTGGGTCCATCTTGGTGACAGCAAACTTGCGATTCTGAGCAGATGAAGAAGGGAACTTTCAAGATGCTTTTCTTTCATTATGTAGCCATGATGCCATCACTCGAGCAAGTCCTTCCTGTGCACCAATTTCTTTGGTTTAAAAAAAATAAAAAGTTATCAGATCAAAAAGGTATTTCCAGTATTATACTGACTTCCACATGAATTCTGAACAGAAGAAACCTTCAGATCATTTTCAGAGCATTCCTGATGCTTAAGCCATTGACACAAAAGCTAGCAAAAAGTCATTGGTTACAGCAGTAACGTGGTTTGCCACTAGGTATCATGAGCATTTTGACAGTAGGGAAATAGTACGCTTGAGGAGGGAGTATGATCTCATAACCACAGTGTTCATCAGTGTTCAAGATTTTGTCCAATCCCCTTTGTCATGGTTTAACCCCCGTAGGCAGTTAAGCACTGCACAGCCTCTCACTCACCCCCCAACTCAGTGGGWTGGGGTACAGAAATGGAAAGGTAAAAGTGCAAAAACTCATGGGTTGAGATAAAGAAAGTCTAACAATTAAAAAAACAAGGGGGAAAAAAAAGCCAACAAGGAGAGAGGGAAAAAAAAGCAAACCCAAGAAAAACAAGTAATACAAAAGAAAACAGTTGCTTACCACCCACCAAGCAATGCCCAGCCAGTCCCTGAGCAACCGCAGCCCCCACCAACCTCCAGCCTCCAGCCTCCAGTGTTATTGCTGAACATGATGTCATATGGTATGGAATATCCTTTTAGTCAGTTGGGGTCAGCTGTCCCAGCCATGTCCCCTCCCAGCGTCTTGTGCACCCCCAGCCCACTCGCTGGTGGGGTGAGGTGAGAGGCAGAAAAGGCCTTGACTGTGTGTAAGCACTGCTCAGCAGTAATGAAAACATCCCTGTGTTATCAACACTGTTTTCATCACAAATCCAAAACATAGCCCCATACTAGCTGCTATGAAGAAAATTCACTCTATCCCATCCAAAACCAGTACACCTTCCTCCTATTCTCTTTCCTACCTTTAGTTCTTTCTACCAGCTTCGTTTGTCTGTGCAATGCACCTTTCCTTCCCTCCATCTTCAAACGAGGCAACTTTAATTTCTCTGATGCATATGACATCCTATGATCTCTGATGTCTATGACTATGACATTCCCCAGCTATTATCCTGGTTCCTGGATGTCACTCTGTCGCAAAGCACCTGAAAGGAATGGTTCCAGCATAATATTTTTATTTCCAGTAATTAAAAAATCTTAGGAAAAATTCTTTCCCTCTCTYTTCATCATGCCTGAACTGAAAGACTTGGAACAGAGGAGCCCACATATCTGGCAGAGAACAAGAAAAGATGAATTGTTTATTTATTTTGCTGTAATTTTTAGTATTTTTTTCTTGAAGAGAACAGTAGAATAGGGACAATGAGGGACCAAAATGAATTGCACAAATGAGACAAAGACATGTAAAGATATCGAGGAAGGTGTTATGTTCATATAAATGTGATTTATTTCTATTTTTGCTTTGAGCTTTGGCTGCCACTGCAAATGCTGGATGCTTTACAGCAGCGAATACAGCTGGTGCAGCATTTGTGTTCTCTGTTTGGTGGGCCAGTGTCTTTTAGTCCCTCCTTTGCCTCAAACATCTGTGACTACAGGAAACTCACTCCAACATGCTGCCTACGTCTCCTGCCCACGAACAGGACTTGCTGTATTCCCTCACCTGTATGGATATGTTTGACGATTAATGTATTAAAGATTAGAAAGTATTCTGTGATACCACAGCCATATAGATCACACAAGACAGGCAGGGCTTTGGATTATGCGATTTCTCAAGGTTCCTCCCAGCTTTACATTCACATGGTTTTAACGATTGCAGTACTCATATTACATGGATATTAATACATTAAAGTCTGATAATAAATATTTTTAACATTTAGAGACATATCAAGAGCTATCTTTTTGTTTTAGTGGGATGTGCAACTGGATTTGACATACTTTTTCAGACAAAATAAGAAGTTCATTTCCTCCTTTATTTGACTTCCAGAACTTGGATTTGAGGGCGTATGTTTCCTAGGGCACAAATAACACGACGTCTGAAGCGAGGGGTGCTGGGATTCTTCTTTGTACACTATTGTAAAATATGTAGCAACAGATGAGGTTTCAGTCACTACGAGAGAAAAATAACAGAAGCCTGAACTTGGGTCTTGAAAGGACCTTATAAGATTTTCAGATCAATTTTATGTTTCGTAAAAATATGTTTAATTAAGTTTTTGATAATGTCATCTGGAGGGGTCATGGCTTGATAAATGAGTGTAATACAGACACAGAGAAGTTCAGGCCAAAATTTGGCAGCTGTTTAATAACTGCAGGAATGATTGGAGACTACTTCCTATAAAAAAATATTCTACATGATATATAAACGGATGAAGCAGAAAGAACAACAGAAWCTGGGCTTTTTCAGTTCTTGGCACTGGAGGTGAACTGGATAGAACTAGAGATTTCTGAACACCTTATCTGAACTTCAAAAAGCTTGTCCAATTCCCAAGTATTTTGAAAACATTTTTGCTTGGATTCTTAGTTTTTCATGACTTCTTAGTTCTGTACAATAAACAGTAAATGACTGATGATTGAAATAACAATCATAATAATCTTACCACATGGAAAAAGATCAAAACATTTTGCTTATATTAAGATGTGGGACCAATAAAAAAAAAAAGTAATCATGAGAGTCAGATGGAAATTAGATTTCACTCAGTATTCTGTTTCAGTCTCTGATTTTCCCTATGTAAATATGAACTCATTATCTTACTRTCAGAGAAAGATTTTATTGTTATCATACCTGGAAGCAATTCTTATCTCTAATGTACCAAGTCTCAACATCAATACCAGTACAGACATATGCTGGTCGTTCTATCTAACAAAAAGAAGATTTCTCTTTTTAAGAGCTATTACAGTTGTGAAAACAGGAAGACATGCAATGAGTGKCATAGGAGGAAGTTGTGGGGTTTTTTTTAAAGTACTTGACTTGGCTAAGCCAGAGTAAGTATGCTCTGTGATACTGTACCCACTGAAATTCAGCTTCAAAAGGATTGAAAATCCAGATGTGTCCATAGCAACTACTCTTTCACAAAGAAAAAAAAAAAAAATCCATCCCTCAGGGCATAAGTGAGCCCCTGAACCACTTTGAAGTCCTGTATCTTAAGCAGGTACTTGATTCCAGATTGGAACCAGAAAAAGGATGCCACTGACAGTGATGTTACAGCGTCCCCTGCAGTTATAACAGACATACAATACTATGGTTACCTAAGGAATTATCTCACCTGCTTTTTAGTACATGAAGCAATGATGACATAAATGTGTTCTGAGGATGATTAATAGCTGAAGTGGAGCAGGAGCTTTTAATCGATCTGAAAGATCAATTATTAAAACTAGGTTCTACTGTAAAAAAATCTCATACTGGATGAAATGTGCCTCCTGTGCAAAGGACCAGTATTAAGTCCAAGCATCTCTGAAGTCTTTAAATCCCTGCTGCAGGGCATGATTGTTTCTTAAGTATACCACAGGCTTTCAGAACAAGGGTGAATTTTATGAGACGTGGACAAATCAGTATTTAACAGTACTGTAGAGAGCAACAAAGAGTGTAAGAGGTAGCGATTTGTTCTCAGACTCTTATTTCTAGAACATGAGCCTAATTTGTACTGCAGAAAATCTGCTGTGTCATGGTTTTTCAGTGAAGTGAAATGAATATCATTGCAGTTTCTAAGGGAAGCAGCCAAAAGAGTGCAAACAGCACGCACAGCTATACTGTCAATTTCAACAAGAAAAACAAAACACAGAATAGGAAGTGAAGTTAATATTGTTTATTGCTCATTGCTTTCGTCAGAGACTGTATCTACAATGCAAAAAAATTTGGGGAAAGAACTGCTCTCATTCACTTGCATCAGCTCATSGTGAAATACACTGCCAGGAGAGTGTGTGGATGCTAGAATGAAGCAGCTTGAAATAGTGCAATACCTAGTTAACCACTCTGAGAACAAGAGAGAACARGACAGTATATTTTATGAGACACTAGCTTCTACTTCATTTGATAGTGCCTTACAGCACAAAGAGAATAAGGCAATTACAGCTTCACAAAAGCACAGCACTCACAGTGGATCATCCTAGTTGTTCAGGAGATCACTTCTAAACTACATTAGCCCTTTCTATATCTTTCTGAATCCCTCCTTTCCCCTTCAGTAATGACTAGTTTATGACAGGAAAACTGAACACAGGAGAGGGGTTTTTTTATATTACTGCACTGAACAATGTTCGTAGCTGCCACTGGTTTTGTCTTGGATCCACACAGAAGGTTGCACAACTCAAGTGATGTAAAAGACTGTTAGCAGAGGCACTCTGATGGATCCTGGAAAAGTTCAGCATAAAGGAAAACAGGTCAGGTCAGAAACAAGGTTGAAGGAACTGAGTATCTGAAAGACTAAGTTTGGGCTTTCAGTTGCAGGGCCCAGTTCAGTGGCAAAGGGATCAAAAGTGTCATCCTGAGAGGAAGCAGAGAAAGTCTGCACAGGACTTCTGTGAAAACTTTGGACGTTATGTGACTTTTTATATACTTTTAGAAAATAATCTACCTGCTTTTGATTTTTACTGTGTTTAGGGAAATAGGATTATGTATAACTTGTTTGTACATAAACATCATTATAATTTTTCCTAAACCTGTAAGATCCTGAACTTTGGCTAACCACTTGGCTCCAGATGCAAAAAAACCCCATTACAGGTAAAAGCAATGGACCACATGAAAACTAATACTAACAGAGGTAGTAAATTGGAATGTGGTAAATTGGGCTCCATCTGTATCATGGAAAAGGGGATTTTCTGCAGCTGAATAACCACAGATGAGATAATATAACTGCAAGGCCTCCTTAACGTCTGTGCAGACAGAAAATATAACACTTTTTCAAACATGCTGGTAGGTCACAATACAGGCAAAGGGAGGCTATTAAAGGTGTCCACAGTATTAATTTACACTTGGAGGTCAAAAATCTATGCAGACAGACAGACTTCTGTGGACAGACTATGGAAAACAAGACTAGGGTCCAGATGGTCAATTAGGGCATGTGTGCCACTTTAAGGACACAGCTGGAATATAGCATCCACCCAGCCAGGATTCTCAGTCACAGGTAAAACTCAGTGACAAAAGGCACACTAAAACTTCTGAAGCTGAAGTCAGAAGAGCAGTCAACACACTGGTCCTCCTTCCGTACGACACAAGTGAGGAGACTCAGTGTGACATTTTTAACAGCCTGAGCCCAGAAGTAGAGTCTGTTCAGTCTAGTTATTCTGAAAAACAAGATTTTTTTTTTCTCCACTGTTCTGTTGCTTCTATTTTAACTTTGGCCAAACCCCAAAAGTACAAGAGTATTGGGGCTTGTTCTTTGTTTTGTTGTGAAATGCTTATTTAAAACAAAAATAATAAGTKCTATCCTTTCTCACCACCTTTTCTCCCATTTGGGTTGGTTTGAGTTTTATAGGGTGATCTGCATTGGTGCTTGTTCATTTGACCTTGTTCACGTCTCTAATTTTCCCTCAGACTTTGGAGACATCAGTCTTGTGGCCTCGTCGGATCTGTGCATTCATGCTAGCTGACCATGCAAAATGGGTAACTGTAATCCACAAACCTTGTTTGTGCATGCAATTACTCATTTTGTAGATGCAGATATTGTCTGGTTCACCTCAAGTTCCCATACCAGAAATTTCARTTTTTCAACTGTTTAAAAATGATGATGTGATTTACAAAGTCATGATTAGAGGTTAATAAATTAATTTTTATGTACCTCAGCTAGTTTATAGGTATTAGGCTGCATCTAATTTGCCTGTTACATGCATCTAAAACATATCTGTTAAAACTTTGTAAATATCTTTTTTTGCTGTGTTCAGTGAGCCTGATCTTACAGACACTATATAATGAACAAAATATACTGTTGACGACAGACATGAYTGATATGTGTGTTTTGTGCTTGTTATCATGCTAAATGGCCTTATGACCAATAATAAAGGGAAAGTGGATTTCCTAATCGGTTAATTCCTCCTAGAAGTTGGTGTTTCCTTGCCTCAACTGTCCCACCCTACAGACTGTGTCGTTTTACCTTCTGATTTCATCAAAACAATAGAAGCCACAGTAATTGTTGTTCATCAGGCATCTACATGTGGTATCCAGAGTTCCTGTTAATTTTAAGTCTTGTATTCCTGATTGACATGTAAAACCAGCATAACCAAAAACATTTTTATAAATGCATAGGTCCAGCATGTGCATATATGATGCTCTCAATCTCATTGCCTACCCCACCATCAGCTTTAGTTCTAACCATTTGATAGTGAGCTGTAAACAGGAACTATTCATTTTTCAAATGCCTGCAAAGTGTRATGAATGGCCTGGACCTTCAGCTCCCAATCTAAGATCTCTGCGACTTGAATGCAAGAGACACCTGAGTGTGAAGATCACCAGTGTTTTGCTTGAGAAATATTGCAGGATTGGTCCTAATGCCTAGACCTACACATGTCAGTAATWATTGCAATGTTGAATTGCATGCAGGGCAAAATAGCTGTTTAATGTTATTTCTCTCTTAAAGTAGACAAGCTCTCTCTAAGAAGTCTGGAGACACCAAAAAAGGAAAGAGAATGAGTATCCCAAATAAATCCCTGTTTTGACATGACTTTGCAACCAGGTCCTTAACAAAATTAAATAGTGCCCTCTGGTGTTCTTTCTCATTTTCACTTGGAGAAAAGTGATTTTCATGCAACAGAAGCAGCTATCATTTCAATTCTGTAATTAAGCCTTCTTGCAGTGTTTAGACTAATGTAGTCACGTATTTTCTGTAGCTCAGGTATCAGTTGTCAATATGCCTTCCTTTGAATTTCTAACATAAGATACATATAGCTTCCCTCTCTCTGATGGAATCAAAACTGAGATTTGCTCCCTTAATGCCCAGAAGCCTCTCCAAAGACACACTGTTCATCACATCTTCTGCCTGCAGTTGAGACAGGATCACCGATAGCAGACAGGGCAAGTACACAGTGACTTGACCAGTGCTGTTTGTTTGCGTGTGCATCTCCTCGTGTTCTCTCAGGGAAAGTATTGTTGGCAGGAAACACTTCAGTATCCTTTTTTACATGAGATCAATGCTTTTACACTGCACTGGACTTTGCATTCTACATACCTTCGTCTTATACTGCTGGCTATATCAGCTAAGTAACAAAGGTACAAATGACTGGAGTGATGAGATTTACCATTTGTGGAGGAAAATATTTCTAACTATAAATAGAAAACTACAGTTAAAACTGTCATTATTTATAGCTCACTCTGGAATTGGCCCAAAATGTGGGTCTTGTATTTCCGGTAGGTATCTGCCAGGACAGAAATCAAGTCACTGTCTTCAGTTGTTTATTGGCAAGTCATAAATTAGTGGTTAAGACCAAGATGTCCTATGGCTACTATGAGATACAGACTGACATTTTGTGGCTTTCTGTCCTTTGTGCCATCTTGGTCAAGCTGGGTATCCATTTTCAAGATTAATTACTTGATGGCAATTCTGACTGACTAATTCTGGAGCTAATTTACCTTCTCTTCTATTAGACTGGCTGTGTGGTATCACAGTGGATCTGTAAATAACCTGAATACATCCAGATTCAGGAGCTGCTTTCTTACCTCTTAATGACAGATTATCTTGGTCATGCCTTTTTCTCAGCTGTGAGAAACCATAAAATTGAATAGGTTAAGGAATAAAAAATCCTGGGAAGGTCTGCCCCATGCCATGTTGTGGAGATCCTAACGTGTCATGGCTTCTAGTTTGCCTGAAACATGGCTGATGTGAGCTGATGCCCACATGCAGCCCATCACGTAGGCATGGGTGGCCTCAAGGACACGCTACTTAGCACCCACTGGCCTTGTGCTAACTGAAGGCTTGTAAGGCCATACCCTGTTAGCATGCGATATCCTCACTTATAAATAGGTGAACGTGACCTGTGTCAGGACAGAAAATAAGTAACTTTCAGACAAATCCRTGGAAGGCTCTGCCGCACAGCTTCCTAAATGTCTCCACCTATGCCTTCCCCATTTGAACAACCATGGCTGTCTCACCACAGGCACCTATCACCTTGCCACAGTTCCCTATCTCTCTGTTTCACTACCCGATCTCATCCTTTCAGGTTTTCCCTGGTTTGGCTTAAGGTGATGCCACCCACTCCTATAATCGACATCTGCTGCCGTCTTGTCTGCGGGCTGCTGACGGCCATCCTGTGGCGTTTCTTTCACAGTTGATGGTCCCAGCCYCTCGGGTAGGGGTCCAGGAAGCAGAAAGCAAACAAACTGGCCAACATCAAAGTAGCCCTCGGCAATCTGCAACATCCCCCCCAGCTTCCCCTTCCCATCTGCTGACAATGAAAGGAGATTCCTTCAGGGAAAGCAAGGGCGTCTGAGCTTTACCCCCCTTGGCTGGGTAGCTGCGCTCTCTGAGCCCCTGTTTTGTCTTCCTTCCTTTTCTCTCAAGGAAAACACAAGGAGAAGGAAGGATGGAGACATTTTGTTGGAAAACCAGGGCTGAGACTTTGCTATGTGCCGCAGCCATGGCCTAGGTCCCACAGCCAAATGGGAGTCCTAAATGCTGGGTGCCAGGTCCAGTAAATGACCTAAAATGCTAAGCCAGAGAAAAGTCAACCCTAGGCCGCTCAGTCAAAAATCACAGCACTTAAAATCCCTACTCAGCTGCTAATTGTGGCGATGTGGGGGCACTGCAAACACAGCCTTATGAAATGTCGCTGCCTGGCAGCCTGCAGCCGTGCATCCCCAGGACAACAGCAGACCTAATAGCTCCGAGAGGCCCCTGGCCCACCTCACGGTCTGGCCTGACCGAGAGCTAGGACATATGTTTTGCTCTGGGCTAGGGAATTCAACACACCCAGGAACATTTCCAGACGCTGTGGCAAACCAACACAGAATAGCCTATAGCTCATGTTGAAGCTCATAAACCCTCTAGCATCCAAAGCCCCATGGAGGTAGGAAAGCTGCTTGTTGGGTATGGCCCCTCAAATGCTCACATTCCCAAGCTGCGCATGGGGATATTTCTGGGAACCACTAGTCTGTCTAGGCCACAGGTATGGTAGGGATTGTTCTAACAGTTTAACTGTCCACGTAGCTGACTGGGAGCATTTCACAGCTTGTTTCATTTATTAATGTAGAGGTGACAAATGCCTTCCAGACCCCAGGTCTCCTGTTGGCCTTGGCTTGGTACCCACCCAAGAACATACCAAGCAAACCATCCAGCCCCGACAGATGTTCTTGTCTTTGCTAATTTCTTTTTAATAGAGTAGTCTTGTTTCATATAAGAATGTTATGTATATTCATAGTGTTGTACGAGTACATCTGCAGAGGTAAAGGAATTTGAATTCTAATTTCCCAGCCCCTAGGACAAGCCCTTCTTCAGGTTAAGTGGGAATTATGGTGGTTGATACTTACAGCTCTTGGAGAACTTTTTTTACTGTACAGAAAAGAAATAATGATTAATGCAATAGAAAGAGGCAAGAGAGAAGAAAGCAAAGGAATATGACAGGGGAAATCCCTGGGTCCTCCTTCCTGYTGCCCATATAATTTCTGTATTTTGCTTTAAGCAACTGCTGCTGTAAACACTGAGTTATCATGTAAAACAGAAGAGCAGCTTGACTACACCATACTTTACAGGAAAAGGTGTAAGACGTGCACTCCCAAGAGTGCAGAGGCATTCCCATGCAGCTTTCAGGATGCTCCTGAATGTTAGGATTTTAAATATATCCTATCTTCAGTGTCTGGTAGGCATGCACCTACTGTGCATGGTAACTTTATGATGCCTGTTTTGAGCCCACTGGGGATCATCAGAATCTATTTAAATTCTGAAGCAAGATAGCTTCTGATTTAATTTCTATTATGTTGCTATAGTCCTAATTAAGTGCTCAGATACTCAGCATTACAACACAGTAGGTCCTTGGTGGATCTAGCTGGAAACCCATACAGAAGATAGGGAGCCAGATTCTGATCTTATTTAATATTGGAATAGCAACAGTTTCTTTTTATTTAATGAGATTATAATCTGGCCTTCTACCATACTATATATTACAATTTTCACTCATTAGGCTTAAATAAACATCAACTTAATACTTACTAAACCAGTTCTACTTTAAGAGAATAGCATCAACTTGCAACCCAGCTCATGGCTTTAATCTCTATGTACTTGGCACCTCACCAAACCTGSAAGGCTATAGTTAAAGTAAATATAAAGAAATAAAAACAAAATTTCAAGAGCACCAAAATGAGAGCTCCTATAAAAGAGCTCCTATAAAATATCCTATTTTTTAGTGGTAGCTTTTCTCCCTCAAATAAAAAAATTAATAAACCCGCTCCTTCATCTGCTAGGATTAAATGATATGGCGCACTATTTTCAAGGAAGAATTTCTGGGATCACAAGCAAAAAGGCTGGCTGTTCCCCCTTGGAGCAGGAAAACACAACAGTGTTTAGGTGGTAACCTCAGAGATAAACAAAGCAGAGAGATAAGAGAGGGAGCTTTTCTCTCCTTAGTTCTCCACTGTGAATCTTTTCATAGATCAGCCTCAGTCAGTGGTATAGTGAGCACCACTTAAGAGTTTCAAAGCCCAAAGTGCTAATTTCAGGCCTATACCAATTTCAATGCTATTTTCAACTGGTGATGTTTCTTATGGACAGGCTGGAATTTCATATGGAAGCACAAGACAAAGCATGATCAACCTAGCCCAGCATAACTGAAGGCCAGGTATGTCAGACAGAACAGGAACTTGCATTTGGACTTTCTACCCCACAGGCTATACTTCACCTCCAAGGCTAATAGCCATAGGTGAGGGTTACGTTCTTGCTTTCTCATTTTTTAACTGATCTTGACAGCTTTCTACAAGTTTTGGTTTTATCCCATTGTAGAAGGAACAAAATCAGTGTCTCAAAAAATCGATAAATGTTCCTTTTTTAAGTAGGATCCTTGTTACCAAGACAGCTTCCAGAAATCAGCTTCCAGATGTGATACAAACCTACTCAATCAATGTATGCCAACAAGACTTGTAGCTACAGGTAAAGCTGGAAGTAAGGTAAAATGGGATTTCCTTAGAGATTTCCATTAAGGCTGCAGAGAATCAGTATTGTTCCCCCTCACATTTTTAAGTCGTTCTTACACTAGTGTACTTGATGTTGCAGCTGAAGAAACCAACAACAAACAAACCCCCAAACCAAACCCTAGCATGCATGTCAGTACTTTAGCTTTCAATAATATGATGGAAAAGATAATAAATGTAATACAAATGGACATACAGTCAGCCAGACCCACACAGAGGACCATAGCTGAAACACTCTTTTTCTATAGGGTTATAATTCTCCAAAGGAGAAGCAACAGCTGGGCTCAGCTTAACAATAAATAAACCGATTCTGCCACCTACCGGTTGTTTGATATGAACTTGGTGAAAATCTTGTTAATTATAAATGTGATAAAAATGAAGCAGAATGTGCTTCAAGGTATTCACAAATTCCATCAGAATGATCAGTAAAAAGAAAACAAGCTACTTGGAATTGTTCTCAACATGTCAACACATTTTGTTTTGCTATATCATTAACAAAATGAAAATTCAATCTTGTTTATTTCAGGTGTCACCTGATGTTTTTACTAAAGATAAAACTGGAAAAAAAAAACCAGTTTGATTACATTAAAATATTTAGGTCTGAAAAAAGCTTTTTCCTCTCTTACAATTTCGGGGTTCAACTACCAAGTTCCTAACCCCCTTTAATCATAAAACTCTCTCCTCTCAATGTTCCCTAGGGTTGATTCCTGACTTCTAGTCATTTCTGATTTATTTTTCAGGTTACAAGATGTATGGTGTTTCCTTTAGCAGAAGTTCCTCTGCAAAACATAGGACAACCCATGATAACACTTTCTTAGCCCGTGATCAGGAGCCGTGATGCTCTTAAATTTACTTTTAAATAAAAAGTAACTTTTCTATTTAGATTTTGCTGGATTTTCATTCATGATTCAGAAACGTTGGCTGATGCTGATGCACATCAAATGCTTCAGAGGCCACTAGAATTGCTGAGGTACCTAAAACGCATGTAGGAACTACACAACTTAGAAGCTTGTTCCAGAAAATAGCAGGCTTTTGAGTGGGAATTGTACTTGGGGAGGGTAGTGAAAGGAAAAAATGCAGGTCAGTGAAAACCTCAGACAGGGTCACTGATCCAATTTGGAGCTGTTCTTGCTAACCCTGCTCTCAGGACCACTTTGCAGTCTTGTTTCCTCAACATTAGAGGCTCTGGAATAGTTTGGGGGATTGTTGGCAGCATATGGTAGTATTTTTGCTGATGCAAACTGGCAAAGATGGCTTTGGTCCATGGTAGTTTCAGTCCCTTTAATAATCTCTTCTCATAGACACTCGAAACTTGTGGGTTTAAGGTCTGAGGTTTAAGCTAATATTTACTGGAGAGTGCTCACTGAAATAAAATCATGGATATACTGTAGCAATAACTTATTTTAAGATGCTAAATTTTAAGTTTCAAAAACTGCAGGCATCAGTTGTGGATTTAAGATTGAACTATGTTGGCTCTTTTAATGACAAAGAGATCCTCTGATGCCTGTATAACCTATGACTCTTCTTTCATATGAAAAATAGATGGGACCACCCATCTTTCTGGCAGTGATTTTACTCTAGAGCCCATGTAAGCCTAATTGACTGTATAAGATTAGTGAATAGGAGATTTAGCAGGACTGACTTGCAGTGGGTGAAATCCTGCCCACCATGTTTTTGCCAGCTCACCAGAGACTGTGTTCTGGATAAAGCAGCAACCATTTCCCCATGATTTTCTTTTGTGTAGGGAACACCCTGAATAGAGAGGAAAGAAATGGGTTCCTCAGTATTCTGCAGCTGCATGCAATGTGATGATACATTAGACTGGGACTGGAGGCAAAGATTCCTTCTCACATGTCCCTGGTACACTGCAAATCCCAGAGGACTTAAAACCAGGATGTTCTGGGACTTGTTACGCATGGCCTAACTAACACTTGGCCCTCAGAGGATGCAGTCTGAAGGTTTCCTCTCATCACGTGTCTCCTGTCTTCCTTCAACAGGGAACTCAGCACAGAATTCAACAGCAGCAAAAGCAAACATGAAAGTTCACCACAAGAAATAGCRAATAGAAATCGCATGCATGCGTGGAAAAAACACATAAAGATTTCCAGCAAAAGCTAATGATGAAATCTTTGGCCCCATATTCCATTCCTTTGAAGCTGCACCTACAATTTCTGACTTAATCCCTAAGACAGAGCTAACCTCTGTGGTTGAGGATGATTCTACCGCACTCAAATATAGACACCAACCACACAATTCAGGCTGAAAGTTGCCAAGGAAAGAAAAACAGTTTCATCAAATCTGCATCTGATGGATGCCCTCTGCAAGGGAAGGATTGACTCCCTTTATTGTCCTCTGTTGACTAAAATACGCTAGACAGTGACTGCCCTGTGGTGCAGAACCTGGCTCTGAAGACAGAAGATGATCTGTAAATATAACCAGGAATAGTTTTGTATCACAGAAGCTCAGGCATCCTGGGTATACTATACTCTCCACAAGCAGATCTTGATACGACACCCTGGAGCACCCTACCACATAAATAGCTTTGAATGTGTCATTCTAACTTTACAGTCTTACGAATTCAACAGATCTGGATAAGCTAGTTTCAGGACACCTGCCTTGTTTCTGCTATCGGGTCTTCAGCACACAACTTCAATACATTGTCATTTTCTCCTCCTCTGACTCACCGTTATCTCAAAAAGAAAACATGAGAGATTATAAAAATTAACACATTAGTAGTGAAGAAAACAAGCCTGTATCAACTCAGGCCACTGGAGGGGATTATTCTGACGATAACATTCATATTCTCATCACACACAGAATAGAGAGATGTAAGGTGACRTCTAATTAGCCTGCTTCATTGGTACAAGGAAAGTCAAGACCTTTCCAATATGCTGAGTGCTGTCAGCTAAGGCTGCCAGCTCCTGGGGGGATCCAGGCAACCTGCAGGTGGGACTGGATCAACTGGGATTTTCAACCCTGAGCCTAGAAAATGAGAAGAGGTGAAAGAGGAGGCTACAGCAATGGGACACAGAGGTTGCCAATGTAGTTTACAACAGCTGTTTTGGGAGTAGGCTATGCTACTTCAATCAGACAGTCTCCAGCACAKCTTTCTGGAATGGAGGAGAGAATGACAGCAGCAACTACTAAGTCTGTCATCTGTGTTACTTTAATATGTCATGTGTGGTCTCAAGGAAGGCTAAAATGCAAACCAGGGATGTTAAGCTTGATATAAGATACATTGACACGAGTATTTCTCGTATGACATGATTTGTAAAGTTCTGAAACAGCCTTGGGAATGGTGTAAAAGGCAAGCAGGGTAATTTAATCTGCCGAGAACAYGACAAGCAATGAGTATGCACTAAGATTATAGAAAGGGGTAAGCCACAAAATCAGCCAAAAGAGAAAACTTCCTTTTTAATTACAGACTTAAACATAACAGTGCATATACATCGTTACATTGATTTTTGTAACTGTTTCTAATTTTCTAACCAAAATTTTAACCTTGCCTTTTAAAGAGTAAGTTTATTTTCTTTTTCAAATTGATGCCATGTGAAATGTGAGTTCAGGCAGCTCTAGCAAACACAACGTACATTTTTCAGCATCAATATTGATAAACAAGACAGCCAGGGCCCTTTCTGTAGTCCTGTGACCAACTGGCAGAGTCTGATTATCTCCATACTGCTAAACACTTTTAGTGTCCARGCAAGGTTGGATGCATGAAAGTCACTGTTGGGAGTGGTCCATGGCCCATATCCATCACCAGCTGTCTGGGAATCACTTGTTACCTTCACCCAGATTCGAGACACAGACTATTCTGGTAGTTCAAGTACAGAAAATCGAATTGCCCAACAGACTCCCTGACACTGTTTAATTAACTATAATAGACTGTGTCCTCAGAATTCCCAAATCCACAAGCAGTACTACTTTTCTGAAACTTTTTGAGGTCCTCGCTATCCAGTAAAAGATTAGGAATCCCAGGAGTATGTGTTTATTTTCTACTAGTCTCACAGAATCAGTTTGGAGACATGCAGATGCATCTCCTGATGGTTGTTATCCTCTGTCCTTCTTCCAGGTGGCAGGAAGTGGAGGCACAAACTAGTACTTCAGGAATCTCCCTTTTGTCACAGCTTTTAAACACTACAGTATTCGAACAGTGACATTGCTCCCACATGACTAACTAATTTTTCACAGAAAGAGTACTCATTGTCATAACCTTGAGTGGAAATTGGCAATGCCTACAAAATCATATGAATCAGAGAAAACTGACTGCAGAAGTCTTCTCAAGTATTAACCAAAGAACATGAAGATGAAACATCCCTGCTTTTAGAAATAAGATTAATTACGTAGTCACAATAGAATTATGAGACATTTCCTGTGATGAGTATTTGTGTGCATGAGGAGTAGTAGCATTCCAGCCAAGCTGTCCACGTCAACGAATTTCAGGCCYAAGCTCATTTTCAGTCAACTCATAAGCAATAGGCTTGTAAAAGCTACATGGCACACAACTATCATCAGTAACATAGATGGTTTGTTGACTATCTGACCAGCTGAGGCAGATGGCTCAGCAGCGATCACATGAAAATGAGGTTGCATTATGCGTCAACGTGGTCTTCATATTGCTTCAAAAGGCATATCTGGAGAAGGAGCCAAAAACTCAAGTGCTTCCTAGAAGCGAATCCAAACTTCTCAATTCATAATCTAACAAGCACAGACTGATGTCATCACAATGTCTATCCTTGAAAAAGTTTCCAGGTCCTACTGGATCAGAAACGGTTGGTATCAGATGTACTTAGCTATTTCTTTTTTAAAAGCTGGCCTGAAATAAAGTGATAAAGAGATGAAGAAAAACAAGAAAGAAATTAACTGAATATTTTTAACTTCAGGGGAGGTTTAGTCTGAGTTTGGGAACATGGTTTCATTTAGTTTGAAAGAATTTTCAGTCAAATCTAATGAGAACAGAGTTTATATTGTTGGCATTTGCACAGGAATTTCGCATAGTATTTAGCCATCAGACAATTKTTTTCTCATCTGGTTTACATTTGGGATTTGAGGAGGGAGACATACAGCCTCTGCTGGTGGTGTTTTATATTGTAAAATCTTCCTCAGCTGCTATATTTAGAAGCAACTTCCATCATCTTGTTATAAGTACTTTCGAGTATGCACTGTTACCAAGACAGAAAGTTCAAGCTGGGGAACATTTGAGGGCTACTTTACCTATGTCTTGAACGTAGGGAACCAGCTCTAGCAGTAGATGGAAAGACATGGGTTGTACCATGAGCCCCTTAGAAACACATGCTACTTTCTTTTGCTGCTATGAAACACCTAAAATAGGAGTCCTCTGACACTGAACAGCTTGCAGTATCAAACAAGGCTTTTGGGATAAAGAGATAAAAAGCTGTTGCTCAACTAAATTCCCTCAGCATTTTTCAACCAGGAACAATTTTTGTACCTGCCTCGTTAACTCACCAAGGTCTGGAAGAAAATTCTGGAGTACATATGCAACTGGGCAACCAAATGTTTTGCCTGACAATTCATATTGTCTTCCTACACTTCATAACCATCTTAAGGTAGTAAATGAGCACATATGCCATGTCTCTCTTCACCCCTACCTGGTATAACACAACACACATCTTGATATGGCACTGTAGTTTTGTATTTTAAGAGATATAAAAGGAAATTATCAAACCTAGCCATAACATATCCTTTGAATGTAATTTGGTGGTGAGATGCCCCCAGTCAACTTTCTGAAACGATGCCCAGTTGTGTCAGACACGCTGAACTGTCCAAACGGGCATTGCTCATCTTTTCTGTATGTATGAGTAACGCCATCCACCAGAGGGTGCCGGGAATCCACCGCAGTGGCCTCAACGGGTCCTACGTGGACATCTGGGTTCACCAGCAGGGCTGCAGCGAGCCTTTGCATAGTGTACAAACCCAAGCACGCATATTCCTTCAGGGTTATGAAGCCGACTCCTGAGAAAAATGAACAGTATAAAAAATCGCAAACTAGAAGAATAAAAAGCTGTCGAAGTCAAAGACATTCCCCTGAAATAGGCAGGCTGAATTAGACAAGCAGGACTGAGCCTCTGTGTGTGACATATTACTATGAGACATAAGTGTGACAGAGAAGCTGATTTTAAACCATTCAATTTGTATTTTGACTATTATGGTTGCTTTAATATTTTCAAGTTAATACAGTAGTGTTTTTTTCTCAATTTTTTTAATTGTTATTTCTACTTCCGTTCCAGTGCTTGATACTTTTCTTTTTCCAGTTCCTCTAGTGTAAAACTGAAACAATTCCATTCAACTTAACRAAGCTGCAACCGATGTGTCCCAGAATGAGATCAGATTTGAGACCTTACTGCCAAATGTGTACACTAAAGATTGCTGACTATTTTCTTTCTCTAATAAAAAAATGTTAAAGTGAACAGATTAGGCACTGAGAGCAGGAAGTGAAGCTAAGCATGAACTATTCATAAGTGTGATTGCTCTCAAGCTTTTTAGATCAAGCCCTTCCCGCTACACTTTCTTCCTTTCTGTGAAGTGGATGAAATGTTTTAACAGGACTTCTGTCCCCCATAGTCTACTTTCCTCTTCCAACCTTCCTGCCAATTCTGCCAATGTCTGAGGAAAGGTACTTCTTTTCAGCCTATGCAGAGAAACTAAATATCTCCACAGGCACAGTAAAGATAGTGTTTTCCCCATCAGCATGTACATACACCAGCTTGCCAAGGAGAGACTGAGTGCGTGAAAACTCCACAACTTTGTGAGTTACAAGGCAACCTTAGGCAGCCTCCTTCAGGGTACTTCTGTCCTGAACTCCCAGACTGGGAGGCTGATACATTACTTACCAAGAAATTCAAGCATTAAGAAAACATTTTTTCACCATTATTCATCCAACCAAAGAGACTGGACCATTGTTCAAATACATCACCCCTCAGACTTCACAGGATAAATAAAAAAGACACATATTATTGCAAAATTTCCTTATTTCAGCTCATCTACCAATGTACTGGATATACGCACCCTTCCTATTCCAGCTGTGCTGGCTGAAGACGTTATTGTTACTAGTCCAATGTCAGCTGCACAGCATCACCCGAGATCACCACGCCTGCAAATCTGCCAATCAAGCRTCAAGTGTGATGACTCTCTGCTCTACTTCAGTCCAAATAAGCCAACTGGCAGAGACACTATATTGAAATAGCTTCAGCAGTTCTGGCTTATTTTGACTGGAAAAAGCTAGGGAACACTTATAAGAATTATTTTGTTTGAACAGCAGAAGTAGCAGGGGTCTTGATGAGCAGTTCAAGGTGGTTTGACAGTGAAACTTCACAGTTGCATCTAGAAAAGTACATGAGCCAGGAGATGGAACTTGCAAAGCCCATTGCACAAATATGGTATTAATCCAGGGGATTAAAAAAAAAAAAGAAGTCCTTTTTACAAAAAAAAAAAAGTCCATTATTTATTAGTCCTACATTTAATCGTGGAGGAAAAAAATAAATTAGTCTTTACTATTATGCTGAGGTTTCAGAGCTCAGAGTAGATAACTTTCTTTCTGTGCCCTTTCCTGAACTCATAGTACAGGCATAAGAGTCAGGTTTCCTCTTTCTCAGGAACGGCCAAGGAGGAGTTTCCAAAACTTAAGTCACTTGGCCACCATATATCAGTTCAAACTGCCAAGAAAAATTAGTCTTTTTCAGGCAAAAAGAATAATTTTAATGTTTGGATTAAGCAGGGAGTAGACTTTCTCAACTTTGAGAAAAAATGTCTCTAAGATAATCAGTTGTTATACAGAAGTCAATAGCAGATGTTTCATGAATAGTTTAATTTAGAGATTATAATTGATTTAAACTGATTCATTAATAGAGTTAGTAGTGAGTTTCTGCTTATTTGTTCTGAAAATAAGTAATATTAATTTTTTAAAAAACKGTTTCCCTCCTGAATGCTGAAATGTTCACTTTGTTTTCATGGATCAGCATTCTCCTGGAGAAACTGGTTGCTCATGGCTTGGATGGGGATACTCTTCCTGGTTAAAAAACTAGCTGGACGGCTGGGCCCAGGGAGTTGTGGTGAATGGAGTTAAATGCAGTTGGCGGCCTGTCCCAAGTGGTGTTCCCCAGGGCTCAATATTGGGGCCAGTTCTGTTTAATATCTTTATCAATGATCTGGACGAGGGGATCAAGTGCACCCTCAGCAATTTTGCAGATGACACTGAATCGGGCAGGAGTGTTGATCTGCTTGAGGGTAGGAAGGCTCTACAGAGGGATCTGGACAGGCTGGATCGATGGGCCGAGGCCAATTACATGAGGTTCAACAAGGCCAAGTGCCGGGTCCTGCCTTGGATCATAACAACCCCATGCAACACTCCAGGCTCGGAGAAGAGTGGCTGGAAAGCTGCCCTGCACAACAGGACCTGGGGGTGCTGGTCGACAGCCGGCTGAACATGAGCTGGCAGTGTGCCCAGGYGGCCAAGAAGGCCAATGGCATCCTGGCCTGTATCAGGAATAGTGTGGCAAGCAGGACTAGGGAAGTGATTGTCCCCTTGTACTGGGGGCACTGGTGAGGCCGCACCTCCGAATACCATGTTCAGTTTTGGGCCCCTCACTACAAGAAAAACATTGAGGTGCTGGAGCGTGTCCAAAGAAGGGCAACAAAGCTGGTGAAGGGTCTGGAGCACAAGTCTTATGAGGAGCAGCTGAGGGAACTGGGGTTGTTTAGTGTGGAGAAAAAGAGGATTAGGGGAGATCTTATCATGCTCTACAACTACCTGAAAGGAGGCTGTAGTGAGGTGGGTGTCAGTCTCTTCTCCCAAGTAACAAGCAATAGGACAAGAGGAAATGGCCTCAAGCTGCACCAGGGTAGGTTTAGATTGGATATTAGGAAAAATTTCTTCACCGAAAGGGTTGTCAAGCATTGGAACAGGCTGCCCAGGGAAGTGGCTGTGTCACCATCCCTGGAGGTATTTGAAATACGTGTAGATGTGGTGCTTAGACACATGGTTTAGTGGTGGACTTGGTAGTGTTAGGTTAATGGTTGGATTTGATGATCTTAAGGGTCTTTTCCAACCTAAASAATTCTATGATTCTATGGATCACTTTAAACTCTGCAGTACGTTCATGTGATTACAGAAAAAACCCCACCCCAAACCCAAAAAACAAACCACCAAAAAAACCCCCACCAAGATAAAACTTAGGTGTCAGATTAATATTATCTTTGTGTCTATTTAACCCAATCTGGAACTGTAAACAATACTGCAGTCAAATGACTATTAAAAAGCATTATTGTAGGACACCACTGGAATGATTGTTCTTGTGCTCTGCAGGACAAATTCTGTATCTAAAAATGTCTAACACAGAAGCATAATGTGATTTTCTGGTATTTTTGATGTTACCTCTTAATTTAGCATTTGTGTATACTTCATCCTGCATGCAACATTACCCGGATAATCTAAAAATATTGTCATAGGTTACTCTGTCCTAATATACCTTCCAAATAACAACAGGACAATTTTTACAACAAAAATTAAGCAAGCACTAAAACTACTGAGGGCTTTAATCATGTCCACTCAGTCTTGTATTTTTATGCCATTTTACACAGGAGTTTCTTTTCATAATGGACTATATCATTACTTTGGCACATGGAACAAAAACAATCAAAACTTTTCTTCAGCCTTTGAAGGTTATGCTTTCCCCCTTGCTTTCCACAAAGAAAATGAACAAAATCTTAGACTTAGTGGAGGTGAAATCTGAACTCTTCCAGAACATAAAACACACTGGACTTTCAGGAAATACTATAATGCATTGTAGGAATGCCCTACAAACACTGTAGGAATGACTTCACCCCTCTGAGGACATGACATACTTGGTTTCTATMAGTAGACTGCAAGACTGCATGTGAGTCAAAATCTGAGTTGCTCTGTCCTTGCTCTCTTACAACCTCATCAATTTGTTTCTATGAGCACGTGATCATATAAACAGAAGTTAACAAAAATTTTTGGCTGCCTCTTTAGACCAGCCAAGAGATGAAAAATGGGGCTGTAAAGAGGAGTAGATTGGTAAGAGAATTGGGGGAAAAGATCTTTCTTCGGTTCCCACCCACTGGAGCACATTTTCCAAGTGATGCTGATCAGAAGCCTGAGGGGAGCAGAAGGAGAGACTTGACCAAGCTGAGCAGGGCTGTTGGCTGATGCTATAAGCCAAGCCCACAGCTTGCTGTAGCTAAAAGACACTCCATACCTTCCTCGCCCTGGCCACAGCTCCTGGCTGCTTGCCTAATGTTGGTCCTTGGCACCCTCTCACCCCACAGTGAGCTGGTGCAGAGAGCAACACCAGTTTTCTGCTTCAGTGGAAAACTAGTCCCAGGCACAGGTAAATAAATATTGTCCTTTCTACTAGTGTAGGAAGGCACCCTAAAGGGTCAGACAAGCGCAGGTGCCTGCAAAGTGAGGCCAGGGGCCAGATGACAGGGAAGACTTGGTGGGACCAGCATGCTCACAAGTGAGAGGGTGGGTTGGCGTAGCTATGTCTTCTAGCGGCACGTGAAGACATGGCAAAAGAGCAAGAATTAAGACTGTGGCACTTACTTTTCTACAACCACTATGGAATAAATCCAGATCTTGTCCCTTGTAAATTCTATGACTTCCATCATAAAACCTYCATAAGAGCTTGGCTTGTTCCTCTGGAAGTGCTGTGCTTGTAAATCTAGAGACTTTGGAGCATATAAGCAACTTCTATTTTAAGGGAGCTAGATCAGAGTACTGGCTTCTATAGCCCCCTGCCTCTGATCTCAGGAGGTAGTTTTTAATTTCAGGAGTCTTTCAGTGTTTCGAATAAACACACATTTAATAGCAAATTAGGGCAACCTTAGTGAGTCCTTAAGGGCTGAGGAAAGGCAGTTCCCACAACTTCAAAGTCATGACTGAGCTAGATTTTAATTAAAGCTCCATTAAACTTTTCAGAATCAGTTCAAACTGAGTTCATGAACATTTTTGAATCAGAACTAATATGAATGTTTTTGCAGGTAGTGAAATTAAAACTAGATCTGGATACTAGGTCATCATATTATTCCTTAGTGAAATCTTGATGCAAAAGGGAATTTACAGGGTCAGTGGCTTCCTCAACAGTGTCAAAGTGATCTATGTAATTTTTGTTTCACAGAGATGGAAATTAACTTGAGGCCAGAATAGAGTACATGTGAGTGAAAATGATATTTTTTTCTTTTTATTGATGCTGAAATACAGAATCCCTAGTGATCAAAAGCTTTGTGAATTTGATGATTAAATAAGGGTTCAAGTCCTTTGTGGAAAAAGTTTTAATGAAAAAAGAGAAGGATACAGGCTGAGCACTAACTCAAAGTGGTCTAGAAAAATGTAATGGCTAGAGAGGTTTCTCTTGCACAATATTTAGCAAACTTTTGAGAGACTGAACTTCAGAGCTGTTGAAGATGAATCAAGGAAAGACTCTGAAGTGAAGAAGAGTATTATGAAAAGAGTATTATGAAATCTCACTGAGATGGCTACCTGAAACAATCTGAATTATGTTGTAACATTTCTTTCTCGCTCAACTGTGGACTCTTTGAGTTCCCACTCTTCTTTATGGGAAAGAAGCTGAATTTATAGCCAAACCTGATTTTAAGGAGCTTGTGAAATATTACAGCATTAAAATTCATAGCATGCTGATGAGGAACTATGATAGATCTCACACTGTAGAAGAAAAAGAGAAGGAAAAGAGGAAGGAACCTCAAAGGAACCTTTGAGAGGAAAAGAAAGGAACCATGTCAAATTCCATAACATGACTTGGAGCAAAGCCAGAGAAAATCCATGTGTGAGGCCAGAATTTTGATATGACTACTGAGAGCTGGATGCAGAGATCTTCAGAGCTCAGTGTGCTGGCTATTGCAAATCTCACTCTTAGGCTCCATGAAACACAGAGAGACTGCTTGTCACCTAGTTCAGGGCTGTGGTTTTTTTGCTAGATATATAGACACTTGAAAAGTTAATTATTGAAGTACCTTGGTTTTTCTTTCCCCTACATCCCCTCCTTCCCCTGAAACAGCCCCAGGAAATGTTTTTCTCTGCATCTGAGCCATTTTTGCATAGTTGTGCAGAAAAGAATAATGTCAAGAAGCTGTTTCAAGCATCCCTGCCCAACCCGAATATTTTCTTAACCTTTATATACTTGCCAAGTTGTTTCCATTCTGATTTTCAGCCCTATGTCCTCTAAGAGACCTCTCAGATTGGACTTCAGTCTCAACTTAACATACTTTATCTTTTTGTTTCATATTGACCTTCCAAGATGCATTCATAGCAAATGATAGGAGACTATATGGCTCCTTCTCAAAACAGTGTTCAATGAGGAATATAAATTATCATAAATGTTTACTTATGGCAAAACAGCAAACTGTGGGAAACTCCGGTTTGCTCACAGAAACCTGCTATGGCTTCATTATTCTATTTCATTTGTTCAATTATTTTGGCAAATACTTTAGAGAGATGTGAGTAATTATCATCATATGCTACTAATTGATGAAAAATAATTAAATGCCACAAGATTTATGCTTCCCGTAAAAGATTCAAAATGCAAATGTACTGCATTTTGGACCAAGAAGAACAAAACATCATTGGACATAAATTCTATCATTATTGATACAAAATACTGTTCCTAGAGACATCCAATGAAAAGTGCACTATATAAGCTGACATTTGATAATGATTTGATTTGACTTGTGAGCCATACCTCGAGTACTGTGTGTAGTTTTGGGTGCCTCAATATAAGAAGGACATGAGACTATTAGAGTGTGTCCAGAGGAGGGCGACCAAGATGGTGAAAGGTCTTGGTGGCAAGTCTTATAAGTTACCGCTGAGGTCACTTGATTTGTTCATCTCGGAGAAGAGAAGGCCGAGGGGTGACCTCATCACAGTCTACACCTTCTTCAAGGGGGGCAGCGGAGGAGGAGGTGCTGATCTCCTCTCTCTGGTGACCAGCGATGGGACACAAGGAAATGGAATGAAGCTGCGTCAGGGGACATTAGGAAAAGTTTCTTCACTGAGAGGGTGGTTGGTCACTGGAACAGGCTCCCCAGGAGAGCAGTCACAGCACCAAGCCCCTGTCATAATTCAAGGAGCGTCTGGACAATGCTCTTAGTCATATGGTTTAGCTTTAGGTAGTCCTGTGAGGAATAGGCAGTTGGACTCGATGATCCCTATGGATCCCTTCCAACTTGAAATATTCTGTGATTTTATGATTCTAATTTAGTACCTCAGTTTTATACAAACATTTTGTATCCATAAATTTTCTCTGATATGTTACAAATAAGGCAATTCCCTTCTTTCATCAAAGAACACACCTTTTGTTTACTGAAGAGCAATTGCACTATTAGGAAATAGAAAAGCCTCAGGTCTTGAARAATAATCCACAAATGAAGCTGTTCATTCCATAAAAGGTTAGCAGTACTTAGTTCCAGCTTGCCCCTACTTAGAAGCAATCCTTCTAAGACACAGCTGTTGAGAAGAGTGAAAGGCCATAAAAGAGTGGCACATAACAGCCCATTTGTGCAACCTGATTTACCTTTTCCCATTATGCAAAAATAAAAGGAAATCTGGTAACAGAACAGAAGTAACTGCAAATATTTTTCATTGAACTCTTTAGCAAAAATGATTTATAGGATTCACTGCTAATCAGTGTATTGGCTTTTGTCTCAGGCATATTTTTTTTTTAAGAGACTGTTGGCTATTTATTTAAATGGTAGTTCAAGAAAATTTACATTTTTTGCAACAGAATTAGAAAAGCAACTAATCCTCATGCTTCGGAAAATAACCTAAAATCAGTGAAAATCAGGAAAAATCTTTTCATCAAGGCACTGTATAGCATTATCCTTTCCAGCGAATGATAGAAAAAGTTGTGCCTTCATGTTGAACAAATCTTCCCAACCTAGGGACTGAATAGCAAGCAAAAAATCCTGGGAACCTTTGCTCAAAACCACGCAGGCTTCAGTTCCTCTGAGAATCGGTTTGTATAAGCAGTCACTTCACCAAGAACTTKCTGGGGCGATGGAAGTGACAACCGCAGTGCATATAGGTGCGATTTACCTTTCTTCAAGACTAAAGTGTGAAAGAACCATGCCATTGCAAAATATAATTTAGCAGCAAAGGAATTATCACATTTCTCACTGCCTCTGGTGCTATTTGCACAGAGCTTTGCAATTACGCACTGTAATCATTCAGTTATGACTTGAAACTGATCCCCTTTGAATTGAACAAATGAAAAGAATGAACAAATTGTACCGGTAGCTTAGTCAAGGGTAAAAGCAGAAAACATTTTTTTACCACTTTCCATTTGGACTATACTGAATTCATCCACCTCTGGAACATGAGTTTGGTAATTTACCAACCTTTTCATTTACTACTATGCCACTGGATTACAGTGGTGCTACCCTAACCCCACCCCACTCCTCTCCCAAGGTGAAGCTGGCTCTGAATATAGCAGCAAGATTTTCCTCCTGTTGTAACTTATGGGAATCTGCCACTGATAAAGATTTCCACTGCTCTGTCTATTTGAGATTGATATTCAGTCATGAAGATATCACACAGTAGTCAAAATTAGCTTAGCAGTTGTTACAAGAATCCTGTTCTCTCTGCTAGGTTAGCAGGTTTAGTCAGACTTCCTTTCAGTATCTGGACACATTCTTACAATTCCTTTTCCTTTAGRGACATAGGAACCTGGTAGATAATCTTGAGTCCTCTTCTGTCCTTTTTGGGGATATCTTTCTTCTTTTTTGATGAACTTGTGCACCTCAATAATTGAATTACTGAGGTGTCTTCCAAGAAAGAATATGTTTACTACTTTTCCCTCTCAGGTATTTTTCTGCCTAGGGACAGCATTTTGTGGATAGGTGTGGAAGGATTTACTATGAACAGTGACATAATTGTTCTCTTTCCTCCCATTATACTTATTTCTGATTCAACTTTGTATCTAGTTTCTAGATTGCAGTCTATCAATGATGAGAGGAAGACTCTAACATCAATCACCCTTATAAGTGCAGGTGATCTTGATGGTTCATGCTGTACTGCAATCAAGTCCCAGAGACATGAGCTTGTACAATGCAAAAAYAGAGGGTTATTGAACTCCAGCTACTACTCAAAGACAATGTTATCAAACCTAGCCAGTCTCCAGAGTTCAAGATGAATGTAGTTTTACAGTTTATTTTTCTCTTTCATTTAACTTAGGACTGGCTAAACTGATTGCTAATGAGAGTCAGTGTATGGCTAACTTTAGGACAAGATTCAGAGTGGCTAAGTGAGATTATTAAGACACTGTCTCCCTTTACTGATTAAAAGTCCCCTTGAGAACATTGTCCCTCACTAAACTTAAGTTGTCCTTTATCAGCAAGTTCCTTGGTTTTTTGTCAGAAATACTACTCATGCAACAGCTTCAATTCATTTTCCTCCCTCTGACTACTGCATACATGGCAGTACACATTCTGGAAGCATGTCATGTCCTTTTGGCAAATACTGATTTTTACTTCATATTTCTAGTAAAAGATTTTCAAGTCCATCTATCTAGATTTCAAAGGCTTACTAGATAGATGGATTTCCCTTACAAAAGTTCTTCTCCTTGTTCATCATTCCTTTTCTTGATGGGTAAGACATCACTGTTCTCTGACTTGGACCTGTAAGTAGAAGAATTAAATAAAATAGAATTTGTCAGACATCAAGCTCCATATATCTGTGCCTTAAGTGGCCACCCTCTTTCTTTTGTGAATAAACTCCAATTCCATTGGAGGATATTCTAGAAATTGGTCCTCTCTCCATGTTACCCCACTGTTTGCATGACATATGACCATGTCCATTACCTACTATATGACAATGCCAGAGAAAAGATGAGAAAAATTGAAGACTGAATGACTGCTATTGTCTAGTTTACACTGGCAGAATACTCCATTGACTGGTTCCTAGTCCCCATGCGATAATTAAGTCAGTTGAGCTCATGGTGAACTGGCGAACATAATGTAAGTCAGCTGAGCTGATCAGATACTTTTATGCAGTCAGTGAAAGTGATATCAATTTGCACTCTCTAATCTATGATGATCTTCAGTGGGCACATGTTTTACGAAGGACTTGCTGGAGCTGAATTCAGTTCCTTGCTAAACCTTGCATTTGTTTCCTTTTCCACCCTTTTTTACATGACAAAATTTTCTTCCTACAGCACAATCACGCTGCAGTCAGTGAGTTCTTCCTGGGTATCCTGATGGGTCTCCATATTTTCTGTCTTCAAGAAGTGAATAAGATTTCGTAGAATCATAGGATCATAGAATGGTTTGGGTTGGAAGTGACCTTCAAAAATCATCTAGTTTCAACCCCCCCTGCCATGGGCAGAGACATCTTTCACTAGATCAGGTTGCTCAAAGCCTCATCCAACCTGACCTTGAACACTTCCAATGATGGAACATCCTGAACTTCTCTGAGCAACCTGTACCAGTGTCTCACCATCCTCATTGTAAAACAAATTCTTCCTTATGTTCTGTGTAAACCTACCCTCATTCAGTTTAAAATGGTTTCCCCTTGCCCTGTCACTACAGGCCTTGGTAAAAAGTGTCTCTCTGTCTTTCTTATGAGCTGCCTTTATATATTGAAAGGCTGCAATAAGGCCTTTCCGGAGCCTTCTCTTCTCCAGGCTGAACAACCCCAACCCTCTCAGCCYTTCTTCATAGGAAAGGTGTTCCAGCATTCAGATCATTTTCGTGGCCCTCCTCAGGACACATTCTAACAGGTCCATGTCTTTCTTGTGCTGGGCATCCCAGAGCTGGACACAGTACTCCAAGTGAGGTCTCATGAGAGCAGAGTAGAGGGGCAGAATCACCTCCCTTGACCTGCTGGCCTTGCTTCTTTTTTATGCAGTCAAAGATACAATTGGCTTTCTGGCCTGCAAGTGCACATTGCTGGCTCATGTCCAATTTTTCATCCACCAGTATCCCCAGGTCCTGCTCCTCAGGGCTGCTCTCAATTCATTTATCTCCCAGTCTGTAATGATACTGAGGATTGCCCCAACCCAGGTGCAGGACCTTGCACTTGGCCTTGTTGAACTTCATGAGGTTCTTACAGTCCCACTCCTCAAGCATGTCAAGGTCCTTCTGGATGGAATTCTTTCCCTCTAGAGAATCAACTGTACCACTCAGCTTGGCATCACCTGCGAACTTGGTAAGGGTGCATTCAATCCCATTGTCTGTGTTGTTGATGAAGATATTAAATAGTACTGGTCCCAGTGCAGACCATTGAGGGACACCATTCATTACTGGTTTCCACTTGGACATTGAGCCATTGACTATAACCTTTTGGACACCATCATCCAGTCAATTCCTTATTCATCTAACTGTCCATCTGTCAAACCTGTACCTCTCCAATTTAGAGGCAAGAATGTTGGGGGGGACTGCATCAAAGGTCTTACAAAAGTCTACATAGATGAAATCTTTAGGTCTTCCCTTGTCCCCTGATGCAGTCAATCCATTGTAGAAGGCCACTAGATTAGTCAGGCACAATTTGCCCTTGGTGAAGCCATGTTGGCTGTCTCTAATCACCTTCCTGCCTTCCATATGTTTTGACATTTCTTCTAGCAAGATCTGTTCCATGACCTTACTGGGAACAAAGGTGAGGCTGGCTGGTTGGTAGTTCCCAGGGTCCTCCTTTTTACCCTTTYTAAAAATGGGCATGGCATTTCCCTTTTTCCAGTCACTGGGGACTTCATCTGACTTCCACGACTTTTCAAATATGATGGAGAGGGCCTTTACTTTCTTTTTACCCCAGATTTCTTTGAAAAAATCTGTTAATTTCATCTAGGTGATAATGGTGGAAGCAAGCGCATTTAGCAATTCTGATGTGAACTGCTTCTGACTGTTTTGTTATTCTTCTGACTTGACATAGTATCTACCTTTGATGTCACTGTTGGACTAATACTATCTTGAATTTCCACACCGAATTTCCTAATATAGCTGCAACTTCAGTTTCAACCACGGGGTTTTCAGCGTGACACCATCTGTCTTCATATTTCTTGTCCCTGCTTTGCTTGCTTGCCTTCTTACACTCCTCCGTGGTTTTCTCTAATACTCCAAAGGACTTTKTATTATGGGCTTTTCATTTCAGTGTTCTTTCCTCAGTGAAGCACTGCATCTCGTGGCTTTTTCAGTTTGTACTCTTCTTATGCTAATATCTGGCTGCCACCACTGTAGCTTAAATCACATTGGCTGTGTCTGCTGCCCATTTCCTTTCAGTTTGAGTTTAGTCTCTCTTTCCTGTGCTTCTGAAGATGTATCTAATCTGTTCCTCAGATTCAGCTAAAATTTCTTGTATTTGCTCCTTTGCTTTCAATTTTGCACTGTTGATTTTTCTTTGCTGATCTCTGTTCAGTATTGATCTTTCTCAGTTGTACTTCCAGTTTGGCAAAGACTGTGGTTRTGGCTGATATCTGCTGCTTGGAGCACCTTTACATCTTAGAAATATGGCCTGAGCCTTGACATGTTGCAGATGTGACTGATCCAATTCTCTGTATAGCCACCTGTCCAAATCCATGGTTTTGTGCACGATTTTCTGATGGAAGAGAGTGCTCAAAGAACAGGGGCAATCGTCATCTGGGATGAGGCTTCCCAGTCCCTGCTCTTCTGTTCAGTAGTAGGAACATCCAGCCTTAACAACGAGATCCTATATTGCAAAAGCTAACTAATGTCTTAGCATCTATCAGAAACACTTCACAGGCAACAAAAATTTTATCTTTTCCTTTGTCACTATGCTCCTTTCCAGTTTTAGTAATCTGATTACCCTTCGGGCACATATTGTTTAGTTTGTGTCTCATCAGTGATTGTGCCTTGCCCTCCTGATGAGCAGCACTGTCTTTGATCATACACTGTCTTTGTGATAGAAGATGCTTCTCTTGCATGATACTTTTCATATTTGTATCTCTGARTGTACACCTGTTGACCATATGGGTTTCCAGTTTATTCATAAATATTGCTAGGTTCTTAAGGCTTACTATAGCTGCCACATGTAAAGTGTTTGCTTCCTGTTAATTTGACTCTGCTGAATAGCCAGATACACAAAGAGTCATTTTCAGCATGAAACATTAGGGAGCTAATGGATTTTTCTGCAGATTGTTCAGTACTGAACGGTAGCTTGATTCCTTCCCTGTGAAAGTGGTATTTTTACCACTTTATAAGACCTGGATCTAAAACATTGTGCAGCAAGTAAGGTTCATAAATGCATCACAACCCACAATATCTCACTTTTCAGAAAAAGAGTTTTAACTTTTGGCCAAATGTTTGAAATTTGACATGAAGGGAGGAAAGAAAGAAAACATGACAATTTATATTAGAAATTTCTTTAGAGAGGGGGAATAGCTCTTTTTTCCAAGTGTTTTTTGTAGTTTTTAGTCTGCTTCTGACTTGATTAGGGACACTACTTCCTTAAGAAAGAAGTAGAAAGGGAAAAAAATGTGTCTTTCCACAGCATTTTTATTTTCTCTGGTGTTTTAGGACAACACAGCTGCAACTAGTCCTTCCATAAAGCTAGGTGTATAGCTACAGCATCTGCCATCAAAAGAGGTACCATAAAGGGCTATTCTCTTGTTTTTAATGGACATTCATCTTCTCTCAAATTCTACTTATCTAATTTTTTTTCAATCACTGCCAACACTGACACTTAAGATGTTGTGTCATGATCCTATATGCCTATTACTGCATGCCTTATTTCCTGTGAAATATTGAATGAAACCTCAGTATCTATGAATGATCCTTGACATAAAGTCCTTTGGTTCTTTTGTGGGTCACTTTGTTTGTTTGTTTGTTCTGTTTAGTTTTGTTTTTTTCTTAAAGTGCATGGAGAAACAGATTGAGGTATTCACCAGCCAAAAGCAGTGTATCAAAGGAGGATAATCTTTACACTTTTGAGAAACCTATCTTTGATTGTGTTTAGATTTAAAGTGGTAGCCAACAGTGGAAAAATCAAAGCCACACTGCAATAATTCATCAATCTATTATTCTGGGATGGTTTTCACTGTTTTTTTTAACATCTGTTTTATAGCAATGAGCTTGCAGGCTATTCATATTTTATGCTGATTTTTGAGTTTAATTAGATACCTTTAGAATGATCCATCAGTCAAGTATTTAATAAACCCTGTGGAAAAGCAATCAGTATCTCTTATTCTGAGATCATCGTCCTGATAATCCATAGTTTCTATTGTAATGACTTTGACAGTGAGACTCTGCCTAACAAAATAAATTTTATTATGACGCTCTATTGGATATACCAAGAAGCACAGATTGAGTAAAAAAATGAATGTTATGCAACTGGGATTATTACACTACAAATATTGATAGTACAGATTTTATTCTCTGCTATGAAAAGAGACACCAACTAAGCAAAGATGTAGGTTTAAAGCTCTGAACASTATCATGAGGTCTTTCTTTCCACAATTCCAACCTTTACATTCAAGCATGGACATTGCATTCAAACATTGTAGATGGAGATGTTGGGACCAAGGTTTCTCTTTAGAAGCATTAGGTTATAAGGCATTGGTAGTTACCTTGATTGCATTTTAAGTTGTTCAGCTACTAAAGTCTGATCTAAGTTGAGTCAGAAACAATGCTTATAAATGATATTAAATTATGTATCTATAAACAGTGGACAAGGACTTAGATAAGAGCTTCTCATTTTTACTAGTAAAAAAGGCCAGTGCTCTGATTTCCACTACAAATTAATTACTTTCCAGAGGCAGACCAGTTTAAAAATACTTCAAGAAGATGTAGAAGTCTTATTTTTCTTCTCAATGTCTTTTCATTTAATCTCACTTTAGTCTTACAATAGGAACTCGAGGAGCTCCTGACACTAATATACCTACTCAATGGGTAATAATTTTACCTATGAGCAGTGGTTCATAGGCTATTTCTCACAATGTGAAATTAAGTATTCTTTCCAAAGAGCTTTAGAAAATGAGGCCTGAATATTCAGCAGAAAAGACTTCATTTTGATTTTCATTATCTGCTACACTTGCCCATATAGGAGATTCAACAGTATATACTATGACAATACCCTCCAAGTTTCAGCCAAAACTGATAAAGAAACGTTTACTGATATACAAAGATGTTAAGGTGTGATTTTAAGATATCCAGTTTCTTTAATCTCTCCCTATATACACACTAAATGATCTAAGAGCTTGTTCTGGAGGTGGGTGACTACACAGTTAGTTTATTATGACAACTTGGGTGGTTTAAATCTTCCTTTAAATGTAGATTTGTGTGCCCAAACTTATTTTTCTACAGCAGTACTAAAAACCTTTTCCAGCTGGCTTATGTCGATTCAGGAATAATTTAAATATGAAGATGAAGGAAGGAGTAGAAAAGGGAAAATAGACCTTCTACCATTTTGCCAAAATTTGCAGGCTGCGTTGTATATCCTTCTGTATACCACCTTACTCATCATTTTAGTAGGACAGTTTTGCTGAATAAGATATTCTTTACTGTGCATGAGTGAATGTATAATGAATTAAAAATATAAATATTTTGCTATGCAAGCTTACTGTTAGGACAGATTTATCCTATAAATCTTTTTAAWTTCACAGCTTTAAAATTGAGTGCTCTGAAAAATTATATCTTCTATCAATATTTGTCTCTTAAATAAAAAAGAAATTAGTATTGGATTTTTGATAAAATAGCAAAAAAAAATCTCTAAAATAAAATGTTTTTCTCTGATATATTTATACAGTCTGGGCTAAATCTGAATCTGAATCCARAGTTCTCTGAAATATATTGAATTATTTTCATTGGTATCTTTGGGTTTTGGACTGGGCACTGTGAAAGCCTGGAATGGAATATTTGAAGACTGCCTAAAGTAGAACTGAAATAGATCTCCATTCTATCCTTTTTGAAAAATCACAAACATCTCAATAAATGCTGGTCTTTCTTGGCTTATAATTCACTTTTTGAACATACAGGCACTGCAGGTTCATAATTTTTGAAATATAGATAAGCAATACATTGTACAAGAGTTAATTAGTAATTTCAGTCAAGATCCACTTCAAACCTAAGTAGCCAGTAGAGGTTGCTCCAAGCTATTTCAAAACACAAGGAATGATCAGTTTCAGTAAGGATTTAAAAAACAGATGTGAGGTTCTAACCAAATATATTAAGGTAAGTGTGACTTAGTTTGTTCAGACAGCAATTAGATAAAAAGCAAAAAACTCTGAACTGTTCAGCACATAGACACAAATATATATAAAACATAGAAGCTCAATCCCCTCACATTGATCTTAAAGTTCCCCTTTACTGCAGTGGCTTTGCAATTACTCAGACTGGTTCTCATTCTCCTGCTGTGGGTGAAGGATCATCCAAATCACATTTCATAAGCAAAGTCATGGAAAAGATATATCGGCAGCTTAAAAATGAGTTTTTCTGGCAGAAATTGGTATGGTTTTTGGCTTGTCAATTAGTAGTGATTTTCCATGAATAGCAATAAACACTCCCCACCACTGTCTCAGACAGTGAGGACTAGAAGTGTCTTTTCCGTGTAAGCTTTTTTGCTTTATATTCTACAGATGTGTCATTAAAGAAGTCTTAACAGTAGCTATAGGCTTTGGCACTCATTCCTGCAGCCGCATGATCTGTCATTTATTACATATTACTTTTTCCACACATCTCTTGTCTGAATTCTTAAGTCTTTTTCAATGACAGCATGCATGAATGGTAGTTTGTCATATGGCCCTGTAGAGAAAAAGAGCTGTTTTCTGTGAACAAGTATACATTCGCTTTATTTAAGAATGTGAAAGGATCTAGTGAATTAATGGAGCAATTCCTGTTCCTTGAATTAAGTAGTATGTGCCAGATGTGAGAACTAGGAACTTAGCAGGAAAGCCCAAATGTATTCTATCATCGAATCACATGAGATGCCAGCTATATAGTTACTTCCATATAAATGCTAAAAGTCTAAACGCCAAGATGGGTGGACTAGGATGCCTACTTTTAAGTGACAGAACAGACWTCTCAGAAACTCAATGGAAAGAAGACAATTAATAGAGCACTGTAATACCAAGTGTGTAAATGACAAAGCAATAACAACATAGGTTTTAGGAGGAATAATGCTATAGTTAAACATAGCTTAAAGTCATTAAAAAAACCAGCCTTGTCAACAGACAACACAGAATCCTTACATCCATATCTACCTAAGTAGGGAAATAATACTAGGACGTGATATCGGATACATGACTGTGGTGGCGAGAGTGAAAGGGAAGCAGTGGCAGCAGAATTCTTCAGGGATCCCGAAAGTAGAATGGTTGAATGTCATGACAGAGAGCCACGCAAACAATAACTTCTGAGCTATCATTTCTAACTGTTTTCAGAGACAAGTAGTCAAAGAATGCACAGAGGCAGAAGCAATTCTGGAAGCAGTCCTGAGCACCAGCCCGGTCAACCAGCCGTCAACAGACCCTCTATCAGGATATTACTATAAAGACCTTCTCTGTAGTAGCAGTTGTAACATACAAATATCAAAAGTCTTTAGGGAAATGAATTATCCTCCACCCAGCAAAAAATCAGTACAGTAACATCAGCTTCTAAAAGGAGATCAGCATAAATATATGAAAGTGTTAAAAGAAAATTCAAAGGAGAAGTTGAAAGAGTGAAACATTTGCAAGTGGTATGGAGTTTGTTGATCTCAAGATAAATGTGTATTCCTTATGAAAAAAATATGGTAATACAATGAAGAAATTGTGGCAAAGTTAAATGTCAGAGAAAAGGAAAATATAAGAAGTAAAAAAAAAAAAAAAAAAAAANAAAAAAAAAAAAAAAAACCACTTCAAAATTTTGAACTTGTGTCCAAATGAAGAAAATAAAAACAAAACAAAACAAAACAACAATACACCAAAACCTTTGGCAAGTTAAATATAAAACTGTACTAAGGCAGGCCAAAAAAGAGTTTCGAGGAACAATTTACTAAAGGGAAAAAAAAAATTGAATAATGTTACTTCTTAAACACAGAAGAAAGAGATCTTGCCACAGAGTCAATAGGACTGGGAAATGACTGAGGTGTAAAACGAAGATTCACAAACGATAAGGCCATTTGAGAAATAATAACTAGGTTATTGTTATTATTTACATTGAAGGAATTTAGAGATATTGCTACACTGAAGCCTTCCTTTAAAAAAGTGACTGTGAGGAACCACCTGAAATTACAGTGTCAGTGGAAGAGGCTTTGGAAAAACCCAATTTGGTAAACAGTAATAGCTCTTGAAGACTGGAATTTGAGAAATAAAGGAAAGTAAATAAGAATGAATACATTCCACTTTAGCAGACTTTTGTATTGGAGGAATGGAAAGTGATACCTTTTTTATAAAGGGTTTCAAAGAATAACAGAGCAGTAAGACTAACTTCCATACTAATACAGCAAATGCAAAGTAAAATAAGGTTTAGGTTAATATACAGATACATAGATACAATCTTGAAGGAAAAGAGTCAACATGCCTCGTGGAAGGTAATTATCTTTCACTGTCCATTAGAGCGCTCTAAATAATCATCAAACATGGCACTAAGGATAACCAATTTGATATAATGTACTTGGGATTTTGGAATCACGTTTGACATGACATTCACAAGAGTCTTAAAACCTGAGTCAAACTGTGTGGAGATGAATCCCAAAGACCTGACTGAGTTGCTTTGGGCTTACTTCACATGCGTTCCCTAATGGATAAGAAGAGGCAAAGAAAAGGAAAAAGGAGAAAAGGTCTTGTTCTAACCTGGAAAGCATATTTTTTCCTAGCAATTCATACCAGCAAGGAAAAAAAGTTATCGTGGTTTATGAGAAGATCTGATTTTGGATTTATAATTAATGAAAAGAAGGAGCAAAGGGTACAGAGAAATTGCTAATTTTGCCAATGGAGACATTTTATAAGTATAATGTTATAGGGAATCAGTGAGACTTGTATTGTTGAACATGCTAATAAACAATCAGGAAAAGGAGATGCATAGTAATGTAATATTTTGCTGATGACACACAGCACCAAGAAGAGTCCAGAAAAAAAAAATGGAAGAAAAATCACATGTACAGAAGTTGCAGACACAAACTGCAGGTGAAGAAGTCCCTAAACAACAGCCTGCTAGARCATCACTGTTTAAAATCTCTTGCTTTGCTTGTATTTGGTTTTAGAAACATTTATCATTTGACTGTCATTTGACAGAGGATACTGTACTAGGTGGGTAGCTGGTCTCCCCTAGGACCTTGGTTGTTATTCCTATGTTCTGCAGAAGGGACAGAGAGGAGGAGCAGAAAGATACTCTAGTACCTGCTCACAAAGTAAAATCCACCTGCGGATCACCAAAGTCAGGTGATGCTCCCAGAAGATCACTGTATTGTTGAGAAAACAATTCTGCAGTCTTCCTAAAATTGCCTGCTTTTTAGGGATTGTGAATATAAACACAAGCTTTGCAGAACTTTTCAGGATTAAAGCTGCTGAAATGAGGGATGACTGTTAATGAAATTTGTTTGAAACTCCCTCCTTCCCTGCCTCATGTGGACAATGGATAGCAGGAATATTTGCACATCAGTTTTACTAGTGTCCTTCTAAAGAACGTAACAGTGTCTGAGAAGTCTGTGCAGACTGAAAATGTGAAGACACAGTCCTGTTTGTCCTGAGGAAACTTCTACTACTAACAAACCAAGAAAACACTCTGTCAACACTTTTAGAATTTGTGAAAAGTAAGCACCTTGTTTCACTTGATTTACTGGTATGTCCCATAACTTTACTAGCTGCAGATGTTCTTATGTTCCATTACCATTTTTTCTATGACTGCTGAGATTTTAAAGACTGAAGTAGCAGCTTCAGGGATTTGATTATTGTTACAAGTCCTGAGCAGAACTGTTTATTTTAAAAGAATATAAATCAGAACCTCTATTAAATGATCTCTCTGTTGACAAGTTCTGGTTTAGGCAAAACTATCTAAATATAATTGATCTTCACAGTTTCAAGGTGAAGAATTCAGACCATTTGAATCATCTGTGATTCTGATACCAAGAAAGTATCCTTTTGGACACTTTTGGAGGAAGGTGGCTGTAAATAGTGTTCTTCCTCACTCGCTCTTTCTGTCAGTAGCTGGTCACATCTCGACATCTTGGTCAATTTGATTTCACTGAGAGGCTGTTCTCTCCCTTTGTGAAGGTGCAATGAAGAGTGATACTGGGTGTGCAGGGTCCCCTTTGTCTCTCCACCACCCCTGGCTATGGGAGACTTCCCTTATGGTACCATATTGYCTTGTGCCATCTGTGGCTCCCACCAGCTCCACGGAGGTTGCAGCTCTGCTCCAGCTGGGCAAGTGGGCTCCCAGCCATGGGGATGAGAGTACTGGAGCAGCAGTGTCCCTCCTCCCTCCCCTGCCAAAGTGGATGAGCTGTAATAGTGAGCTTCAGGCAGGCAGGGCTGGAAAAGGGGAGGTGAGGCAGGCAGAGGAAAGGGTGCAGGTCCAGGAACACCATGCAGGGCAAGGCACAAGGTCAGCAACAAGGATCCTGTGGTGGTACAGCCATTCCATAATTTTGCTGTTGTGGATATCATGTTACATATGGACCTGCACTGATATAGCGCACAGCCTTTCTTCTTAGACAGAACAACTATTAATCTTCATTTTCAAATAGCAAAATATTTTGTAGAGAGCAAGCCCCCATAGTCCTCACTGTGGAAAAGCCTGTCTAAGTTTAGGATGTGATGACAGCTGCATGTTTTGGCTGTTCAGTTTTACCATGTTTGTCCTTTACCATTCCCAGGTTTTAATGTCCAATTCTTATATGAATCAGAGCACGTTTAAAATGAGAGAGGTGTCAAAATACCTGAGTATACTTATACAGTGAAATATCTATTGCATACAAGGTAATGTTCTTTCTAAATCCATCGGTTGTACTTAGAACATTCAACTCATATATCCTCTAGTTTCAGCATTCATTGAGGTACACCAGGATTGCCGCTTGACATTAAAAATTTAATGGATTAGTTGTGGAATATCCACCAAGCTTGCATGGCAGCCTGACTGAACAATGACAGCCAGCTCACTGCTCAGTATAAAGCTAAACTTTTGTTCTACTCTTTTAGCAGCCAAAATAAGAACTGATTTTTCCTTACTGCATTTTTCCCACAGAACAGCAATCTTCTCTGAATCTTGACAAAGAAAGAAAAGGTTGTTTTGAAACTGTGGTGCATGTAATACAACCTTGAAGCTTACATTTGATAAAAGTCCAAATTTTACTTGTCAGAGCTTCAGATCAACTATACTGGGTTAACATTCCTTTAATTTCAAGAATGATATTTTTTCCTGAGCTTCTGTTTGATTTTCATGGTCAATGGATGCTTTCTGGTTTGTGGATATACTGAAATTCTAAGCGTAACTGAGATTTATCTTCTCTTGAATTAGTGGGAGCCAACTGTGCTGCCCTGAAAGTATCTAAGTGGGATCACTTAGCTATGCCTTAGAACAACATTCATGTGGCCCATGCAATATTCTGTAATTCCAGAACATGTAACCTTAGATGCTCTTTTTAAACACGTATGATCCCTTCAGTAATACAACATATTTTCCTTGCAAAAAGCATGCATCATCATTACCCAGCTTATTCTTTTTTTCCAGATGCTATATTTCATTTTAGGCAAATAAGCCTGCCCAGGACATTGGTCTTTTTCAACCATAATCCCRTTACTTATTCTCTCTTAGATATTAAGACAATGCACCTGGTACGTATTACTGCTTTTCTGAGTCTAACTTGGGACAGAAACCTTACAGGAATGTAATATTTTCAGGGAAGACTATTTTTCAAATAGTTTCCACTAAAGTGGAGAATCTGGACTGGCGAGAAGATTATTTTKGGGGGGATAAAGAAATGGGATTAATTGAAGTGTCAGGTCCAAACTGTTTCCTCACTAGTGCAAGGACAGCCTTGCCGTTACAGCTTAAACCTAGAATATCTAGATTCTGTTACTGACTTCTGTCTTAAGCTTTTTGTATGGCCTATAGCAGCAATCACCCATGCCTTCAGAGTCAAACAGTCTCTAAGGGGCCTTAAACAGATGTGTTGCTTTTTTCTTTCTGCCCTGTTCCACTATGAACAGCAGACTTCGTTACAATCTATCTCAAATATTATATGATTATTAGTAACTTTTCAGACTCTCAAAAAAACTGAGCTACCGAAGTGCAAATAGTATTGTTATTACAATGATCATCTGCATGGCATAACCAAGACATATGTATTGAAGCCAATATTCAAAAAACTTCAAAAAGTATCCAGATTTTAAGCAGATAACTTCTAATTTTATTTCCAGTGTTGAAATTGTACAAAAAGTGTAAGTGAGCATAACATCCCAAAAATGATTGGCTTGGGCCAGACAATGGTCTAACCCAGTTTTCACAACCATGGCCAGTAAATGATACATAGGGAAGAATATATGAATAAAACGCTCTGTAGTTCTGACCTTCATTTTCAGTGATTTGCAGCTTAACACTTTCAGATAACTATTCTACTGTCCCCAGAAAAGACAATAAAATAAAAGAATAAGAAAAAAGAAAAAAGAAAAAAGAAAAAAGAAAAAAAGAAAAAAAAAAGAAAAAAAAAAAGAATAATAGTTAGTACCTGGGATATCTTTGACAAAGGTAGGAGCTTAAGTGCTTGAAAGTGTATTTAAGAGTCTGTTTTTTAGGATTTGCATGCCAATGGAACAGATTCAGGTATTTAGATTTTTAATAGCAGGTGAAATTCATCATTTAGGTATGTAGTATGATGCACATGGGAAAAATACTTCTAAGTGGGGTGTTACGTGACCTTTATCATTAGCAGGGAGGTCTCACTGTGGATAGTCCTCCGAAAACATCATCCCCACCATTCAGTGATGGTCAAAAAGGCAAACAAATTATTAGGAAACAAAGGAGAACAAAACAGAAAATATCATCCTGCCAGTAAGCAAAGCTATAGCATGCCTGTATCTTGAGTAATGCACACTCAGTGTGCATTTGTAGTAACACAGGAGAAAAAATATTGGCTAGAACTTTGAAAACTGCAGATAAATGCCAAGGACAGCCCAAAGTATGAATGCCTTCTGTAGATTTCACATGTAGAATGACTGTTTGGTATAGAAAAGACATGACTGAAGCAGAATAATCATGAAGGCTGCAAAGAAATGGAATGAAGAATGCTTGTCTTAAAAGAAAAGATCAGGAATCAAACTACATCAAACACAAAGAGTACCTTTTCACATGGCACTTAACTAACTGAGATACTCTTGGACACAGAATGTGGTGGAAGCCAGAAATATCAAGAAAGGGATTAGACAAATTTGTGAAGGTTAGGTTCACTGGGGAGTATTAAACTTGTTAGTTCAGATCCAACCTCTGCCTCAGGAATTCTCTAAATTGCTTATTGCCAGAAGCTGGGTGTACAGGGAAAAGATTATTCCCTCCTTGCCCTCTATTTAGGAAATAATTTCTCTGCTCCAGATTGAAATTTCTGGTTAAATTTAGAGAGAACAGGAGAGCACCTTGCAGCTGAGTGTGCCAACAGTTTGGCCACTAGTCAGACTCCAGGATTTGTCTTGGTGAAGCATAGGAATTGCAACTCTCCTTTCTCAAAAACATTCATAAGAAAACATTTATTTCTGGCCAGCTCTAGTCTGGGCACATAACTAGTGATCATAGCATTGGGAGCAATCCTGCATGGCTGCAGATGAGCTGAGGGGTGGCAAATGCTTTCTCATCTCTAATTTATGGCTGCAAATTATTATCATTACTTTGCCATTTGTTTATACCGGTTTTATTTTTTTTTTTTTTAATGGCAAGAGTGGATGCTTGTACTTGATGTCATATTATTATTGCCAGAGATGATTCATAACGTGTGGTGTTCACAATAATGGTCTCACTCTGTGGTCTGTCAAACACCACTGGTCGCACAAAATGGTATCATCAGATTTGCTGGGCTTGTACTGTTATTTGTTTTATAAAATACTGTCTTGCCTTGCCTGTGTAAGGACCATCTATTTCTCCATCTGTCCTGTATCCCCAGCTGGTCTGGCCAAGTGCTGGAAGGCTATAAAATTATATCTTTTCTTTCAAATTATGAACTGTGTGCTATCAATCCCTCTCAACACTGTTTAGCTATTTAGAAAACATTGTGGAGTCTTTTTTCTTCTGACGTTTCCATCTGATCCCTTAGACACAGTGACAACCACGTAACCATCAGACCGATTCAAGACAAACTCCCCCTGCCCGCTCTAAAGGAGTAATTTCCCTTTATCCTGACAGTAGGAGAGAGGAAGTCACAGTATTTCTGCCACTGTCACTTCAATGATGATACCAGTTTCCTGAATGCCAGAAGCCAGCTCTTTTTGCCCTATGGTTGGAAGAAACTCTGCCTGTAAGTTATACTTTTCAATGCTTTTCCCTTCCTGGGAAGTTTACTTGATGTGATTGAACTGAGCTCTGGGTCAGTTGCCTTTTGGTAGCTTTTATTTCCTATCCTTCCATTCGCGTTAGTCTGTCAGGCAAAGGAGCAGGTATGGGTGGTATGGCATGACATAGTTCAATCTTTAGCATGAACCCTGCCCCTGCATTGTCAGAGGAACAGCCAGGGAGGTGGGTGAGACTGCTCCAGCAGACGGTGGTCCTCGGTCCTTTAGTGGCTCTCTCTCCATGACAACATCCAGCATTTGGACCAAGTACAAAACCAATTCCAAAGTACCTCTGGCCTTCAGTGGTGTTGAGTTAATTTTATTAAAATCCTTCCCTGTCCTGAGCTACTTTGTGGTCTTCATCATGGTCTGAAACGTTATGAGTGGGACTTACCTCAACTGACTTTGGACAGTGTCAATGCAGAGGGGTACAGCTGAGGGAATTTATCCTCTGCTCTCCTTACAGTGAGTGGGCAGCAAAAGGCACCGTTTGAGCACGGATCATCTGCCTTACTTTAGATCTGTGCTTTGGGATGAGAYGAAGCATGCCCTGGAATTGCCAGTTTTTTTGCATCAGGCAGCCTGCGGAGACTGGTTGGGACGTGGGCTGAATCTCCCTGAGGGAGGACAGTTTCATAGCTAACTTAGCTAACTTAGCAGCAAGCTGGCATCAAATGAGCAAGCCTCATTCCCTCCTCTTTACCACTTTGTGTTCCCCCCACACCCTTCCTTTGGGCAGCGACTTGTCTGATCCCATGGTGACCCAGTTTCTGGGATATAATTGGCATAAGGGCACATACCTGGTCTTTCAGGGCTAGCTTCATGCTAATTTGTCTTCTGGAACCAGTTCACGACTAACAGGTCCAACAAACGCGCATGCCAGGTCAAAGAAATTGATGGGAACACACTTGTAGGGAGGAAGAGGAGGTCTCCATTTCAGCAACAGAGAGTAGTCAGACAGACTTTTCTGTACCATCTTTCTCCATACATCGTGGTTCCAATTACAATGGTCGCTATGGAATAGATTGCCCACATCCGTCTTATAAATGAATATTTCAGTGTAAACACCTTCCCAGCCTCATGCACAGTTGCAGTCCAAGAACGTCGGTGCAGGCGGAAAGGCAGCTGACTCTGCAGAGCAGCTACCTAACAAGCTGGGCTGAGAAAGAGAGATGAGAAAATGAAGGTTTAGGTCTGGGTGCCATCAGGCTGACCACTCTCAAGAAAAGGTAAAGGAATTAAAAATGGGTCTCAATGAAGTTACACCAAATATGCTTCTTCATGACTTAGCTGTAGCTCTGTGTTTAGCTTTGCCATTTAAGTAGCTGGTTTCAAATGTTGATTTCTCTGTTATGTATGTGAGAAACAGCATTTCACTGACATTTTTGTTTTTACAATTATTTCTGAGCTGTTAAAAAGTCTAGTTTGGATAAAGGGACAAATATTTGAAAAGAGATGGTGTTTTCCACTGAGAGTTGTATGAGGAACTGGTGAAGACTGTATGAAGTCATAATGTCATATGGATTTGCTTAGAGTGAAGGAATAATAATTCACATGTACACTTTATAGTCTGTGTGCTAAAGCTTAGCATAGCCTTCCTTTAAATCCTGACATGTGTTTTTTTCCTAGCAGAACAGAACCTAAATACTTGGTAAGTGGTGTAATGCAGTGGTAAAATGATAAAACTCATATTCAGCTAAAACTGTGCTTTACTGCCCTCTTGTTTCTTTTGGCTCAAGTGAGAAGAACAAAGAAAAAATGGAAAAGAAAGTATTAATGAAAATAGGGAATAGTGGTGCCAGATGGAGGATGTGACCTGTCAGAGCACTGATCTCAGGAGATTGCTCTAGGAATCCCAGCCAGGTTGGCAGCTACTGTTTGCAGCTTCTTACTCCAACAACACATAGAGGTTCCTAAAGGCAAGAAGTCGGAGATTTTCTTCAGTTTTAACTGACAGGATCCTGAGTCCTTTTAAGAAAAGTGTTTTCCAGCAGTTTCCAGGCACAATCTTATTTTCTATTCTAGCATGTGGTGTATCAGTGATGAAGACTGAAAGGATTTTGGTTTAATTTAGATTAAGCAATGCACATCTGTCTTGTGTGTATTATTGTACAGATGCCTTAGCTGTTTCAAACTGGATTCGGCAAAAGTTTCGAGGAAAACTCTAAAGACTGGCAGATGGATGTGAAATTAAAAACTGCTCCAAAGCCTGAGGAAGCCATAGTGATTTTGTTAAGCTGTTGTTCAGACCTTAAATGACTAACCTGGTCTTTTCCACCATTAAGTGGAGGTATATCAAAGAAGAGGGAGGCAAAGGGGGTAACAAAGTCTTGTTAGCATTGCTTCACATGGCAAATGAGCCTCAGGGCTTGTGATACATTTGTAATCCTGTGAAGTCCTATTCACAGTGGACTAGACTAGACTCCTCTTATTAGAGATCCCATCCTAGATCTAAACTTGCAAAACACATCTTCTCCCAGGCATTGATAATGCTTCTGTAGGTAATACTTGGCATGAAGTGTGCCCATTTTCCCCTACTCTAAATGCTACTTTCAACAAAAACAACTTTCAGCACAACGGTTACAAAAACTATATAAACACCCATTCAGAAGTTAGCATTTAGGTCCTAAACCCTTTCTGAAACATTCAGCCAGTTAAGAAAACTGGGAACAGAGATATTTCAGGGGAGATGTTATTGAAGAGGTAATTTTAAAATAATATGGAAAACTGATTTTTCACATTCCTTTGTTAAGAATAATAATAGCTGCCTCCTGAAAGCTGATAATAAACAAGACGGTATTGCACTAAGTTTTGGAGAGAAATGCCCTTGAGCTTCTCTGGTCTGGAAACTGAGCAGAAATCTCACAAGAATTGAGGTCTTTTTCTGATGTCTGAATACAGACAGACTTAAATTATCACGAGAGTGGTATGCATTTATCTATGCAGTGGTTTTAGAGGAAAACCATTTCCGTAGAGGTTAAGGAGTAATAAACTGAATAACACTGAATGGATATGTATATTTTTGAACCTCAGAAGTGGGAATATGAATCACTGAATAACATATGCAGCTTTAAGTGGTTTGCATTTATGCCTTTTTTTTTCTTTAATCCTTCCTTTATCCATATATGAAATTAATTCATTGTATATAAAGTRGGCTGAAATTACATTCACTTATCTCTGAACTGATAAAAAGGTGTACCTTGTCAGTGGTTTCAAGAAATTGTATGTTTTGATGCGCCTTTGTATTTGTTAAGTATTAAACCTTATCAGTATTAACTCTGGCTATGGGGAAAAAGAGGAGACGCGTTAGGCTAACTTACGTAGCAGCAAATCTGTGTAGGTGCAAGTCAACGTTTAAGCCTCTGCTTTGGCCCCAGCAACTTTGCCATGAGCTCTGCAGCTAAGCTATCACTTTCCCATTGTAAAAGAAACCCACTTAGTTCTGTTAGCTTTGGAGAGAGATCCTTTGACCAACCTTGTTCTTTTGATAGATTTCACGCTTTGGGGAAAGAAGAAAAAGAAAGTAATTAAATTAGCAAGTTGGCCAGCTGCAGTGGAAAGGAAATAATGATGGGCTGTGCCCAGGATAAAACAACACACCTATTTCATCTGCGCCTATTTTTGAACTGTCATTTACTTTGATTTATAACCATGGTTTTGAAATATTTTAATGACAAGAATGTAGCTTGCTCCAAGATTTGAAATAGCACGGATGTCAAAGCCAATAAATATCACACCTTGAACTCAGACAATAAACCACACAAACCAAGAAAGGGCCTGCATTTTTAATTAATTAGGTTTGTGCAGGAGAGAACCTGTTTCTGAAGAACTCCAAGGGAAGGGGCAATCTTCACTAAAATGCTGTCCTCTGGCCCATGACACAGGATAATACTTACAAGAAAAGCATGCTTGCATGGACCCTATCAGGAAAGATTCCCTACTTGGTTTTGACATGATACATCATATCCAGGTGCACTGTGGTATGCATTTAAGTCCATACCAAAAACAATTGCCAGCCTTCTTGGCACATATGGTAAATTTACATACAATGCACCAGTGCCAGATCCACTGTGAGTAAGTGTCCAAAAGAATCTTTAGCTTATTTTTATTGAGTAAACAGATAATTACCCCTGATCTTTGAAGTCAGAAAAAGACTTTAGTGTGGAGATTTGAGACTAAATGGCTCACCATCCTGGTAAATGGACTGAGTATTTTTCATGCCTAGGTCACTGGCTCAGATGTATCTAACTCTAATACTACACATAAGTCACTATTATCTCCTATTTTTTAAAGTACAGCTGCTATGAAAAAGATTAGGTGATCTCTATTTAACTCTTACTGGGCAAACAAGCATATGTCAATCGACACTCAATTGGTAAAAAAGGGCAAGCCAAACTGAATAAAATAAGAGCCCAAATACATGCCCCTTTCATTACCACTGTTGAACCAAACCTCTGTATTACTAGAATGTTTGCATAAGCTTTATTACTTTCCTATTTCCAGACAGCACTCCAACCTGAGCTGAAGAAATACCACAAGAAAATCTGCTCTTACTGGATTTCCAGATGCTTGAAGCAGGTTGGCCTGGGAATTGCAGTGTATCCCTCAGACCTCTTCCCTCCTTTTGTCTTTACAGTCCCCCTGATCCTGGTAGATAACCACCTTCCRGATGTGGCAAGCAACATGGATATCATCTTCACACAGCTATACTGTCCTTTGTCTAGCAAGGGAGAGGGAGGGGGGACACAAGGCCTCTGTGGTAAAAAGATGGTAGATATTGCCCTCCCCTTCCTTTATCCTCCACGCCCCCCCCAAGCAGTTTCCAGGTTTAAGACTGAGCAGACACAGTGATGTTGCTGGAATGAGCAGAAAAGAGCTTCCTGACACATTAGAGACGAAAAATGTAGCTCCCAGAAAAGGGGTCAGAATAGGTGATGGAAAGCATGGCTTAAACAGCAGGGCAGAACAGCTTGTTTTAAGCTGGTTAAAACAAGMAGTTTAGGAACTGGCTTTGGTTTCAACAGCCATGCACCTTAGCTCCTCCGGCTCAGCTTTTCCAGGAGGTATCTTTTTTTCTTTTTCTTTCCCCAGAGGAAAATTGTGCAATGGTATCAACTATCAGGCTAAAGCCCAGATCACCAGGTAAGTTCATGGTGATGGCCGAGGTCAGGCTGAGAAGTCAGCCTCTGGGTCAGGGTCAGGATCAGTGGGGTACATGGCCAGGCAGGGTCAAGCCCACAGCTTGTCCCCAGAGAGGCCAAGGGCAAGAGATTCTTAATCAGCTCCCAAGGAAAGAGTTGTCAGCCCTGGCTGAGGCCTCTCCACAGCACTGCATGGACATGCTCTCCCAGCGTCACCATCTTGCTACATGCATATGTGAAAGAAAGCAAAATTCATGCACGCTGCAGCAAAAGGTGACAAAATTTACAGTGGTCTGTAATTTCATGTGAGAGTGATGGTTTCACTCTTTCTGGTGTCTCCTCGAATCCACCCTTGCCAAGGACAGGCCAAAGAACAGCATCACCTGTGTTCCCTCTGCCAACCACCACAGCCATCCTAAGATTAGATCTTTGGGTGCCTGGAAGATGGTGAGCAAAAGTAATTTCAAACATTTTGTTTACATATTTGATTCAAATATTTCTTTCCACAGCTTGCAAAGAGCTCCAACCCTGTAACCATCCTAGAGAGTGAGTGGGCAGGATTGTTCCTCATTCTTTCTTTCTTAAATGCTATAGAACTTTATTTATATTCTTCCTGGATATTTTGGAAATAGAAGGATTCTGCTCAACCACTCCTACAGATGCACTTAATGCGGTAAACAACACTTAATTTAGAGTCAACRAGTGCAATGTAAAGCATGCACAATCTATAGACTTACAGGAAGCATGTGGATTGCACTTAAGTCTGTGGCACGTTTTTGGTGAATAAACATTGTAGAGCCCTGATTCCAGCTACACAAAGATCGTTTCAGAGCAAGCGAATCCTCAGGTGGCACAAGCAGGCGCTCTCCTGAAGATTGCAGTAATAACGCTTGGGGCATAACACCGTCACACTTCACAGCCCTCCCCACTGCACTGAGTCACCAGCATGATTCAGAGCAGCCCTGGTAAAGTGCCCTAAAACTCTCCTTTGCCCACCTGCACAGCCTCCTCAGGTTGTGTCAAGCTTTTACTACCTGTCAACAAGTATTATTTAGAACTGTTGACAAATCACAATAGGAATTGCCTCCTGCCCTTAAAAAGTGATAATCATATAGAACTTGGCAGTTGCTCTCGTGTTATTTCAGGAGTTCCACTTCTACTTCCAGCTTAAAACCAAGAAAAGCAGAAGTGGAAATATTCTTTTAATAGTTGATCAAGAATTTTCAGACCTTGACATGGCTTCAGATTCAATGTAGCTTGCCAAATTTGGGATGAAGGTTTGAACCTGTTTAAAAGTTTCACAGGAATGAAAGGCATCACAGAGCAGTAGTTAGAACAGAGAATATGAAGCAAATGATCTGAATTATTTTTCAGATACCATCCTGGGATAGTGTGCACCCACAGAGAAGCTTTGAAACTCTCTCTCTCTGTTTCTAAATAGGTGTACAGGAAATAATAGCTGTAATTATACCTTGTATAATAAATGCAGTATGTTAAAATGATTATTTAATACTGCTCCTATTAGTACTGCTCTGAAAAGCAGTATAAAAGTAGTTAAACAAAAAACAAAAGACAATGTCAAAGCTAAATTGCATTAAGGCCCAAATCCAGCTAAGCACTTTAGCACATGGATAACTTCAAGCAATAAGTATTAATGTCTCTCACATATATAATGTTATGCATATGCTTAAGTGCTTAACTGGGCGGAAGCCTAAATTCACAAAAGCAACAAGGACTAAATTTCTATCCTTAAATTTTGCCCCTCTCTTTACATTCGTCATTTTCTTTATATTTACTTTAATATGGTATTTGTGAGTATGTGCATGTGCACGTGCACGTGCGTGTGTGTGTGTCTCTAGTCTCTAGGCATCCCTTTTAAAATGCTCCCTATCCTTCCTGATGTAAATATTTTCCTATTGTTCAGATCATCCACACACTACTGCATTTACTCAAATAACACCAAAAGATTTTTTTATTAGAATTTTCCCACCAAAAGTAGTGCACTGACTTGAATCTCACCATTGCATTTGCAAGACACTATACAGCCCCACAGACTCTAAGAGACCAAAATGACACCAGTCAGCCCTGATCTGAAAGCTGTGCAAGTCTGTTAATGGGGTACTGTGTTTTCAGCAGGGCTTATAGCGTTACTTGCACATAGCACAGTGCTTAATGAAACAACCTCCCTTCAGATCACATCTGGATGGTATTCAGCCACCTGGGAGAGCACATGGAAAGAACCCAGGTCTCTTTACCAGTGGTCATGGAGACATAGCAACAGTCTGACATCATTAACACTAGGAAGCCTAAATACTAGTGTTATTTTCTAAAATTCTTGAGATGAGAGCCATATTCAGGGCTACTATATGTAGGTGTGACTTTTATCCAAACAAATATTGTATGTTATTTAAAATATACTTAACCAAAACTGGATTTTATTTTTACCAAAACATGAAATTATTATTTGCATGGCTTCTTGATTTGAATATTCAAAACATTTTTAAAAATGAAAGTAATAATGACTTTCCCCTATTTCTAGAGTTAAATGAGACCATTCCAAAAGTTTCCAACAAAGATGGGTGTGTCTCAAAAGATTAGTTTCAGTTTAATTTCAGTAAGGGCCCAACTCCTTAGATGTTTATCTAAAGTTCCTCTGAATGAGTCAGATCTTCAGGCAACAAGCTTGTAGATGCTATAAGGGAGTCTTTCTCATGATCAGTCAGCTTCTCTTCCTTGGACGCCCTCTGGAACCTGGAAACACGATATCCTTTGTGAGACTAAATCATATCTCCCGCAGGAGAAGGTCTTCATTTGAAAGCATCAGTAGCTGGAGAACTCATTGCCTCTCTATAGGCCACTGCATTTGCTATTTAACTTTATTGTTAGAAAATTGTGACCTGTTTCCAAATTGCATATATGTGAAGCATCATCTTATATTTTTTCTCTTTGATTTGAAAGCCTTGACAGTTAGTAAAATACTTTCTCTCCATGAAAGTACTTAAACCACATAGTTTCCTGATCAACAATTTCTGTGCATTCTTTTCAACCTTCTGTCATTGTCTCCTCCCAAACTCTCTTTCTGGCTGCTGTCAAGAGAAAGGAAATATTTTATTAATGATCGTTTTAGTTTCAAAATTAGAAAGTGTCCAAGTAACTCTTGATATCACCAACAGGTTAAAAATTTTGTCTTTTCTCTCTTTTTCCACCCCATCAAATCTGTTTTTATGACCCAGTTCATAAATTCACCTTACCATCATGTTTCTTTTCAACCTTCTCAATGATTCTAAATCCTGTGAACCACTGCAGGACAAGGTCAATCTCATTCTTTGTTACTTTGACTTTCYGTATATACAATCTTCATCATGAAAAAATAAAAACCCAATAATAATTACTGTAGATTTGGTGGTAATCCCAATTCTTTCCTTGAATTTCTTTGGCAAAATTCTTCTGTAAATGGAAATACAATTGGAAGGGAGAACAACTGGTAAAAAGAAGGAAAAACTTTTTATTAAGGGTGTTTTTCCCAATTTTAAGAAAAAAAAATCTTTCTTTTTCTAGTGTAGAATAATCTAGGATCAGATCAAGAAGAATACTTACACTCTCTTCTTTTCAACTCTTCATTGTTGCGTTGGCATAAAACACATTTTAGGATGGTGTTGTCCAGAAATGGATCTAAGCATATGCTAAAAGGTCAACTTTGTTTAATATTTTAAATCTGTGTTTCAGTTTCAAGTGTTCCTGTAGCAACAGTCACAGTGCTTTGTGGATCCTGGTCAGTTTAGGATCTGCAGGGTAATGATAAGACCGCAGTGGGCTCTGTGGTGCCATTTCAAACAACAGTCACTTTAAGCTTATCCAAAGTCTGTGTGATAGATTCAGTATTGAGAAATTGGACTGAAGTATTCAAACAAGCAAGATTTGTCATCAGATTTAAATACTCTATGCTTTGGGTTGGATTACGACTGGAAAACTTTATTGTCACATTTTCTGTTAACTCTTTTAGTCTTCACTGAAGCACAGAAATCAAATAATCAGTTAGAAAAGTCTCCCAGAAGTCTTGGCTTCATTTTTTTGACTGAAATTTGATTATATTCTTTTTTTTTCTGTTCCATTTATGACTTTATTTTATGCCTGTGTCCAAAAACACCATTGAGAAAAATGGTGCATCTGTTAGATACTTAATCTAAGATAAATCTGGAAAAGAAGTGCCATAATAAATCTACAGCTACAGGCAGATCTTCTTTGAGCTTCTTTGTCCTGAGGGTGTTACAATGAGAAGTCATGCTAACACTTGTAGAGGATGTTCCTGTTAAAATACACATATTTTAATTCAACTCCCACCCGTGCTGTGTATCTCGATGTTGTGAAACAGTAGTATCTTTCATCACAGGCAAGTTTCTGACCCAAATAACTGAAGGGCATGGGAATTTAGAAGAGGGAAAGTGCAGAAAACAAGAATGAAGAGGTGCCTCAGAGATACTGGAGAAGACCTGATGGAAAAATATTAGAAGTTATTATTTCTACTAAAGAGGCTAGCAACTGGTCAGCACCCATATGCTACCAGTATATCACGACTGTTCTGTGGCTTGACTGCTCAGAAACGCCCTGTTTTTCATATTTCATTTCATATGTTTAAGCCAAGGAAATAATAGAGATCATAGATATACTATCATGCCTGAACTCTGAAAAAAGTGACACTCCTAAAAATTGCTGTATAAACAAAAGCAAATTTGTACCTACTGAAAGGTTGAACAGGAGGCGTTTCCATAAACATTGAAAACATGATAGATTAAGCTTATGTTTCAACAAAGTATTACGGTTTGGCATTTTTTTGTATGAACCATTTTGCTCAGCAGTGACTGTGATAACAAGCACTCCTACAAAATGCTGGTATCAACATATTTGTTTTGGAAAAGCAAATGCAAACCTTCATAGTTATTCAAACTAAATCAGTAACAAAATGCAAGAATATCTGTATTTGCAGTGTAACTAACATTATCAAATAAACAGGTAAATGGATCACTGAAGAAGAAAAATCCAGACTATACAGAATAATCTGTAGCTTCTAGGGATTAGTCAATAAATACAAATGCTTGACTTCCTTCCTTTAGGTGTTTTAATTAAGAATAAATGCATAGAAACACTTTTCTTTTGGGCAAAATGAAGCTTTCCCATTTTTCAGTGTCCACGACAAATGGCTTGCTAGTTGACAAATTCCTGCCATTATTTCTAGCACAGATGTACCCACAACTGCAACCTCCAGCTTCTGGAAAACACTCACATCTTAAACCCTTTTAATCTAACCACAGCACAGCAGTATCTTTCTTGCTTGAGTTTCCAACTAATAGGGCTTCTTTCAGGATTATTTTTCCTGCTTTGTTAGAAACTTGGAAATATGTCAGTCTAGAAAGACCTTAGCCACAAAGCTCTCCTTGCTTTTATGTCTCTCAGAGTAAACGAGGTAACATTTGTAACTGGCTGCAAAATGGAATTTGTATGAGTCCCTTCCAGACCTCTGACTGAAATCTTCTTTCCCACTCTCTCTACCAGASCTCTGAAAATGTCATATGTGTAAATCAGTGACCAAGAAATTGAGAAAAAGGCAAATCTACATTATTTTGTCTTGCACAGCAGTTATTTCATTTACATTAATATGTAACAACCTTAAACGATTATCCAAGGTAAGCTTGTGAGTACTCATGAGCCTAGGGGTAATGTTTTGCAGTGCCTTCAGGAATACCAAGCAATGTATATTTAGATACAGGTTCCAGAGCCTTCACAGAAGTTCTATGCACTGTTCTCTTGGTAATTAGTTTTATATCCACTTCATCCATCTCCATTTGCAGCAATTCTTTTAACCGGCACTAGGAACTTTAATTGTTGTGATTACAATTAAAATCTTAAATATCAATTACTTTTGTTTAGAACTGTAAAAATAAAATTAAACCTCTAGTAAAAGTTCACAACAACATTGAAATGATAATATTTTACAGTGCTGTAGGTTTACTAGAGATACATGATTTCCTTGTATCATATATGGATATATAATAATATATAATAAATAATAAATAACAAAAGACTGAATTCTCTGACTCAGACAGTCTTTTCCAGTCCTAAATTCCTATATTAGAGACCTTTATACAGTAAAAGCGGTGTAAATGTTTTGAATTTAACCTTAGTAGTATTATCAATCATTCAAGTAGAGAATCTATAAAATGTTACTTCCTGAAGAATGATTTTCTGTCACAATCTTAAATCAAAACTCAACAGCTTTGAAATGTCTAAGAGTTTTAAATTGTATTCACAGTTTAAAATAAAAGCAAATTATATATTTGTTAAAAGAATTTAAGAGATTATCCACTGAATTCCTCAAATATATCCATTCCCATGCTCACATTTGCCCATGTAATTATCACTACTACAAGTAGAAACTGCTTTACATGCACAGGCTGAATTTACACCCAGACCAAGCAAGAGCCTACTCAAACTGTGTGTACAAATAGGTTCAAAAGCCATTTCTCATGTGAAAATGTAATATAATTTAATATCTTTTAGAGGTATTTGACATGTTTTAAAAGGTATTTTTCTGTGTTTACTGAAATTCATTTGACTGAATTAAGGGAGAATCCAACAGGTCGTGTCTAGTCATGGAAGGTTTTATTTATCCATTGGCTGGCACAGGATGAGAAGCAGCTGACAGTTTCCTCAGCTTCTCATCCCAACACAACTTAAAGTTTCTTTTGTTCTCTGAAAATTAGATAACATTTCTCTGAAGGAGTTCTCAGTATTTTCCCTAAATGATTTGCCAACTATTTTCCCCACTGCAGGGGTCCCATCCAATTTAATATACCACAAACGTGCCATTCCCTAGCTCGCTGACAAGAACTTGTAGACAACTGATGTCCTGAAATGAGAGGAATAAAAATTGCTTTATAACTTTTATTTATCTGTTTTTTTCTTTCCCTTTTTCTTCATCCTCTGTTTTTACAAGCCTATAGAAGGCAAGAAAGAACTTGGCTGTTGGTATAAACCTACACTGATGGAAGAACTTGGATTTAAAATGAATCAAAACATTTTCCAATAATTCAAATGTTGTGCCAACAGCAGGAAGAGCTCAAATAATGATTGTTCTAGTTCACTTTCCCTATAACCAAAACAGTACTGACACCTAAACTAAGAGAGGATAGATGATGAGGAAATGAAACACAATAAAAAGATTAACTAATAGGTGATATCTATTTAAATGTAATTGACCTGCAGATGATATATCTCCAAGGCTCAATTTTAACATTTTTAAAATTACCAAGAGAATTCAAAACCAAAACATAACATCCACCCTTAAAACTCTTCAATAGTTCAGCTGGTCTCAAAATATATATTTTGTTGGAATATATGAATTCAAACAAATTAGATTAAATACCAGAACACAGAAATTTGCTCTATTTGTGATTCAAGTATAAGGCAAAGAAATCAACAAAAACAGTCTCTGGTGGTATTGCAGAGATGTTCAGTTTATACTCACTCACATTAAAAATCACAAATAAGTTCTCACTGAACAGGAACTGTATTGAATCCAAATCATAAGCTGTTTTGGTTTTACATATCAATATGTTATTATTAGATTATTAAATTTTTGAGTGTATGTTTGATATATATATATATATATGTATGTATATATTACAGACTTTTATCAACTGCAAAATGATTTCAAGACTTCAGTAATATTTTGCATTGCAAATGTAGTCTTGGGAAAATACACTAATTGTTTCCTTCTTTAGTAAGTTTCAATAGATACTGTTGAGTAATGGAACAAAAGTGCTTAGGAAAAAGTGTTGCCCTCAGACTTCCCTTGTATTCCATGAGAATTGTATCGTCATGCCAAAAAGTTGGCTCCCACATAATGTCACATTGAAGAAAAGGGTGGTGTGAGGAGATGGGGTGAGGCTGGGATTGCTTGCAGAGTTTCTTTCCTTCTCCCTGGGCAGCTGTCCATGGCATTTGTTCACCTGCTGCATAAATGTTGTGAAAGAATGTGATACGATGAAAAAACACTAACCTCAGAGATGATATCTGAGCAACTGTCAGTGTGCTTTCAAGCATACTTTAATCAGCAAAGAAGATTTATTTTACAGACATGATAAGGGTGGGGCTGACTGCAGCTTTTTGTTTAAAATGGTCAGAAGTTTGCTATGGCAGTGACTAGGGCAACAGCAAAAACAAGGAACCAGCCAATATAGCGTATACATATATTACATGTACTACCTCTTTTACATCAGCTGATATGGCAGAGCTTCAACTCCCCTAATAGCTTTTCCATTTGGCCCATGGAAACTTAGTCAACCTTAATTTCAGATGAACGCCCCTTTCAAGGGTTCAATTCAACTTCCACAAGCAGTCTAGTGCAAAGGAGATTTACAATATATYCAAGCTACATAATATTCCTGGAAACTCACAGTAACGTCTTTAAGTAAATGGGTAATATTTAAGATTTTTGAGTATGATTTTCAGTTCAGTAGGTGCCCAGCATTTTAACACTTTCTCAAGTACAATAAACATAGCGAGAAACCTTCTGAAGTTCTGAATATCTCTCCCCTCCATCCCTACCTTTATTCTTTTGTTTCCTTATTTATCTATTTTTGGTGAAAAAAACACAACTATACATACACTCAGAAAAGGATTCCTAGACAGTGCCGCTTAGCTGGCTTTTTAAAGACTTATCGCAATGTTCAACTCTACCAACTGATTGTGTTACTTTTCAGATAATAGTTTATATATTTTTATTTCCTTTTGTTTAGAGTTCTAGAACCACATCCCTCTAATTTGTCTTTACCTAATTCTAAGGAATTATTCTATTATCCATGACTTTGGTGGAAAATCATACTTTCTACTTAGTGTCATTCAGAATGACTGATTATTTTTGAGAGTTTCTCAGAAGCCAAAAAAAGGAAAGGATCAAATCACACGTAAGTTTTGCAAAGTTCAATTAAATAAAACATAAGGTGAGAAAAATAAGAAGATCTGGACTCACTGAGGACCAATGTCTTTCAAGAGCCTTTAACTTTGGTATATTCGTGTGTTGGCCTATACACATTTACCAGAATGGAAGTCTCTTAGCTACAAGGGAAGATTTGAGACAGGTATCTATTCCAGCTCATGCACGTGTAAATAATGACACTGGCTTTCTACCAACAAAGCATCTTGCTATGAGAGTATAGGTCCTGCATTCCCAAACCTATTGAATTTGGGTTACTGAAATCATGAAGTTCAAAGCCAGTCTGTATTACGGCTCTGTAAGAAATGCAAATATTTTCAGGCAGCTAACATAGGTTTTTCATAGAAGTTAATAAGTCTGTAATTTGGAAACACTGCTTGCTTTCATCTTTCTCCCATTCTTAAATGCAACTTTAAACATTTGTGGAAATGGGTCACTGGCAGAAATGTAATGGTTTTGCCAAAGGTAGAAGTCAAACAAGGAAGACAGATTAAGTGTAAAATCTTGGGAGCTGGCAGAATTAACTAGAATTCTGTTTAACAACTCAATTCTGAAATTATTAATGACTTGTCCTTGCCAACCTAAAAAAAAGTTTGTAGCTGTAGATTTCTTCTAAAGCCATATATCTTATTAATTTTAATACATTTTCAGTGTAATCAGTCATAATACAATGGAAAACTCATTGAACATAAAATAATCCATAAGGTGCTACATGGATTTAATTTCTTGAGAGAGAAAATTCATAAGGAGGTTGCTCYTTCAAGTTAACTGTTCCATAAGGGTGAAATCATCAATTCAGAATATGGACATAAATCAAAGCATGTCTTATTTTACAGACATAGTAATTTGAGATTAATCCTTTCTCCCAGTGAAGTCAACAGTARATTGTTGCTGACTTCAACAAGAGCCCAATCAGTGCTGCAGTTTGAGACAATAAAAGACAGTCTTTTAATTGTCCCTACAGAACAATACTTCTGGACTTGGAGCATCACCTTGTATCTTCACTGGACTGAGATCCTTCGGCTTTGCAGAGACAGTTAGCTCTGTAAATAATGCCAGATCTACGTACTACATTTGAACATCCTAAAACTTTGAGTAATGAGTTTTGTATAAGTGTTGGCTGCTCTGGCAGCCTAGATCTTCAGAAGCATGTCACCGTTGCATTCAGCAATCACGGTTTTTCAAGGGAGTGTTTTTAAGTGAGTAGTTTTGCACTTGCAATGAGCAACTTCAGCACTGTGAATAGCATTAGCTGAGGGAGCATGTTTGCCTGTGTATGTCTAAGAAGCCAACGATATCCCAAACTGACATGCGCATTTGTCTGTGATGCAAAAATATTTTTATGCTTTCATACAGAAATTAATCTTATACACAGATTTATATAAAAATTAATTTTAGGCACATAGAATCATAGAATCATACAATAGTTTCTGTTGGAAGGGACCTTTAAAGGTCATCTAGTTGAACACCGCCTGGAAATGAGCAGGGACATCTTCAACTAGATCAGGTTGCTCAGAGCCCCGTCCAACCTAACCTTGAATGTTTCCAGAGATGGGGCACCTACTGCCTCTCTGGACAACCGGTTCCAGTGTTTCACCATCCTCATTGTAAAAAATTTCTTCCTTATATCTAGTCTAAATCTACKCTCTTTCAGTTTAAAACCATTCCCCCTTGTCCTGTTGCAACAGGCCCTGCTAAAATGTTTGCTGCCATCTTTCTTATAAGCCCCCTTTAAGTGCTGAAAGGCTGTAATAAGGTCTCCCCGAAGCCTTCTCTTCTCCAGGCTGAATAACCGCAACTCTCTCAGCCTTTCTTCATAAGAGAGGCATTCCATCCCCCTGATCATTTTTGTGGCCCTCCTCTGGATCCGCTCCAACAGGTCCATGTCGTTCCTGTTCTGAGGACCCCAGAGCTGGACGCAGTACTGGTGGGGTCTCACCAGAGCAGAGCAGAGGGGCAGAATCACCTCCCTCGACCTGCTGGCCATGCTTCTTTTGATGCAGCCCTGGATATAGTTGGCCTTCTGGTCTGTGAGCGCACATTGCCAGCTCATGTCCAGCTTTTCATCCACCAGTACCCTCAAGTCCTTCTTGGCAGGGCTGCTCTCAATCCCTTCATCCCCCAGCCTGTATTGATACCGGGGGTTGCCCTCACCCAGGTGCAGGACCTTGCACTTGACCTTGTTGAACTTCATGAGTTTCACATGGGCCTGCTTCTTGAGCTTGTCCAGGACCCTCTGGATGGCATCCCATCCCTCAGGTGTGTCAGCCACACCACTCAGCTTGGTGTCATATGCGAACTTGCTGAAGGTACACTTGATCCCACTGTCTATGTCACTGGTAAAGRTATTCAACTGTACTGGTCCCAGTACGGACCCCTGAGGGATACCACTCATCACTAATCTCCATCTGGACATTGAGCCGTTGACCACTACCCTCTGGATGTGACCATCCAACCATTTCTTCATCCACCGGACAGTCCACCCATCAAATCCATATCTCTCCAGTTTAGAGAGAAGGATGTTGTGGGGGACCGTGTCAAAGGCCTTACAGAAGTCCAGATAGATGACATCCRTGGCCCTTCCCTTTTCCACTGGAGTAGTCATTCCATCATAGAAGGCCACTAGGTTGGTCAGGCAAGACTTGCCCTTGGTGAATCCATGCTGGCTGTCTTGAATCACCTCCCTGTCCTCCCTGTGCCTTAGCATAGCTTCCAGGAGGATCTGTTCCATGATCTTCCCAGGCACAGAGGTGAGACTGATAGGTTGGTAGTTCCCAGGGTCCTCCTTTCTACCTTTTTTAAAAGTGKGTGCAATGTTTCCCTTTTTCTAGTCACCAGGGACTTCACTGGACTGCCACGACTTTTCAAATATGATTCAAATATCAAATATCATATACATTGTTGGGCTCTGAATCTGTAACATGAGGGAGTGTTGTGACCACACAGATTCTTTTAAAGGTTTTGTGCCACAATATGAACTAAGAAGAAATAGTGTTCTACCAAATCATGCTCATTTACTATGCACACACTATTATTACTGATTTCTTAAGCTACTGGTAGCACAGATCAATGCATTTAATCTCATATGATCAAATTCTTGGTACCATTCCCATATCTAACAATTCACCAAAAGGCTATTGCTGAAAAGTCTCATGCTGGCTTTTTAGATGTGTTTTTTTATATGTCAGTCTCATCAAATGTTATTTCTTGACATACATTTTATCTCAGACCATACAGTGTAAAGTCATAACAGTATAGTCTGAAAATCTATGACCAGAAGTTCAAAGACAGGTAACTTTGAATATCTATTGGACTAATGTTTTATTTACAACTTGTAAATATTATTGTATTAGTTGCCTGTGTGTTCATTTCTAATACCTTTGTGATTCACAGTTCAATTCTGCAGAATTTAGGAAGCATAGTTGTTTGAAGCTTAAATTGCAGTTTACTTAAATGAAATTTGCCTCTCAAGAACAGCAATATTGTCCAAAACAATAATGACCTTAAATACTTCCTTAACTCAAAAAGTGTTTTGTTAAATTAGGAAATCACTGTGAGAAGACAGAATTATGCTTTTTGACCTGAAAAAGAGTGCAAATATCACCAGAATGTTTTGACACATTCTTCTTCCAAAAGTTCTCTCAGGAAAAAACTCACATACGAAACTCACAACTCTTCCAAAGGTTTAAAAAGTATTTATTTTATTGCACCTTCTCTATGTTACCATATAAAATCCCTCATAAAATGGATATGGTAGGATATTTTGGAATAATTCATTCTAAAATTTCTTTTTATTATAGTTGTTTATGAAGTCTGGGATGTTTTCTCTTTCCCCTTTTCAGCAATATTCAATGAAGACTCACTGACAATGAAACATTTTTGTTGTCATAATATAACAATATTGCTACACTGGAGAATTTTCAACACCATTTAGTTTAAAACTGGCAAGACAAAATGGGTTCTGTTTTAAAGTCATCATTGGCTTCTTGGTAACCATGAAAGGTTATAAAATTAAGGTGCTTTAAAGGAAAAAGCCTGGAGATAAAAAGAAAAAAAATGAATCAAGGTTTGTCTTTTTGTAAAATAATTAGTTTAACATAGAATATTCAGATAATATGTAAAACTGTGGTCCAATAATARTGGAAAACTAGGAGAATGATACAGAAAACTTTTTCTGATAGAATTATTTCCTATTCACACAGGTAATGTCTAGAAGTGAGACCTAGTTGAAAGCTAGTTGTAAAAAAAGCTAGTAGAAAGCTAGTTTTATTTTCCATTAGAAAACAAAACTGTCATTCTTATTCTTAATAAAAAGGTATAAGGACTATTCACTTTTTTTTAATATATATACATTGGGTTAAAAAATCAATAAACCCCAATGTTTTTATGTCCTTTTTTTCTCTTCCCTTTTGTCTTCCTCTTTCCATTCTATGACMAAAAAAAAGTAAAATGGAGAAAAGGAAAGATAACTTTTTTTTCATCTTACACTTTGGGGGAGCTGTAAAAGTACTGAGCAATTTGTATGGGAAATTTTAAAATCTTTGTCTTTTTTTTTTTCCCCCTAAAAAAGGAAATATAATTTTTAACCTGACATGTTCATAAAAACTTTTATAGAAAGCATTTTACAGGATCAAGCTCTAAGCTTCCTTTAAAGATGAAAAATTCAAGAAACTTAAGGCAGTCTTCCAGTTTAAGTTAATTTCTTATGCTGTAGTTCAGCAAGACCACCAGTCTAAGAGAATAACCAATAAACCCTTTCTCACATGAAGGAGACTCAGCAAGTTATAAACACAGGCTTCTTCAATACTGCGGTTTTTATTATGCAGCAGAACCTTCTGAGAACAGAAACGCTCCCCCTTGCTAGCGTCCCCCTTTAAGTCATCCAAAAGGTCCCGGTTGCAGGCAGCCCCACTGACAGCAGCACTTTTCTGAGCCCACGGATATCCACCAGAACCARGGATCACCAGCTTGCGGGATGATTTGACTACAACGCATGTTTGATTGAGCGTCCCTCCTGGGAACCCCATGGCCTGCCACTGCCCAAATTACTTGGCAGTCCAAAACGGTCCTCGTCCATCCCTTCCTGGGAGGTCACGTGCTGAGGAAGTCCCCAGTAGATGAATGTTAGACTTGTACCTTTTGCAAGCACGTCCCTGTTCTCATTCACCACAAGCTTTTGCCTCTACCCTGGAGGCTCTGGAGCACTATGGGGCCGTGCAGGCCAAGTTTACAGGATTTTATAGTGTTTGAAGCAGAAAATTAGGGTAGAARTTTGGCCTCAGACCCATGCACGATATGCAACTAGGTACAATAACAGAAGACTTTTTATTTCAACTCGCTTCAGATCCTAAAATACTGCCTTTCTAAAGACACAAAGTCCGATGTGGGCCACAGAAGCTCCCAAATTTTTGATTTGTGTGCATCACATTTTAGGAGAGAGAGTCCTATGGACATCTCTCTCAATCATGTTTTCTGCTCACACATCTTAGCAAGTGAATGGGTTGCACAAACCACTTGGTTAAGAAGTGAAGGAAGTTTCTCTAGGCAAAGCAAATTGGTTTTATATGGAAAAGTGAAGTTATTTTACAAAAAAATTTCTCCCTCATTTATACTCTATATGCTATTACTACATGCATATAAAGCTTAAGTAATTTCTCTATTCACTAATCCATTGCACTCTCCCAGAAAATCACAAGATGATTTGATTTTAAAAGACCTGTTGGAGGTCTCTATGCCAACCTTCTTCTTGAGATTTTTAATGTTTTGATGTCAGATCAGGTTGATAGGTTTTGAAAATCTTCAAGGCAATTTGGAGATTTCACAACCTCTCTGGGCCCCTATTTCAGATTTGAAATACTCTCACTGTGGAAAATGTTTTCCTTACATCCATTCTGAATTTCTCTTGCTCTGGCTTGGGACTGTTGCCCCTTATCCTTTTAATGCGCACCTCTGGGAGGAGTCTGTCTCTGTCTTCTTTTACACCTTCCTTCACTTAGGATCATCACACAACATCACAGCTTGCACGTTCATCCTATCATCCCAGTTTCTAACCCTGCTGCAGTAATCGCAAAGAGAGCCCACTCTCATTCTTCACTTTGTCTTCACCTTTCAGGCTCCCAATGGTCCTATTTCTTCTAGTCAGCTCGTTGTTTTTTCATGTCTATCTCTTACCTCATTGATTACTTGGCACTGCCACATTTCAATTCCAACATGCAATTCCAATAAACACAGGGGAAACTTCAGGCTGAAGCAGAGTCAGTCAAAAGATTTTTTTCACGTGTTTATCATCTTGTAGCAATTTTGATACATGATTCACTATAGAAATACAGATTCTGCTAATAATGGAAATAGAATTAGTCATCCATAGTCATAAATTAAAAGGAACTTAAGGGTGTGAAGATACTTGAGCAAAAATACTCAAGGTAGTTATAAAGAAGGAAAATACTACACATTCACAAATTCAAATTTAACTTTCTTTCTTCTTCCCCTTCTAAAAGCACCATGATTGTGTTATAAAGCCAGCTTTCAAGATTTCAAGAACATAGGAATGCTCAATATTTTAATAGTTAATCAATTTTTCAACCAACACAGATCTCTTTCTTGTCAGTGAATTGCCCATGAACACAGCCTTTTCTAGAAATATTCTTTAATAACTGTTCTATATTGTGAAGGTTTTAGGTTGCTTATTAACTATGTAGTTCAGCTTTGCCCTTTTTATTTCTGTGAAATTTAATTGGGTATCTCTATCCAGCTTATACCTTCTGCTTCCTGAGCAAATCCACTGGAAGAGGATTTCAAGGTCATACAAGTTACTGACACGGTTTTGTCTCTCACAAACAAGTTTTTGCTAGAAATGAATATGCCAAAAATACATTTAAATAGTTTTCATTTCACATTTTTGCTTGCAAGGAATTTTCCCAATGTATTTCCATAACTTTGACAAAAGTCTTTACAAGCAAAAAGGATTTTCTTATTTATTAGCATTTACAGGGACTTGGACATAGTTTGTTTAAGGCAGTTCCCCACACTGGATGTTATTATTTGCATGACTGCTGTATCCCGTACTCATTAACATGGGCCAGTGTGCTGGATGCTGTACAAACACAGACCCAGAAGATGAATCCTGCCTTAAAGAGTTCCCGCCTAGGGAAAGCCATGGAGGAAGGGGGAGACTCATAAACTTCAGACAGTAAAGAAACCAGGAGATTATATTCCACAGCACAGTACGGCAATGCTTTAATCTCCTTAACTGCTGCCAGTTCAGGGGGGAGATGAAGCATAGAAAGGTCTTGTCCTCGAATGAGTGCAGGCATGATTTGTAAGGGAAGAAAAGGTTTTCTGACCATCTCCACTGTGGCATGTGTTTATGCTGTGCCAGCCAGTGTTAACTGAAAAGCTAACACTCCCCAAATACACTAGTAAATCTGCCCCTCTCCCCTTTTCAGCCAATGTGTATAGCTCATTTTAAAGTCCTAGTTACTAAAACAAAATGTTCCTTTTTGGTCATCAGCACACACTAGATGCACTTAGAACCCAGTCCAAGCATTAACGTGGGCATGCCATTAGGTTCAGCTTACACTCGGACCCAACACAGCCCAAGTACTTGTCTGCTTTCGATTCAGCATGGGGATGGCCACAAACATGCACCAGTTCCCAGTGGCACCTGCTTTAAGGCATTAAATCCACTTGAAATGGGGAGGGAAGAACAGCAATGGTGCAATATTTCTCTTGGTTTTGCTTTATTACAGCAGCAACAAAAAATGTAACTGCAAAATATAGGTTTTTTTGTTCATCTCAGATTTTGTTTAGAAATAATGCTCCTAGCAGATGGATTCAGTTACACAGGTCTAAACTAGTTTAATTTTATATACAATTCTTTAACACTGGGCATTAGATACAAAATTAGCTGCAAAACAGGTGAACACTAAAAAAACCAAAAGCTACAAAAGAGAAATAGTGAATGGAGATCACATTGCTTTTTCCCTCTCCATTTCTTAGTAACGTTTTATATAAAGCTTTTGAAACACTTAACCAAGTTGTCTGTTGAACTTATTTATGCTTTTGGTAATTTATTGCACATGCTTAAGACTATTTACTTTAAAAACTTTGCATGCACTCTTCTTGTTTTCAATTTCATTCTTTTTAAACTATACTCTCTTTTTTTCCTTGTCTGGGTTAAGTTCACCCTATTCCCCTTCAGAACACTAAAACCTCTTTTTCTTTTTTGTTTTTCATTTCACTGTCTTCTCCTCTGTAATGCATTCTTCTTGCAGACCAGGTTCCTCTCTCTTCCCTCAAGCCTAAAAAAAGGTTAATTCCATTTTGCTCAACTCAGCTTTCTGAAAATTCTAAAGCACATGAAAAAAAACAGGATTTGCAGCAGTCCCTTCCTTTCCATTACGGTGGTGCTCATAGGCATGGTGCTGGCAGAACCTCCTGGCAAGAAGAGCTGGCTTGTGCCCAGCCAAGGCAAGCTCACATCTATCTGTATCCATGCAGGCAGGGCTGCCCAGGGACTCATCTCTCTCCACCACAGATGTTGAGAGTTCGGGTTTTCACTGAAGTGCTCTTCTTCACAGACAGAAACCTGCTCTTGTCAACAGGGGGTACAATAGGGCAGTTCTTAGCTGTCAACAATTTACAGATGACTGACCTGATCCTAAAATCTGACAGACTTAAATAGGTTTTTGTCCTGTAATGGTAAACAGATTTTCAGTATGGTCCTGGGATTTAGCTAAATGGGACAATTCAGGCCTATGCGTAAACCCAGAGTCCATATATACCTGAATTAGCAGTTATAAAAAGAGGCAGCTTTCATTGAGCCCTGTTTCCTGGAAAAAAGAAGTTTTTCCAGTCCCTGTATTGTTAGTCCACTGACAGTTGTCTGCCTGTCTTCCTCTCTTCCCTCCTCCAAGTAATCTTTAATCTCCTTAGAGAAAAAAAGTGGACACCTGTAAAGCACTAAGCATTTAAGAACATCATAAAAATCTGCTGAAGATCAGAAGAGCTGAATTAGTGCCCCCACTCAAAACCACCACATGGTCTCAACAGTTCCCTCTCCGGTGCTCTCCAGCTGCCACTCAGCCGTACAAGACAGCACAAAACCTGCAAGCAGGCGAGGCAGACAACCAGCAAACACATAGCGCTGAAACAGCACAGAGTACACCCTGCCCCTTTCCCTGGTAGTTAGGGATCACYGGGGATCTGAGGTCATTTCAGCAACTTACTTTCAAGTTATATGCAAGATCAAGCTTGAACTGTGCCAAACTATGCTCAATCAGCATCCATCTCATCTTGCAAAGATATCAAATACACAACCAGGAAAAAGATCCGTTTCATACTCATTCCATTTTCTCAAACTCACAGATCTCTCTACTCCTTATTACATCTCCATCTTTGCTGCTGTTTTTGAAAATACCACTTCTGCCCCGCTGGCAGAGATTGGGGCAGGAGAAGGTGAGAGGCACTGCTTCCTCAGTCAAGCATGGTTAGGACAACTTATTTTGCAGTAACAGCTGGGAGCACAGCTTGCTGGACGTGCTGTGTAACAACTGGTTATGTCAAACTGAAATGAACCTTCTCCAGGACCATCTTAAATGCTCAGTAAGCAAGCCATACAAATGCCTTAAACGTTCAAAAGAAGCTGAAGAACCTTACTAAAATGAGCTCTTGCCCCACCCCTCAATTTCTTGTTTTTCACGCAGTGAAGTTTAAAATCCTGTTAAACATCTTTCTCATAATCATTGAGATTGTGGTCTTGGTGACTGGAAATGTAAAAGTGCACTAAAATGACATCAACAAAGGGAATCTCTGACACGACTGAGTCCAGATTTCCCATGAGACATCTGGCAGTTCATACCTTCCCCAGTCAGTTTTTCCTGTYTATTTTGTTTCAGTAAGTCCCTCCAACAAGAAAGCTTGCAGGAGAGAGTGAGTCAAGATAAAATTTGCACACACAATTCTTCTCTCCTTATTTTTCCTCTTTGTCTTCAGTCTTCAGGACCAATCTTATTTATGACAATGCCAAACACCACCAAGCTCAGATGGTGTCACCCCTGGCCTCCATCCCTGTAACTCTTTGGCTCATTTTCTACATTTGACACCTGTTCCAGAAGTTATAGAATCATAGAATCAGAATATTTTGGGTTGGAAGGGACCTTTAAAGGCCATCTAGTCAAACACCACCTGGAAATGAGCAGGGACATCTTCAACTAGATCAGGTTGCTCAGAGCCCCGTCCAACCTRACCTTGAATGTTTCCAGGGATGGGGCACCTACTTCCTCTCTGGGAAACCTGTTCCAGTGTTTCACCATCCTCATTGTAAAAAATTTCTTCCTTATATCTAGTCTAAATCTACTCTCTTTTAGTTTAAAACCATTCCCCCTTGTCCTGTTGCAATAGGTCCTGCTGAAAAGTTTGCCACCATCTTTCTTGTAAGCCTCCTTTAAGTACTGAAAGGCTGTAATAAGGTCTCCCCGAAGCCTTCTCTTCTCCAGGCTGAATAACCSCAGCTCTCTCAGCCTTTCTTCATAGGAGAGGTGTTCCATCCCCCTGATCATTTTTGTGGCCCTCCTCTGGACCCACTCTAACAGGTCCATGTTTTTCCTGTTCTGAGGACTCCAGAGCTGGACGCAGTACTCCAGGTGGGGTCTCACCAGAGCAGAGTTGCCTTGAGATGTCATTTGCAATTGCGGAAGGACAAGAGAATAACAGAAAAGTCATGCAAATTGATGCTATTAGAGGGAAAGGGTCTCTCAAAGACAGCTCTGAAACTCAGAGGAGAAACTGGCTTATTGTGAGTCTGTAGATAAATACAGTGCCAGCACCTAAGATACTCCGCAATCTCTTCTGGAAGAACCAATAATTCATTGGCTTCAAAAGTAACAGTCTTTGTAGTACAATCCTGGATGGAAAAAAAATGGATAGGTACTGCTCAAATGCCTTAAAATTTTAGGCCAGAACAGCAGCAAAAATGTAAGGCAAAGTTCATTTAAGTTCAGCAGAACTTATAGCAGCTAGGATTTCTGTACTTTTAACAAATATCTAAACTGTCACCTTCAGCTGGCTTTTAAATGAGTAACTATTCCTCTCTAGCAGAAAAATTCTATTGTGGACCATCAGCTGCCACTAAACTGCTCAGTCTTGCTCCAGGATAATTGAGCAACTGTTGTAAGTGACTGATAGTTGCAATTTATATCAAAAGGGATAAAATTCTGGCATACAAGATTTTTGTTGCTGAGCGCAAGCATGCCAGAATTTTACCAGTAATCTCAGTTCAGTTCCCAGCAGAACTAGAAAAATGTCCGTTAAGGTTTGTCATGGCAGATTGGATATTCCACTCTAGTTGGCAGACTTGCTAAGGAGGTGACAGGTGTAATGATCAGTCTAAATGAATTTTCCTTTCCCTGGCTTCCTATGTTAGAACAGGAACAACTGATGAAATAGTATCAAGACCATTACCACCAGGATCCTACCATCATCTGTTTAAAACTATACTGCAGAACCAATCTCAGCCTTCTGAATAGCAAGCTAAAAAAACCCATGTGCCACTTGAGAAGTCAAACCAAACTTTCCATGGTATAAATGAAAACTGGGATAAATGGTGAATAGTATTTTTTTTCTCCAGATATCTTTCTTCCAGAAGAACTGGGCAATCTCATTCCTGTCATTCATGCAGTATCTTCTGGTACTTCTAAGTGTGGATTCTACAAATGAAATAAAGCTCAAATACAGATTCCTTTGGATTTTATCATATCTTTATTGTCCCACAAAATAACACTGATTTCTCAATGTCAGTGTGATTTCAAAAGTTTTATCATTGTGTAGAAGGATGAATAAAGTATTTCAGAAATTACAGCAATCTGATTTAGTCATTGTCATCTGTATAAAGACTAATAATACATTAAAAACATAATGTATGTTATTTACCAGGTATGGTTAAAAGAAGCCCACAGCAAAAGAAATTTCAGTGACCTTGGAAAGACTGAAAACATGTGAATTTAATTACTTAAACTCTTCAGAGGTTTAATATTTTTGTCCATATAGCAGAAAAATTTGTCAAGACTATGCAATTGCTGCCAGATTTCTCCAAAATTTGTAATCTGAAAAATTAGTTTCTTTGCATAAGAAGATGCTAACATGATAGAAGCAAATCTATAAACACTTCACTCTGGATATCTACAGTGAAATTAATGTCTACAGTCTAATATCTACAATGAAATCCATCTTGTTTCAAGACAAAAAAAATTGGGGACTCTGTTCACTGATGCTGGTATTGTTAAAGATGGTGCTAAAATGGCTTGTGAAAAAAAAATAACTCGTCTAGAGAGAAACATTATCTAGACCAATACATGACTAACAGCACCTCCTCCTACACAACACAGACGTAACAGCAAGACACAGTGAGTTTCAGAGCTATGCTCAAAGCCCACCGAGGGAGAATATAGGGGTGAATTTTATTCAGATCTGGAAGATGAAATCTTTTATGTCTTCACTGCATTTTTTTCATTTTGAGGTAGCTATCTGGGTTGTTGGTGGGGTGCAGCTCTTAGCCTTTTCTGCCTATGTTGTTACTAACTGGAGGAAATRGAGCTAGAGGAGGGTCTGCAGGTCAAGAGGGGTGACAGGACTCAAGATAAAATCAGAAATACTTCTTTTACAGGAGTAAGATTAGGAGAAAGCATGTGTCTTTGTTTGTTGTGAGCCACTTTCAGAACCTCCCTGCTGAGCGACTGCTGCTTCTCCAGGCTCTTATATTGCATCTTTGCTTGTTTTTCCCTGTGTCTTTGTTCAGTTGGTTTTTGGCACAGTGAATGTGTGGTTGCACCTCTTTGCAAAATAAATCCCAAATTTTTTACAGAGTCAAGTAATATGAGGCATGGCCATATCATCCAGTGGACAGCGGTACAAAACCCTCTGGGAAGTGCCAGTCTGAGTTGGACCACCTTCATGGCTCAGCACTGAACCTTGCAGAAATAGATGCTGTATCCAAGAGGAGTCCCAGAGGGACTTTTTAGCACCAGGCTAGCACTCAGCTGACACAGCTACATGGTTTATGAGTCTGCTCACTTCTCAGCCTGAGCTTGATTTGTACGATGCCACACTAAGCATTTCTCTGACAACGGCGGACAGTTTGTGAACTGAAATGTTGTCTGAAAGCAGAGGAAGAAGACTTAACTCGCAGACTACATTTTAAAAGCAAGAGCACACTGAGACAGTGCTTTCCCAAGCAGAACCTCCCGCAGAGAGCGGCACACGGTCAGTCTGCATAGACAGCTTGTTCTCCTGACTTAGAGAAGGCGCACAGCAACTGAACAGTGTATGTTATTGTTCCATGAACTCATTTTACATAGTTTGATGAATAACATTTTCAGAAGTATTATGTCTATTATAAGATCATAGTATCTAAATTTTAACTAGAAATATTTTGACTAGATGATACAAAAATGCAGTTATTTTTTAAAAATAATTTCTCACCCTAATCTTTCAATTTTAATGGGCTTAGGACCTCTCTGTGGCTGTCTTTGAGTGTAAGAGAGCACCTACATATTATATTTGCTCTTTTATGAGCTAAATTACTGAAAATAGGTGTTATGCTAAGAATTGATAATTACAATAAGTATAATTTATAATTGTAAGCATCATAATACAGAAGGGAGATACTGTTCATTTTCTTGATGTAAAGAGGATGATTTTTATTACCAAAATGGATTGCTGTTACAGTTATAAAAAAATATATTTGCAACGTCATATTCAGTATAATGTTTCAACAGTGGCCTGTTACAATAAAAAATAAACAAAATCTAAATGAACCAAAGATAAACCCACTGAAAGTGAGGGAAAAAACACAAACTTTGGTGTAATTTCAAAAAGGTCCAAGATTAAAGGAATGGAAAAATAAGCACATAAAGAAGATACTGAGCTAATAATTCTTCTCTTTTTTCCCTAATCCTTCTATCAGCTCAGCATTTGATTGGATAGAAGTATTAGTATTAACTCAGTGTTTATATTGGATTAGAACATTCATGACTGTTACAGAGTCCAAGGTAAATATTTTAAACAGGTCCTTATCAGAATCAATTTTCTTGATGACATTRCTATTTGTACACTTCTCTTCTACTGGCCAAAATGCATCTGATATTACCTCTAATCCATCCAAGGAGGAACAAACCAGTCTTTAAATCCTTATCAAGGTAAATATTACCTTTTTGAGGGTATTTTAGCCTGATTTCCTGTGCCTGTGCAGTAGCGTAATTCAGAAGGAACTCCAGGTTTAACTGACCGAGCATAAGGAACAGTCAGACCTTTTTATTTTGTTTGATTGCACTTGTTAGAGTGAATTGCATTCAGTCATGGATTAGTTTCATATGACTACATTTCTGCATAAAAAGAGTCATGAAAAGGGCCAAGGACCTCTTTCTAAACACACCTCAATACTGCGCTGACCAGCATTAAGGTTGACTTTTGGTGTTCTAGGTAACAATGTGCAGAACCCAGCAGAAATATTTCCTGAAAAAACAATAGAAGTCTGATTTCCATTAATCCAACTGTTATTATTATTACTGAAGAAATGACCTAATGGAGGCTTGTGACAGGGGAGCAGACTCTGGTGTCCAGGAATGAGGCTTTATGTCTTATCCGAAAGATCGTGTTGTCTTCCTTTTCCATAGCATATGGGATATTTGGCAAAAACTTTCCTTTGCTAAGGCCCCAGAGGGTGAGCATTTAAAGCAACTCGCAAACCTGCAGTTGATATCCTTACCCAGAACCTTTGAGAGAGTGAAAGATGTTGTTTGGAAATATTTCACAAAACAAAGGTAAGAATTTTTTTAGGTTCACAAAGTCCACAGGACGCAGACTGTATGATGTAATCCAGATGTAAAGATGTAACTCAGACTGGCATTTTTATATGGAAAGTCTTTTTTCCTCCTGATAGACAGGAAAAATAATTCCCAGAGAAATCTGAGAATTATTTAGCAGTTTCATTCCAAGCATTTTATTTCTTTTTTTTTTTTTTTTTTTTTTTTTTTTTTTTTTTTTTTTTTTTTTTTTTTTTTTTTTTTTTTTTGGTCAGTATCCAGTCTGAGCTTTATTGTACTGATATAGTTAGGAAATATAATTGCTTTAGCTACAGAGGTGACCTCAGTAAAAAATGTTAATGAATATTCACTCTTGTTGGCACTCAGACAGAAGCACTGCACTGGGAGAAGACAGGGGAAGAAACACTTTTTCTCCCGACCTACAACTCCCATGTACGATCTGGGAAACCAGCATCTTCTTTATTCAAGAGACACTAGTGAATTTCCCCTCTTCATGGTTTAGGACCTATGCTGGAAAATTTGTCTCATGTGCACCCCAAATGCTTAACATCTGGAAAGCAAATAAAGGCAATGCAAAATACATTTCTGCTAATTTTTTTAACGCTGTCATTTTTTAAGCCAATGCAGTGTTTATAGGGGAGGAACAGAACCATCCCACAATTTTCAGGAATTTGCATTTACCAAGATCTTCTCATATACCGCAAAGTATTATTTCTCTCCTGGGATACTGCATCACAAGCATTTTGATTTAACCAATTTATAGGCACTATTGTCAATTTTTTCTCCCCCACTAAATTAATTGATTACTGTTGTTGTGCTGTTTGAGACCTCACGCAAGATGATACTTCAGCGGGCTACATACCCTGTTAAAAATGTCTCTGAAATGCTACTTTGCATTGAATTTACCTGCAGTTTATTATAGGTAAAGAAGGACTATGCATGGACCAAAGAGTTTACACACTCATTAAGCCACAACATATCAACCTACTGTATAAAAACAAACTGTAACAAAAAATTGTTAACCTACTGTAACAAAAAATCAGGAGAACTGGAGGTAGGGGAAAGAGAAAGGAAACTGTAAAGAGGAGAAAGAATAACTGACTGATTCTGAGACACTATGGTACAAATAAGTTACCCATTCTTAAAATCTGCCTTACTGTTTAAATCCAGATTTACACACAAATTTCGACAACTAACTCTTTTTAGGTAACCTTGATTTGAATGGTAATTAAGGAAGATGATAGGATTTATGTACAGAGTTAGAACTGAATCCTTAACCACAGGCATACTGATGTCAGTGGATCTGGGGAATAAGATTTTCTTGACTAATTTCGGTGGGAAAAAGCGTGAAATAACTGCAAGGAAGAGCTTGATATAAAGACATTATCAATGGAGTCTGACACAACTGTTAGAGATTATGAGACAAACAGAAATGGGAGAAAATGAAAAAAATAGCTTGGCAGGGCATCAAGACACCGACAGCTGTCAAAGGGAGGGGGGTGATGTAGAGCAGTAATGAAGACAAGGAAGAGGTGAAAGTAAATGAGGTGTTTGCTCTTTGCCATGTTAAATTTAAACTGGTGGTTTAACTTCGGGCAGAAAAATTTGAAGGCAGGGCACAGTGTAGAACTAAAGGAGAAGAGGCATGTCTGGAGAGACAAATTTGTGAGTTATCTACTTCAAGACATTATTTGGAATGGATGGAGAAATTATTCAACACAAAGAGAATAAGTGTGTGAAATCCTTTGTATTTTGAATCAACATTTCATCCAGGATTCAATCATGTGTAGGGAAATATCTTGAATAATTTTCATATTTTTGGTCTGACCATAAAGGGTGCTACTGAAATAACTTAAAATATAATAAAAATAAAGTTAGTCCACAAATGTACACTCTGCTAGAAGCCTATTATCACCATTCTCATATGAATTCTATTTTAATGTTTTCATTTTTCACACAATGAAATTTAAAAGACACCGTCTTTCTCCAAAAGGCATTTTAGAATGTATCAGTTATTTCCCTTTAAAGTGTGAGTCTTAAAAAAATAAAACATACTTGGATGGGCTCTCCATTGCCTCATCTATTGCATCAAAAAATGGACATAAAAGTGTTTCAATCTTCTTTCAGCGTGCACCAATATACATGATTATAAAAAGTATTGACAAGTAGAGAATGAGACCTATTGTTTGATAGGGGCTGCCCAAAGAACCTTGTTTGATAATGTGCATTCCTCTCTTGTATTATAAATAATTGATATTATCAATTGTCACTGACAATTTTTTTGTTGTCAGGGAACAACACTAATCACTACGTACAAATCTTAATAGAGTCAGAAGTATTTTTACAGTCCAGAACTTATGCTTGGGTGGTTTTACCATTCATGTAAGCCGCTGACTTCGGTTGTTAGATTGGAACAAATTCTTAAATAATAAGTGTTGCTCACTGACAACAAAAAAAATGACAATACAAAAAACCATAAAGTGGGCAGTAAAAGTCGAGCAAATGGGTATTACACTACATATTCCTTTTCTGATTGAAATTATCTCCTACCATGCTACATGACATGGAATCACTGTTAATGCATGTTGTATTTAGATGTGGGCATGTCTATAACATAGCTGTAGGCACCAAGCTTGAAAAGTATCAACTGCCAGAAATTTAATGTTAAATTCATAGAGAGAGCTAATCTCTTTTCTTAAATTGATGGATGGATAGAAGGAAAAGTTGAATTCTCAGAATAAGAATCACTGATTTATACGGATGTATTATACTACTGGTTCAGAGGAAGCTACTTGGTTTTATATAGCACTGTACGTAAACTACATATTGACAAAGGCAACTGATTCGTAGTGTTTTATTTTTTGTTTTTACATGCAGACTGAGGTTTTGGAGACTCTGTAAGAGCTTTGGGAGTTTAAATTTCCATGACACACAACAAATAGCGTACATCTAATACTTTCTCTATGGCAGACAGATACATGCTTAGTATCCCTACATGCTAATGGCTCTTTGAATTTCTAAGCTGTATCCCCGTTGAATTTTTTTTCTTTTTTCTTTTTACTGGTTATATCRTTAGGTGGAAAATAAAGCACTAGTTGGCAACAATGTATGTTTTCAAAAGAAGCATAGATAAGTTCTGTCTTCATTTGTACTAGTACAGACCTAACAAGAGAATTACTCACAGATACAACTTGGCTGTGTTCCCGTGGCTGTTTTTTCTCTCATCATAGGAGCACTTTTATTTTCAGGTCTTCCATCAGAGTCTAAAGAATAATCAGTCAGTGGCCTATGGGATGTAGATTTTGTAGTCTTAAGTAGCTTCCCATATGAAAGGAGTCAATGTCACMAAGAAATCATCCTAACTTTGATATTATTGGCCAAACACAATAATGCCAAATTTTATGTTCATAAACGGATATGGAAAAATAAGCTCCAGTTCATCTCACTGGTTGCCTCCTAGAAGGATTAAAGGTGTATTGGGAAAGAAACATGATGAGACTTGCATAACTGTTGGTCTTCCTCAGTCTTTTCTGGGGCTAGATAATGAATTTCAGTTGTAAAGCTGGCACATTTTTTAAACACTAATTTGACTTTTTGAAAATCTCCTTCTGATCTAATGTAGATTCAGTGGCAGCATTGACCTCAGAATGGACTAAGGACTGCGACAAGACAAGCCTTATAAGTAGAGATAATATCATTTATTAGAAAGTTACAGTAGCTGGAAAATCATGCAAATTTTCAAGCACACAAGGCTTTCTTAGGCCATTTAATTATTTTAGCAAATACCTTTGTAGTAACAGAACTTAATTACACAATTAATTCAGTTTTTCTTCAGATGACAAGATATTAGCTGTGTTAATGGAATGACAGTGCCAAATTAATCTTTCATTACAAAATAGAAAACACTCTTATAATGTAAAAACTTTTTCTGCTTGCTTTCCACAGGCTTGCATATCCCTTCACGATACTTTGCACAAGATCCAAACTTGAATTTTAGTGTCACTGCACATAAGCAAGTATGTTAATTTTTTGAAGAGTCTTCTAAAAACTCAGGAAATAATACCAATACAGCTATTTCAAGCAAACAAACAAAAATATTGCAGACCTATCCATATAATAATTATCAGATTAGCTTAGAGACAGGAATTTGTTATCCAGGAGTACCCAGAGAGCATGTCAAATAACAAAATATTATTGAGGCATACTCTACAAGCCAGAACTGAGCCTAATCATGTTCAACTCTAGCTTAAAAAACAAGAGCAAGAAAAATGACACATCTAAAAAGCCATGTTTGCTTCTAGGAAAATGCAATAACTCTTTAAGGCCATAAGAACAGTTAGATATGATCAGAGCTGGGATAAAACTGTGGAAAAGTCTGAAAACTACCCTAGAATGTTTTTAGTAGTATTTCTTTTGACTTTTTCTTTTTATGGGTGGTAGAAAAATGAAAACTTGTTCCTTGTGTTACAGTTTAAATTGTGTCACCGGTGATGTCTGGGAAAAACTGATTGGCCAGGGAAAATTCATGAGCTGAAGAGGAATATTTAGAGCTACTGAGGTAGCACGGAACTTGTGCTGTCTCTGATTTTTATCACACTTATTTAAGATTTTCAAAGGCAGATGTTTAGTTTTTAAAAAAGGGACTAAGACTGTGCCAGGAACTTAATACAGGACATCCCAGAAACGTTTAACTGTTCTTTGAGTCAATAGGGCTAATGCCGTAGAGGTCAAAGGGAGCTGACTCAGAACTTTTGCAGGATGATGTATTTTTACAATGTAGAAAAATGACATGTTGAGTTATATACACATTGCTTTTAAAAAAATAATTTAAGAAAAGGTATAATCTAATATGATAAAGTCTCTTTAGACATCTGTCAAGGTAAATATCAGTCTAATTGTATTCTAAGCTGTCCCAGCCTCCTAGCAATCAGGGTTGGAGTGAGGAGGGTTTTAATAAAAATGCAGTTTCAACAGAGTCTATGCAGTCAAAGGATTTGGGATTATTTTGCCATACAGCTTTGTCCCACATCAGAAAGACGAAAAGTATCATGCAAAGGTCTAATAGGAGAAGCATCTCAGGGATGTCAAAATGAACCACTTAACAATTCTCCATTTACTTTCATTTTTCAGTAATTAAAAGGAAAGCCAGTGAAATTAAGGACAAGACTAAAAAAAATTCACCATTTATCTTTTGTCCAGACAACCAGTGCCACATGTAAACATTTCTTTATCTGAAGAGATTTGGATTTACAGCTCACTTATCTCACCAAACCATCTTCTAACCTACCCATAAGAGTACTTGAAGACTGCTTTTTTTCCCCAAAACTATGTTGAGAAAGTTGTAACTTGACTAAAATCCTAAGTTTTGAGCTGGCTTTCATGTGGTGTTCCACAATACCTAAATCACTACAATTCCTGGCATAGCTTCTCATTCCCATTTCCGCTCTGCACTGTGCTTTCCTTCTTTTTTCCTGAGCTGTGGAATGTGAGTTATGGGATCCACCCTTGACATAATATTAGACATCTAAACTGCAGTTTTGAGATAGTCACATGTAAACCAGGRCAAATGGGGAAAGATAAATATTTCTGCAATGGAATCGTTGACGTAGTAGATATATCTGTCAAAATGAGATGAATTTCACCCAACAAATGCCCCCTTTTCTCAACTGACTGTAGAAGGAATCCCAAAAGCTAGCTCAGATGTATGTGTCTGTGTTGTAGATGTCTGAAATGAGCAACATTAACCTTGATGTTTATGAAAGTCTGTGTTCTTTTATAGAACGGACCTAATCAGGTCAGTGTGGTGAAAACAGAGCATCTGGGGACACATGCTTATTTGTCTAGAAACACCTGAGAAAGTAAACAAAGTGAAGAACCACGAACAAAGAAGAAAAAAACAGTCATCAGAGAAACTGTGAATACGTAAGTAACTTTGTTGTGTATTTCTGAATGACATGGAACGCAAAGTGAAATCATATGTGTTTGTGTGTGTTTCTGTGCATAGAGATGGCACTGGAAAGAGTGGAATAAGTGCAGTGAAATCCCTAAATCACTGTGGTTGGTATCAGTCATTCCAGTGGATTTGGCAGTATTGCTTGGAAGTTTATTAAGCAGCATTTACTTGGTTTTCTGTACTGGTATATTGCCTCAACTAACAAGAGCAGTTTAATTGAAAAACTAATACCTCTCATACTGAGATGGTTTACAAGTCTTTTTGTAAAAGCACAGGGCAGAAGCTATGTGTTTTTAGAACTGTGTACACGTGGATCACACAGAAGTGAAAATACCTCCCTTCCGCTGGACAAAAGACTCAGATCTTTCTGGGATTTGAACAGTCTGGCAAGAAAGGGATCGCAACAGAGATCTCTGAATCTCTTGGGGAGTAGTGACAGGAAAGAGGGGAGGTTTCATGGTATATCTTGCTTGGTGCAAGTGCATTTGTGTACTCAATCATTCTTTGCTATCCCTCTGCACTTCACATTGAGACAGCCCTGAAATGGAGACCAAACAAAAGACTGACTGGCCAGGAGCCAGGCAGGTTSTCATTTCACAGAGTCACAAAGAAAAGTCCCAGAAAGGCTAAGAAAGAGGAGATAATTAATAGAAAATTCCAGGGAAATTTCGGCAGATAAGTGACAACAGGTGAACTGCAACACAAACACATGCCTTTATGAAAGCTAAACCATAATAACTTTATGGTTATAATACAAAGTTAAGGGAAATAAAAATTCTAAATATTCGTTGCAAATTAAAAAATGTTTGAATAAGTAATTTGTAATTAATGCAAAATTAATTGAAAATAATGTGTAAGAAGAAACTTTTCCAGGGCAAACCTGCATGACATTTTCCCATAGAATAACAGATTGAAGTTTCCCACTGAATTTACCTGTTTTATCTGTAGACTTGGAGGTCTGTTCATTGACAGCAATCCCCACTATGCAAATATTTGTCCTCAAAAGGTCTTGATTTCATATAAGACTAGGCAGAAGCACTACTGTGCTGAGTAAATATATTGCAAATGGTTACATTGCATGTGGCCTATAGAGCTGCTAGCCTTTGTTTGTAATGGCACGTTACCTGAATGTTCTCATCTAAGGAAAAAAAAGGAAACAACTCAGTGGAACAAACCCCAAATACTTCTGTTCTTGAGAGAGAAATCAGCATTACACTGCTTAAATGTTTGTGGATATAAACATCTCTTGATGCATTTGCCTGAAAATTACATGAGGAAGAAGCATGTGGCTCTGAATCAGCAGAGCACCCTAATCTAAATCCCTTCTTCGGAGGAAGCGCGATCTGAGCTGAGTTGTTTAGTTCAGCCATGAAATGCTGGAGTTAATGCTGTCCATGGACTTTAGGCTTCTGATGATCTCAGCTGCTGGTGGTTCCTGGACTGGGTACCGCTGTTTACACTCTACAGTGCACGGTGTCTAGCATCATTTCTGAAGAAAACAAGATTGGTGCAATTATGTTGCATGTTTGGTGGCATATGTCTGTTCCTCCTAATACATTTGGAAGCTATTGGCTAATTTCATAAAATAGCATCATAGAATAGAATATTTTGGGTTGGAAGAGACCTTTAAAGGCCATCTAGTTGAACACCGCCTGGAAATGAGCAGGGACATCTTCAACTAGATCAGGTTGCTCAGAGCCCCATCCAACCTAACCTTGAATGTTTCCAGGGATGGGGCACCTACCACCTCTCTGGACAACCGGTTCCAGTGTTTCACCAYCCTCACTGAAAAACATTTCTTCCTTATATCTAGTCTAAATCTACGCTCTTTCAGTTTAAAACCATTCCCCCTTGTCCTGTTGCAACAGGCCCTGCTAAAATGTTTGCTG
>JASVER010000016.1:8845417-9034959 GCA_030449065.1 Oceanodroma leucorhoa
CATAGCTTCCAGGAGGATCTGTTCCATGATCTTCCCAGGCACAGAGGTGAGACTGACTGGCCTGTAGTTCCCCAGGTCTTCCTTTTTTCCCTTTTTAAAAATGGGAGTTATGTTTCCCCTTTTCCAGCCAGTGGGAACTTCACCGGACTGCCACAACTTCTGAAATATGATCAACTTCATCCACCAATTCCCTCAGCACCCGCGGATGCATCTCATTGGGTCCCATGGACTTGTGTACCTTCAGGTTCCTTAGATGRTCTCAAACCTGATCTTCTCCTACAGTGGGCAGCTCTTCACTCTCCCAGTCCCTGCTTTTGACTTCTGCGGCTTGGGCGGTGAGGCTCGAGCACTTGCCGGTAAAGACCAAGCCAAGAAAGTCATTGACTACCTCAGCCTTCTCCATATCCCAGGTAACTGGGTCTCCCATTTCGTTCCGGAGAGGGTCCACTTTTCCCTAGTCCTCTTTCCAAAGTACCTGTAGAAGCTTTTCTTGTTGCCCTTAATGTCCCTGGCCAGATTTAATTCTATCAGGGCTTTAGCTTTCCTAACCTGATCCCTGGCTGCTTGGACAATTTCTCTGTATTCCTCCAAGGCTACCTGTCCTTGCTTCCAGATAGCCTGGGAGGAAYACAGAGAAGATGTCTTAGGGAAAAAAGCCTCTTGAAGATTCAACATTCCGAAGCATTTTGTGCAGGTGGTGGCAGCGGAGAGGAGAAAATCCTCTTAAGAAAAAGATTGCAGCACCAGTTCAACTCTTGAACTGACAAGGGAGAGTGTTGTTATGAATGTCCTACTAACCAAAAACTCTTCAGGCAGAATTCATGAACTGCTTGGCAACAAAGCAGCCAAACATGAGACAAATGCATGGAAATCAGGCTTGATTAGCTCCACTGTTCACAGGATTCCTTGTTCTAGTGCTGGCAATGTGGATTTGCACTCATTCTCCAAGTAGCAACAGGAGATGAGAGAGCAAACCTGGTGGCCCTTGAGAAAAACCAGGAAACTATTAGGAAATTATGAGGTTTGGTGACCTGTACTCCTGAAAAATGGCAATTGCCTACATTCGTTGGTATCAGACTTCTCTGTAGCTTACCAGAAAATTTCCCATCCTTTGCTGAGAATATTAAAAGCAAAAAGTGCTTCTGCAGCACTTTGAATTCACGATACCAAAGATACCATTATCCAAAAAAAATAGATTCAGTTTCAATTTTGGGTTTTCCATTCCAGGACATAGACTGCAGACATTTTATGGGGAAGCATGTTTCCTTATACTTTTCATATAAAAAAAGTCTATTTTATATAGAAATAAACCTATTGCCCCTTGATTTGTCAAACCTATTCTTTTTTTTTATATCTGAATTTGGAGCTGAATTTTCAAATTGTGTCCTTTTAAAGCCTGACTGGAATTTAAACCATACCTACTAACCATCAGTCTWTATAAACACTAAGTCTAGTGATATCTTACCTATTAATAACACTTAGCTCAAATTTTTACTATCCAAGTAGTGAAAATTGGTTTCCTCACCACATAATTCCAGTGGAAATTTCTGTGAGCACATTGATCCTTGGCGTCTCCTATGCAAATCTTATGCTAAATTGTTATTCCCACAGACACATTTGCTTTATAAAGGCTACCCTAGACTCCATTATAAGCATCATCTCATCCTCTGTTTTTGTTGTCCACCTCTCAGTCCTTTAAGCATTTATATAATTCTATCTCAGGTAAAATAGAATTGAAAAAGTGAATTGGTCTGGGAAATGTATCGCTACCTTTTAACATTCACTAGCTCTCTTGTGACATCTTTACTGAATTTCCAATATATTTTTAATAACCTGCAAGTGGATGAGCTAGCAATGTTCTCCCTGTGTTTGCTGCTACAGCTGCATCTAATTTGAGGATCTAGAGACAGCCAGAAATCTTGGTAAACCTTGTACAGACATGCAAATGCATCATCACCCTATGCCATTGATCTTTTAAGCAGAGCTGAATAAAAACAGCAGTACTCTTCAACAGCCAACTTCTTCTGCCAGTGAAAAAAAGATTTTCTCAGGAAAACTGATCAAAACAGACTTTTTTTTTCCCTCCAGTATGTATTAGCAATTTTTGTGTTACATCCATGTATGCTTAATATTTGTCCAAAATTACTCTCAATAAGACTATACTGATCTAAGGTGCCTGATCAAGGATAACATGTCAGTCTCTATAATACACAGTGGAGACTCATGTGGCCAATATTCCCCTTAACACACTTTCTGAACCTGCAGGCCAGCTGACCAGTTACATATTTGTAGCTGGGACTACTTCCGTTGCAAATCTAAAGTCAGACTCCCAACTTCTACTAGCCCTTCCTGTACTTCCAATTTTTTGAAGGCAACAGATTTACATTAGGGAACTGATGTGAAATAGACCATCCCTTGTGCTCTCCCAAAGGCCTAGTGCGAACACCCAACCCTATACCCGTTACAGACATAGGTATCCTGCAAATGCAATGCGAATTTCCGTTATAGCAGGTCATTACAGAGGCCAAGGTCTTGCTGACTTCAATCTTTTCCATAATTACATTCCCTCCCTTCATATAAGTGGACATTTTTCTGTTACAGACCTACAACAAACAGCTAAAAATTATATTCTGGACATGACACTCTCAGCTTTCTCAGCAAACCCTAGTAGTCACCATTGATCCTCACTGTTGTGTCCTAGAGATGCTTACGGAAAATACACTTACGTTTAAAAAAAAAACCAAAAAAAACCAACAGTGCAAGGACTGAGTTATAAGAGGTTGAGCAAGCTTGTCTCAAAGAATATTGGGGTCATATTGAGGTTCTTTGCTCCAAAAAGCTATGGGGATCATAGCAAATATATTGTAGTGCTTTGCATTTCTCTGAAAATAACAACTTTTGAAGTAATATAATTGCAAGAGAATTTGAACCTCTACTAGTAGTGAATGAATACAGACATTTCCAGAAGAACTTAAATATATGAGTATGCCAACAATTCCATTGTGTCTTATTGAGGTCTTTGTACTGTGCTTATTAGATTATCACATTGCCTTAACCGGGATTTATATCCCCTAAATATGGTTATCTAGAAGCACAGTGTCAAGCCCAAGCTGTTTTTCTAAGTCCCCTTTCAGTAGGYAGTGAGGCTTGATGACCAGGGCATAATTCACTCTCTTTATATTCAGCACCTATTTTAACACAGGGTGACATCCCCTAAGAATGTCTCCCCATTGGTTATAGAGCAATGGATGAACTTAGATGAAACAGTTAACTTCTAGGTAGCTAGATGAGTTAACATCAACCATGCCAAAAGTGTGCATTCTTCTATCTTCTTCCCAAAGGAAGGAATATATAGTCTGCCACATACATTTTGGATGTATACAGTTTTTTGAGTTCGTTTTGGCTGGGGATTATGTTTGCTCAGCTTCGCTTTCATATTTTAATAACAGAAAAGAAGAGAAATTCAATAAATACCCTTACACCACTGCCACAGTATTATTATTGTTTCTGCATTTTTGGGGGCAGCTTAATTTTTAAGTTAATATTATGAATGTGCACTCAAGATTTTTGGAGTTAACTATAGACAGTCATTTCACAGAATGTGACTAAAAGCACTAATAGGCACCAGGATGCCTTATAGAAACAAAATGAGCATACGTAAGTTCATTGTGTTTTTATACTAGTATATTCCAAGTACAAGTAGTGCATTTCACCTGCTAATTAATAGGAAGCAGAGAAGTTTTAGAGACGGGAAATATAAATACTCTTTAGTTTTATTTTGCTTGTGACAGATGATTCATTATTTGTTAGAACAATGTATTGTCTCCAAAGCAAGTCATTCATGTTGCTGTACATTGCTCTATCAAAGGTTTTACTACCTTATGAATTCTGCCACATTCAACAGTTGATTTCTGTTTTGGCCATGGCTTTAGATACTTGCTGCCTGCTGATGATGTCTCAAATAAGGCTGGTACGAGCTTTTAGGCACAAATGTTCCACACAGCATAAAGTCTGGAGAGATGTTCTCCTCTGGGCTCAGGGAAAGAGCGTTATGAGCATGATGCACTCTGTGTAAYCTCAGCCCACACCAAGGCAGATCCTGCTCAGTTGAGTAAAACCCAGGTGCTAGCTCTGTTACTGCAGTTCTGCTGCACCATTACGAGTGGCTGGCGGCTGTATGAGATGGCACTGCAGGCAGAAACTCAAACCCAGCCATTACAGGGTCAGGTCATCACCCGCACGTAACCAGCAGTGAGGATTGCAATAGCCTCACTGGTCACACAGCTGCCTAAAGTCACAGGCTGGAGAAGACCACACATGAAATGTTAAACTAAGAGCGGGATAGTGTCTTTGGTAGGGTAAGGCTGTTTATTTCTCTCTTGTGCAGCAGTGCCTAAATAGATCCTTGAGTTAGTGGAGTTTGACAAAGAATTTAAAAATAAACAAGAGGTGRTGAGGCTTTTTTTTAATAATTGTGAGGGAAGACATTGCCATTCTGATTTCTCATGCCAGGAGTGTGTGTGTAGGGAAGCATAAGCAGCTAGTGACACAGGTCAAAAGGCACGGCCCCATTTTCCAGCAAGTGCTCTCTTCACTACGTGCAATGGCCATGGTCCTGTTATCTTATCTGTCCCTCGTACTTTACTGATGACCCGGTTTAATTAGAATGGGCAAGGAGCCTGGGAGGGAAGAAGGTCAAGCTGTCCAGGAAGAACTTTTAGAAAGAACAAAGAAAGTTAACCTTGGTGAAGCCCACCTTTTTAGGCAGAGCTTTCCTGAAGCTCTTTCAGAACAGGACTAAGCAATACATCCCATTCTCCTCCAGGAATGATGAAGTCTTTGGCTATTTTCAAGTGTTATTAAGCTGTCAGCAGCTGGGAGAAAAAAACAGAATCAAATGCAATACACAAATATCAGTTGTGTGGTTTGCATTTGATTCTCAGAAAACAGCTGTGTGTTTGGGAGTTTTTCCATGAGAGACAAAGGGAACTTCTTTGTCAGGGGCCAACATTTCCATTGAGTGTATCACAGGAGAGACCATGACGTCACCATTTGAGTATGTGATTATTTTTATAGAGCTTAAAGTGTAATGTCATTGCTACATATTATAGCTTAACCTTAGCTGGGCAATAAGCAGCTATTTCCTCCCATAAAAGCTGACAAAAACTAAAGTAATATACAATTCAGTAGAATTTTTCTTTCAAAATGTTGACTTTTAAGAAAACTGAAAGAGGTCTGACTTTTGCAAAAAATATTCAGCTTAAGCTGCAACCATCATTGCAAATTTGCCTCTGTTGGAGAAATTATTCATCTAATTGCTTGGAGACAACTTCATGCTGTGAAGTTTTTAATTGTAACTACCCATTCAGTATAAATCACAGAAAAATAACATAGTTATTCATATTCTTGGTGTTCTGCAGATATAATGCCTCAAGGTATTGCCTAACTACCTGTTGTCTGAACATGAAAAATGCTCCCCATTCAAGAACAAAAGGTGTTATTTTCACTGTCGTCTTGGAGAAGAGGAAACTGAAAAGAGACCCTGTAAACAAATACTGTTATTCCCATGCCTGATTTTTTTCAGATTTGTGTTCAAAGGCTACGATAGAGATGAAGTGCTTAGAGTACAATCAATTGTTTCCTGATGCTCTCACTTTTCATCTAAGACAAGACCTCTGTCTTCCACAAGCTAATAGGACAATAACAACAGTCAAAAGCATGTGTCATATAAAGAGAATAGATCCTGATAGTCAGTGAAATTTATCACATAACACTATTATCTTATTACAGTTCTAGCAGAATAATGGTAATTTTCAAGTACTCCTCCTTGTTCTACTGTTTTTAAGACCTTCAATTACATGTGTCATATACTAGCCAAGAGGAAAAGAAGCTGCCTTCTTTAGGGTCACCCCATATCGCCACTCATGCATGCGTCAGGACATTCTCCCCTTCAAGCAGCCCAGTCCCTCCATCGGGTCCTTGTGGTCCAGCAATCACTCATGTGAAGAAATGTCCCAACTATTTCCCAAAAGCAAAAATAGGATTCCCTTGGTCTTACACGTCAGCATAGAACATGTGGGCAATTATTGTTAGTGAGAAATTTGTAGAAATGAGATTTCCCTTGTCTAAGTTCTGGAACTAAAGGGTCAATCAATTAATATAGCTAAATATATCTTATATACGCTTGCCATATTTCCTAAGGTGTATTTTTGGTCATATCTGCAAGAACATGTCAGAAGAGAGTTCACTCTGACACTGCTTGAGAGTTTTCTTATTTTATTTTAATTTTAAATGTACATGAAAGTGACTTAGATACTTTTTTAATTACCTCAGCAGTACACCTTGCTTAGTTCCATGTTTGCAAAAGTTTTGCAAACACTACATCTTTTGTGGTTTTGCAAAAACCTTCTGCTTTCACTTTGTGTGTGTTGATAAACTTAACTCAAAAAGACATGAATGCAGGTACTGTAGGAGCCATAATTAATGACTGTCATTACATTGGCAGCAGCTATCAATTTTACCTGTCAGTTTTTCAGTGCATTTCAGGAGTTGCAGACTGTTGGTGCTCATCTTGCTAGGATCCCAAAAAATATGGTATCTTGCTAAACATCAGAGGGAAAGGGAGCTTTTAGGTGCAGATAGAAACTCTGCCATTCATTTTGACAYCATATCAACTGGTGAACATTTCTTTTAATGATGTGACGCTGTGATGTAAGTGGCTACTCCAGTTACTTGATATCCCGCTGAAATGTTCTGAGCACTAATTTTGTCCATGTCCCTAGAAATGTCTCTCTTCCTTACCCACTTAAGCACTATATAAATAAATTCACTTTCTTAGTTTACATCTGGAGTGACAATAATTGCTGTGATTGGTAGGCAACACAAAGTTACAAATGTCAGGTGATTTACCAAACAGTCCTCAAACTTTTATAAGGGAGTGGCTTTTAAAGATGATATAACTATATAAACCTTTACTATTTGTATGGAGCCATCGAGCTCAAATGAGATTGCTTTGCACTGAGTTCCAGCATACATCTCCAGAACTGTTGATAAGTCAACATGAACATTTGGTGATTTCAGACAGTACTTTAATGCCTACCCGGACAGTTACAGAAACCTGTGCATGGAGGTTTCTGCGATCTGTACGACATTGCTGGGCAGCCGCTGTCTGGCGCACACTAATCCTCTGCCTGAAACTACCAAATCAAAATGGGGTCCCTGAAGAAGAGATGGATGGGTGGTGCTGCCCCTCCTCACATCCTAACCACTGCTTCAGTCATCGACATGAATCACAAAGCTTTCCTTTACCTCATTATGTTTAAAGTGTTCAGAGACTGCTTAAAACCAAAGGAGTGTTTGGTTTCCCAAATGCGGCTTCCCAGTACAACAAAAGTCCCCACAACTGTACAAAAAAAAAAAAAAAAAAAGCCCCACGACTGTACAAATTGTCATCTGAGAACTAAATACTGACGTTGTTGGATTTAATGTTAAAATTCGCATTGATTTTAATGAGATCAGAAATGAGTCCTTGGGGCTTAAAAGAAAAACAATTTAAAAAAGAAGGGGAAAAAAGCTTAATCTCTCCTCTAGCTTGGAAGGCAGGTTTTTATAGGATTCTCCAAAGCACTGATCTAACAGCACCTTATCCCATAGTAGAGCTTATGTCAGTCAGTGCAGCTGTACAAAGACTGCTTTGAGTCGGRTGCCAGGAATTAGCTGGAAATGAAGTGTCTCTCAGCTAACCGTGTCACTTGTTCAGCCCGCAAGTCAAAAAAATATTCTGATGCTGTTYACGGAAGGGGAATAATATTTTGCACGTGGTTCACATTTTGTTCTCTTCCTTGTCACAGGAGCTGAATCTGAATGACATCTTGTTTAATTGTTCTGCACAATTTCTGAACATATGAAGTTTTTCAGCTTTTGTCTCTATGCATCACTACACCAACTTTTAGAAAACAAATATCTGGGTGGGGTATGTACTGATGTAGTTAAATTTCAAGTAAAGAAAGCATGTTTTCAACCACAATCAATTCCTAACAATCCGGCTTCATTCAGCTGTCATATGTGGTATGCTTTGATATGTTTAACAAGCTGCCTMTGTCATAACAACAGTACCTTGGAATATTACCATTTTTACATTTATCAGCACGTTGAACCTAAGTAATTTTTTTTCCTGTATGAGCAAGAATAGGCATACATTCTCCATGTAACACAAACAGCTGTGGGCTTTCAGAGCTTCAGAACACTGTGTTGGTTTGTTATAAAGGAAAATGTGTATGTAGGAATTGTGAAAAAGGGGCTGAAAGATGCATTTAATTCAAAGCAGATGCTACATAAAATGATACTGTATTTTCTCAAGCAGAAAAGCAAGAGAAATCTTAAATCCAATCAACAAAAGACRATGCAAATTTGTTTAGTTGCCTTTAATAGCTTTGATAATCCTTTTAAGTTCATAAAATAGGCTAACATAACAAACACAGCATTTTAGTCACATAACTGTAGTCCAGAATTCAGTGCTTAAGTGCACCAGACACTTTTCAAAATCTCTGGTTGTTGCTACCAGCCCTTTCCAAAGGCAATAAATAATTTTTTAAAAGTTGTATGAATTTTTAGTTACCCACACAGAAGGTGATTCATGAGGTTAATGAGAATCCCCAGAAAAACCTCGAGATCGATTATGTGCGATCCTTGCAGAAGGACATAACATCAACTATCTTTTGGATTTGACTGATTAGCTACTCTAAAAATACTACCTTGAGCAGTTGTCCTTTTCTGTTTGTAATAGTCCCTGAAAGAAAAAAAAAAAAACAAAAAAAACAAAAAACCATAATCAGGTCTTGCCATTCCCTCTGCACCCCAGGGTAATTGACAGTGAGAAAGGGGAAGGGGAATGGTTAACACTTTTCCCCTTATCAATTTCAGTTTCACCAGTTAGGATGAAATAAAAATAAACAGATAACAAAATTTAAATAGAATGGAACTAGATGATAATAAAGTCTATTACAGACAAAAATATCCACAGAGAAAAACCCCACTATGTAAGAAAATAAAGAAAAAAAAAAAAAAAACAACAAACAAACGTGAAAGCTAATAATAGGGAAGTAAGAATGAGAACAAAGAGAAAGGATCTGAGCTAATGTAAAACCTTTTCCACTCATCCAATTATCCATAGAATAGCACTGCAGTCAACAAGACATCTGAGATCCATTTGCTAACAGCCAGGAAGGAAGGAAGAAAGGATATCAGTAGTAATCCTAGTTGTTTGGTGATAAATCAAGACTTCAGGATTCATAGCTAATCCTTTAGTTTAAAAGCTACACAGTCCTTTTAATCTTTATTTAGAAATAGATGTGTGGCATGTATCAATGGAGGAATGTATAAGATATATAAGATATACATCTTTCGCAGAACCTTGTGAATGCTTAGTCTGATTTATGTTAGTTGCAGCAGACCAACCCATCGACACAGGACCTGGTAGAACAAAGGTTATGAGTACAAAAACACTCAGGGATTTCACTGTAGGATAATCCTGAACACAGAGATACCTATGTACCTAACTCCTACTCACTTTAAATGGAATCTGGATGTGTTAATTTAAACACATCCCCTTAAGAACATTCCCCAATGTCAGTTTTCCAGTTGTTACATTTCTATTCTAAATTAACACCTTCCTCCACAGAACCTTGACTTAAGACTGTGAAATTTTTTCTTTCTCATATGATTAAAAAACCCCCAAAACTCAAAAATTATGTTTGGGGTTTTTTTTGTTTCTTTTTTTTTGTTTTTTTTTTTAACTAACTGCTGAGAGTTTTAGTTAACAGCTKTTCATTCTGCTTTTTAAGTATGATCATATGACACATCATTGCCTCAAGTCCGGCATGAGACGGACTCTCTTGCCTCGACGATTCCCTTGTGCTCACAGTGGTTTGCACCTGCTGCTCCAAGAACCCTTACCCTAGACAGTCTTAGTCTTCTGTGAGCCTGTAGGACTGCTTAAATTTCATTTTTGGTTAAATGCATAGAGAGCAAATACTGTTTGACATGGTGTGTTTACTGATTTGAGCTTTTTTCTCTCTCCTGATTAAATTTTTTCAGTATGAGAAACGTCCCTAGTGTGTTTCAGTTTTAGGGAAAAAAGCACCCTATAACAGTTTGCATACAATAGCAATTGAAAATGAGCATCTCGGAGCTCAGTAAACTGGGACACATTAAAATGGTTTCCAAACAACTTAAAGAATCTGAGACCTTGCCTGCTGGATAGCTATCAATTTTTGAACTGGAATAAAATGAGAGAGGGAAATCTAATTTAGTTTTCCTCAATCTAATCTACTTACCAGTCTCCTGTATTCGACAAATGTAAATAGAGAAACACTTCACTCTACTGTCTTTTTCCTCTCTCTCTCCAGCATACTCCTAAATAGTCATGTATATTCCTATTGAAACATAATTTCTTTGAACAGGTTTTAGACTGTTGATTCAGAAAATGATGCCTTGGGTGAACAGACAATTAGTACATAGACACGCAGAGGACTTGGTCCTCAAATGACCAAGTTGAGCACATGCTGATGCTTGGAAGGTATGTGTTCTTGCTGTGAGGGAAGTGGGAAATGTGAAAGATGCAAGATGCTGGCTCTTAGCAAAAATCAGAGTGTAACATTAATTATATTATTTGATTTACTTGTGTTTTACTTTACTTGTGTTCGGTTGTGTTCATGTTATGCTAGAGATAATTCCTGCTATGAAGCATTTACATTGTAAATTACCATTAATATTTATGTATCATTTTTGCAGATACAGTTTTTTTTACACTGGAATTAGATAATCCATGGTCTAGAATATTCAGTTAAAATATGCAAATGATATTTCTTCTGTTCTGCCGTGGCATCATCCTCTAGCAATAGCACCTTGAGCAGATTGTTCAGATAACATTGACATAGTTGTATCTGAAGTTAATTAATTACTGTCACACATTAATTAATTTAGGGGAATGAGAAGTTGGTTTGAACTAAAAATGGAATCTTTGTATTAAAAAAACGTTAAGCCAAAAATTTTTGGCAGTGTCAATACTTTTCTTTCAAAAATCAAAAGGTTTTTGAAAGCAACCCATTCTTAAAAAGCCTCTGTTTCAACAGCTTGCCATTTTCCAAAGGAAAGTGTTTCATCCCGGCTTTCTCCAACAGCTCTAAACATTTCTCTAGTGTTAGGCCAGCACACATGGGAAGTGTTCATTTCCACTGGCTGCATGAAAAACTGGTTTCAGGACACAGATGTTCTCAGTACAATAAAACTACTAATTTGTATTTGAGTATTAACTTCTTTTCAGATCTTCCATTATGGAAAAGTACGCTTTCTCCGATTTTCCATCTTCCCTCTTTATAATAACACCAGTTTGCTTTTCATGCCAGAGTTGTAGGGTCATTAAGAACCCAAGTTAAACAAATCCTGAGCTTTTCAGAAGTTTTATCAAAAAGCCAACTTTTCCATATAGCCAAAAATGCAGAATTCGGGATTCCATCCATTCAGTAAATTATATCCTACTTTATAAGTACCTGTTAAGGAATAAATTGAAAGAAAGAGAAGTTGTATCATAGCACAAGTCAATTCTGTATTTCGTGTAGTTCATAACACTCCTGGGTATTTCACATTTCATTCCATTAATAGCCCACATTGTCTATTACTTAAGTAACGATCCCAACTTCAGTAGTAGTTTCACATTTCTCGAGGAAGATGTTGCAACATTTTTTCTGTCTTGTGTGTGGTGCAGGATCTTAAGACCATGATTTAACATTTCTTTCAATTATTTTTGAAGGTATTTGAACTGGGGTTTTTGTGTCTTTCCAGTTTGGCCTCTAATGCTTAAAGGTACATACTTAGGGTGAAACTTTTGATACACAGATGCCACTAAAATTTTGCCACAGATTCAGTGAAGTTGGGATGTCAGTTTTTGGCCAGGCAGACTCCCAGGTGGGAGGAAGGACTTCTTCATTCCGCACATGGAAGACATCATTGAAATATGTAGTTCTACTGGGCTGAGCAGGGCTCTATATGAAAGTGACCTTTCTTATTACTTTCCTTTGACAAAGAGGTCAAAAAAGGGGCTCAACAGATGGAAAATGCTTTCCTCCATTTCCCTGTTTCTCTAGATTTGAGAATGGCAACTTACCATGTGTTGAGGAATTGACATAAAAATCTTTTAATGGGGAAAATTTCATTTTTTCACATTACCATGTGTCCTTCCTAATCTCTAACAGTTAATTTTCCCATTATAAAGTCTTATGAAGCTATGGAACTTCTTTTTAAGCTCTACTAGTTGGAGGTTTTTTCATTCTTTTTCAGGAATTTTTCACATAGAAACATAGCATCACTGATAAGTTTTATTTCTGATACAGGATGGAACATCTGAGGTTCCAAGGGAGTTCAGAAATCAGGCTTTTTACTCCAGGTCTCTTACACTGAGGTGATGTCTTCATCTGCTATAATTTCTGGAGAAGTTTAATGACTGGGCCAGGATGTCCTGTTTTGTTCTGTTGACTTCTCTAGGACCATTTCAGACCTGTTTCTGCAGCGAACAACAACAACTCTGATCTTCAGGATAATTTCCAATATATGGAAACACGCTTTGACTTTTTCACAGAACCAGCAGGTTTTAGAAGATGCCTGTCTGCACTGTACCTGTAAGACCCTCTCTACCTRTAAGACGGTCCAATGTCTCATACAGACACTACATCAACACTCTCACAAAAGTGAATCCTTTCTGAAGATTGCTAATTCTGAGAGTTACTGCAGCATTTATCTCTTTTCCTGCCAGATCAAATCTCTTCAGGTCTGAGGGATAAACCTCTAGTCCAAGCAAAACCAACATCACTGTTAGTCAAGCTCAGTTAAGTCCTTTCATCAGTGTCAATATCATTTGCCAGGCATTTTACTGCCTGCTTCATCATTAACAAACACTGTGGATACTTCTAAGAGCAGAAAGCAGAATTTTGGTTTATTTGGAACCTGATGGGTTTTTTGAGCTTTTCATGCAATAATAATGCAGCTGAAAGTTGTATGCTCAGGAGCTGCATTAATTCTCCATTACTTTTATAGCAAGTTGATGCCAATTTTTACAAGTATCATCTCACACTTTTGTTATACCCTAAATAAACAGGGAGGAGGTCACTGCTGTGCAAGATAGGCATACATCAGAATCAGTGAATGATCTGCAAAACTGTTCCCATCGYTTTATAATTAACAAATGAAGATTGTTACATAGTGAATCAGTTTAGCAAAGGTTGATTGCTGGATATAGATCTCTTTCCCACCAGGCAGAACATGATGGGCCAGATCCATGCCTGCCTGTAAAGTATGTTTTCAAATGAGTCACCAAGATTGTTTTGGCAGCCAGTGGAAAGAGATAGGAACTTTCAAAAGATGATCCTTGCCATCTGAGACACTGAGACAGCAATTCGTACTTTGGAGGAGACCATGGACTAGAGTCAAAAAAAAACAGAAAAAAAAAAGAGAAATTAGATTTCTAACTTTCATGAAGTTTTACAAAGTCATTACATACACTGTTACTTCCTTCTGATGTATAGCCTGATAATAAAGACAACTTATCATGTAAACAAGATGATTCCTACCATGTCTGCTTTGTACAGACAATTGCAGAGATTTTTTACCTCTCCAAATTATCCCAGAAATATTTCACGGTGACACCAGGTGCACTGTCACAAGCTACGTCTACCAGTGTACACATTAAGACTTTAACAGACATTAACAAAGTTGTAGCTCTGCTGAATTCAGTGTAGTGCATCTCTTTTACCATTGATGGAATCTCATCCTCTGCACAGACATTTTTTCCCCATTAAAAGCCGTGAGTTTTACAGTTAACTAGAGAAACAAATCTATTTATTCTTGAACTGAAGACTAGAACAGATTCTATCTATATCTTGTGGATTTCCACGGGAGAATGACTCCCCAGTTGTAAAGAATCATTCCTGAATGTTGCAGCTGTAATTACTTCAGAACGGTATTGAGAACATAAAAAATAATCCTCATGTTTAAGCTATAGAGAAAAATCATTAGAACAAATCAGAAAATTGTCTAGGACATGTAATACAAGGCAAAGTTTCCTTCTTAGGTCTTCTACATGCATTCCAATACTGTTGAAGGAGACAGTTTTCCCTTACTTTTCAAGGACACAAAGAAATTCCAGATGGCAATAGGCTAATTGTGAATGAAGTCCAAATGTAAACCAGTTGGAAAGCTGCAATCACAAAACAATCAGGCATGATTCCATTACGATCCTGCAGTTAATGCTTCACTGATTCATCACATCCAGACTAAGGATATTTCCACAGATGTTTTGTGCAACAAGGAAGAAAACTCCGCTGGGGCTCAGCGGGCGAATGGCCAGGTTGCAGGCTTGGCAGGCCTCACAGCAGTGCCGCGTGGACGCCTCCAACCAGTCGATGGTTCCTCAGAGGCTTTGTCCCCCTCCCTGCTACTCTGGCCACTTCATCTATTCATTTGTGAACCCTCTTTCCGCCCTTGCTCCCTACAGTCTTACCATTATTAACAGAAGCTTTTGTACCGTTTGGAAAAACTTTCAGAGGTTCCAAATTATTGGGGTTTTGGTGAGGGTTTTTTGGTTTATATGTCTATCAAATAAGTTCTCACACCATTGCAAAAGGTTGGTAAGTCTCTGAGATGAAGATTATCATTGCCCTCATTACATTGTGGAACTTGGACATATCTTTACTTTTACAAGCAGTAATTTTTGTTGACTGCATTTACAGATGAATTATAATCCCCAACTCTAATTACGTTCCACGTAATCATCACAGATCTAAATTCTAGTTAAATGGTTCCATGCAGCTTTCCCAAACATTGACTTTGATGCACATCCATTATTTTCCAGCTCACACTACTTATGAATCATCTATTTCTGTAAATGAAAAAAAGTAAACTCAGAAAACAATTATTTTATAAACTCTTTTCCTGTCTGAATTTCCAGCAAGAAAATTGGTTTCCAAAACTCTTTCTCTGGGGCATCTATAAAAGAAGTAGGAGCCATTTTTATATATATATCTATCTCTATCTCCTGTATCATCTGCCAGATCTTACCATCACCTCTCACATACTACATGGATCTTTGCCTGTTACAAGCTGTACTAAACCCAAAGATTGTTTAGAAAATGTCCTGAAGCTTCAATTTATTTTAAATTGGCTGTGAACATTAATACCTTATTTTACTCCTGTCCTCAGATTTAATTTGAATTGCTTAAACCTCATAATGTTTCGTGCTCTGTCACCTATAAAGCAGGACTTTAACTTGAACAGCATTCCAGTCATTTTAGTGGAACACCTCCCTTCAATATCTGATTTTGTTTGATGCATTTTTCTGCTTTGAAATATTTGATTTTTCCAAGATCATTACGGTGTGACAACTAGACAACTGTTCAGACATAAGGCCTCAATATGCGCTTTCATGCCATATAATGTTTACAATCAAAGATAAGAATTTATAAATTAAGATATTGCTTATCTCAAAACAAACAAACACAAAAATGACAAGAAAAACACCCAAACACCACAAAAAGTTGTGGCAAATGCAGAAAAACAGAGCAGAACTCATAATGTTCAAATACATACCCTGTTGGGGGTTKGTTTTGTTTTTTAAAATCAGTAAAAGAACATCATAAAACTATACATGAATGTGTAAATAACTTGTAACTACACAGTGTATTTCATCTGTGGTATGTTTGTCTTCTAATGTAGTAAGGCCTAGATTCAGAAAGGCACCAGACACCCTGGCTTCACTTTTAGTGAAACAGATATAAAATGCTAACTCCATGAATAAGAAACACCCTATGCACCAATTAATTATCCAGCAAAAGAGGTCTSTAATTATTCAGTGGAGATCCCATGTCCTTCAGTAATATAAATAAACAAATAAGAAATGGTGCTGTATCAAAATTTAAATGCAGGTAAGTGCCCATACTTCCCAACACATGCAGAAAAAGGAGGGTTACATTCAGGTTATTTTTATTTTTATTTTCTTATTTAAAAAAAAATTTGATTATATTGTCTCTATACAGCACCTTCATAAAACTTGTTCTGTCACTGGAAAATATTTGAAAAAACAGCGCAACAACAATCCCATCCCCACCCCCACCCCAAAAAAAAACCCAACACTTGCAGCCAGCCAAATATGCATACATTTTCCAGTTTGTTATGCATGGACATTTTTTGTTACTGCATACAAATCTCTAAYAGAAAACAGACAGATATATTGCTAAATCTTTTCACATGCTAATAAACATAATTCAAGCTGCCATTACATCACTTCCCAACAATATAAACACTTCTTATTTCAAGGACCAGGRTCTGGCACTCTCCTTACACTAAATAGTACCTACTCTGCAAGCAAGCTCGTTCATTTAAAACAGTAAGGTGTAAATCAAGTATTAGTAGAGCCCAAATCAGTAACTGCATGACACTGGCTTAAGGTTGATGGTGTCGTTYAAAAGGTAAACTATTCTGCCACACAGTTTGTGTAATTGATTTACTTCTGGATAACATCTAAATGACATTTTTCATGATACTTTTGGAAACCATTCCCAAGTCTTTGCCGAACAGTTGTATTGGGAAATGACCACCTGACAACAGAGAAGGCTTTGTAGCCTTGAAATGTACAGAAAACTGAGCTCATTGAGGGCTTGCCTGTGCGTTACTACAGGGGATGGTCTATGGCTTATCCACCCTGTCTAAACACAGAGAACGAAACATGGATCACGATCATTCATCTACAGTAGCTTTGACCCACCAGCGTGGCAACAGCTACCGCAGGTTTGACAAAAAGCCAGCCCACACCAAGCCACCGGAGCAGGCTCATACCCTGGCAGTCCAGTCTTATAATAGGAACCGGGTGAATATTTGTTTTCCCCAAGTAGCTTGTTCACCGAAAGCAGCAATTTTGTGACCACTGAAACTCTTCACAAATTCATATCTAATTCGGTAATAAGATCTGAATGAGGGTAAGAAAGGTTTTATTGTTTGTTTCCAAGTGGTATATTGAGACCACATGCAGTTATGTTTGATTTTTAAATATTTTCAGGAGAAAAAAAAAAGCCAAATGAGCAATTTCTTTTCAGCCAAAGAGAATGTTTTGTTAAGCTGGAACAAAAGTGTTGAGGGTCTCTGTTTTATAAAGTAATTGGAAACTTTCTCGTTCTGGATCAGTGGAAATTACATGTTGAGTGTGTTTGAGTTTATACACCTAACTGAAAAATCAGTTGTTTGCACAGCTGTATACTAGGAGGTCTAGAAGAGCTCCTGGCAAATTCAAAGAACGTTCTCTACACCTTCATCCTTCACCTTGTTCTTGCATCTCAGCCAAACCTCCTCCACCATCTCTGAGGCATAACCCTTTGCTCAGAATCTGGTCCTTGCTATGGGTGATCACGTTCGAGCTACATCTAAACATTGCAAATCCTTTATGCCCAACATGTGACATCCAAGCGGGGACTTCCTTATCTATCTATAGAAGTAAAAATCTCTCAGAAGGTCTTCTCATCTCTCAGGCATTGTCTGAAATAACCTTTGCTATGGCAAGGCAGTTCAGTTATTGATTTTGTCTCGGAGTGCTTCCTCCTCTCCTATCAAATACCCTGACCAAAGCATCAAACATCGAGTGTTTGCCTGTGTTTTGAAAACTGTTCAGAGCAAGAAAACCTATCGCTTACACTTTGTGACTTGTAACACCTGTCTTCTTTCTATAACTGCCAGTGGTGGGCAGCAGCAAGCACTTTTGTGCTTATTCCCAGTGACCCATCCCATTAGAGATTACCTCCCAATAATATCTAACCTCCTTAAAGACACTCAGATTTCCTTATACAAATCTTTATTATGGGTTAAAAAAAAAAAAAAAAAAACAAAACCAAACACCAACCCTGACACCAGTTACGTTGTCTGTGCAGGGATGTCCTTGCATTTTAACTGCTTTGTGAGTTTTCTGATGTTCCCTTGAATCTACGTATTGTCTCTCAACTCTTGTTTAGGCTTCAGGTATTTGGACTTCTGTGTTCAAGGGTCTCATATATTGCAGTCGCTTGGGTATGCCGATAGCAGTAATAGTGATTATCATCATTATACATCAAATACCTGTGTCCAGAGCCCCATTGTTATAGGTGCCAGTCCTCTACAAAAATAGTCACCAACTCCTATTCTTTTATATTGTCCTTCCCATTCTGTCTCCTTTACTTGCCTTTCAACATGTTTACTCCAGCACTGCAAAATTTTAACAGCAATACAGCCCTTATACATCTTTTTTCTGGGGCAGGTAGAAACTGAGAGTCAATATGTATATATTAAGTATGTAAAACCATGCCTTTTTCAAACACAAAACAGTGTTCATGCTGTCTGAACTGATTGAATCCTGAGTGCAATGTCTACTTGTAAAGAACATTTCTCATAGAAGATTTTAGTGTGTCTTAAAGAAATTATTTTTTTCAGAGAAACAGAATAACTTTTTAGTAGACAAGGAGTATAGCTGGAAACCAACCCCACCCCTCCCCCCCAAAAAAAAAACCACGAAGTTTTGAGATCCATCAGCTATCTCTAGGCAAACGTCAGCTTGCCAGTGCACAATTCATAATACTCAAAAGAGTGCTTGCTTTATTCTGTGGAGATTCCATATTCTAGCAAAATATCTTCTGTGCCCTCTGTGAAAAACGTTTCAGCAACACTAATGCTCTGGCATACTTGGTGTTGACAAATCACAGTTAGATGTGATAAGAATGTTTTGAAGTTCCTTTGAAACTAAATAAATGACTCATCAATATTCTTCCAGATCAAGTCAAAGAAGGAGTATTTGAAAGGGGCAAGAAAATATAATGCAGACCAGAGACAAAATACATTTAATGATAAACAAGACAGAATGAGTTCATATGTGCAATGATCCGATAATTATAATTACCGCCCTGTGATTAATTTAGACATTAAATCAATTTTCACATCACCATCATGTATTTTGGAGATAAACTTGCACTGAATTGATCCAAGAAGTCATGCTTTTCATCTGGGATCAAATCATCAGAAGAGCAAATAATGTTAAACAAAAGCCTGTGTTCCTCCAGGCGGAGCAAACTATTTTGCCACGCTCCTGGGGGCAGAACCAACCAGTCCCACTGCAGCGCTTAGCCTAGCACTTACTAAACCTACTCACCAAACACCTACATGCCCTGTGAAGACAGCAAATGACATAAGCTTCCTGGACAATCTGCAACCAATTTGCTTCACTTAGGTGCTTCCCTACTCTGACCTGACATGTGCAGGGAAAATTCTGTGTCCCCAGAGTTAGTTTAGTGAGACATACATCACTTCCATCTACTGAATAGGCAACCATTAGGAAAGTTTGGGGATCTGTCTAATGCCTTCTCACAAGGAGTACCTAACCGATCAAGGCATAGTGGCAGTGCTACCGATATTTACCCTTTTGCAGAAAAGATTCACTGAAGAATTAAGTGACCTGGGATCTACACAGCCTTATTGTCTATCAGCCTCAGGCCAAACTATGGAAAAGATTGTGCTCTGCACTTTCTTTTGAAGCCACGCCACTATGAAAGCAAGCAACCAGGAGTCTTGGTGTTGAGAAGAGAGTACATAAAAAAGTTTGATCCTAACCTACTAGTTGCTGGAAGTGTTTTTATTTAAAATCTTCATCAATGACCTGGAAAAGGAAGAGAGAACTCGAGTTTCCAAGCCTGCATGTGATACTAAGTTCTTCTGAGTAGTCAAATGTTATGCTGATGATGAGGAACTTCAGAAAACTTTACAAAACTGCGAGAGCGGGCAAAAAGACAGCAGAGGCATCTTGTTGCAGATACAGGCAAAATAATACATAAGGGGAAAATAGTCTAAACCACGTATACTCAGTGTTGAACTTGGAGTTATAACTGGAGAAGAGTACTGGTGTCATCACTGACAGTTGTCCAAAATCATCACATGTTTGAAAAGGAAAAGGCTCAGGGGCAGCATGCAGGAGCATAAGACTGAGGTTTATGGAACCATGAAAGCTGTGAATAAGCTGGATACCTAGCTGTTATTCATCAAAACCTGCAACAAAAGAACTGAGAGACAGACAATGCCACAAGTAGGTAGAAAACAGGTAGAAGAAATTTCTTCTTTACTTAGTGGGTAGTTCAGGAGTTTATTGCCAGAGGAGATGGAGGAATAGATTTAAATGTTAGCACATTCAAAAAGACATTAGACAAATTCATGTATAATGTATCTGGAGATGGTTATTAAAAGCACAAGACAGGAATGTACACTCTAATATCTCTAATAAAACAATTCTGGATGCTGAGGGAAATTACAAGAATGGATGACAAGAAGTGGCCAGGCCTTTGCTCTCTCCCCATTGTGATCTCCATTTGCCATGGCCAGAGACTGAATAAAGGCAGATGGACCATTTGTCTGGGCCAGTAGGGCATTTCTTATATCCTTAAAAGAAATTCCCGAGCAGCTAAATGTAAATAGGTTTCAAAAATCATTGGGAAAGAAGGCATGATCTCCTGGAAATTAGGCTTCCTCTGCCTTGTAGTACAGGTGATTCTGCACTGCAATTTTGATGTTAAAATACAGATGTTTTGCATCTTCTCTGGAACTTGAGAATAGCAGGGATCAACCACGGATTTACCTCTTTCAAAACTCTGTACTGGAAGCCAGATTAAGCCCTACCATTTCACTGACATCAATGGAAGTACACCAAAGTTGAATTTTATCTCTGTGTTTCCATCAAAAAAAGATTCAAAAAAACCTGTATTTAACGCAAAAAAAGTTAGCTACCTAGATACACACACACACACGCAATAACAAAATAATTTGATTACAACATCTAATAACTTTTCTTTTTAGTCAGGTCTCAGGTCTTATTCTTACTGAATGTGCATGTCTTCCATAAGGAGATCAGGGATTAATTTTCTCCTCCTGTCTGCCCACTGCTGGCTGTCTTGCTCCTTCCTCTGAAGCTTTTCATGGTGACAGATGTCAAACCCAGAGCAACAACAATAAGTCTGATCCAGCCTATGAGTTTCCATGTTCCTTGAGCCAAAAGCCACAGAACTATTTCAAGCACATCTCCCCCCCAGTTTTAGTGAAAATACTCTCTAAAAGTGAGGTGAATAATCCTTTTCCTCCAACCTGCTTAATTTTATTAACATTTTCCACCTGCCTCTTTTCTTTAGACAGAGAAGCCATCCTCTTGACACGTTATCATGTCAGGGGCTGCCACCTCTGGCAGGCCAGCACTGACACCATGCTTGGCTTCAGTTCACCAAAAAACTTAACTCCTCCATCGCATTTGCCAGGCAGATGGCAGCAGCCCCATACGGGGGTACCACTGCAGATGCACACGCCTGTCCCAGCTCCACCAGCCTCCACCAACTTTGCCCATGGGCACATCTTCCCACCAGGAGGGACCTGGCCCCAGTGCCACGTGCCAGCAGAGACACCAGTGGCACTGCCACCCGGGGGTGCAGTCTCCACCCCGTAGTCCCCACCGCATCGGGGGACGAATGCTCCCCCAGGACCCTCGCACAAACCTGCCGGACGGTCAGAGCCCTGTGTCAGGGTTCCCTCCGGCTGCAGGGCCATAGCATCCAGGAATCTCCATCTGTCCCCAGATTTTTTCTCAGGTGCTTGCATATACCAGCCTGTTCTCTTTCTTCCTGGTTTTAAATTCTCCCAGCATCTGTTGTTTTGTGTGGTGGGTTTTTTTTGTTTTCATTTGGTTTCTGATGTTTTGGGTTTTTTTATTTCATAGACTTTGGCTTTCACAAGTGCTAGTCTGCAAATGCTGTTTGGAACCAGTGATTACAGCACTCAAGAGAGCTTCACCTTTTCTAATATTTAACATTATGTCTCCCAGATGAAAGACAGGTATTCCACTGAACAATTCAAATTAAGATAATATTTCATTATCATTAATGTAAAAAATCAATACATTCTTAATGGGGCAAAAGGCACAGGAAAATTCAGAATTTAATCATGGAGGCTACATTTTCTAAGGATTGTTCTGCCATCCACCTCTGAAGGACTGAGATGCATCATTGCCCTTGAAGTGCTCTTCTGGGTGTCTCAGATACTCCCTGAAAGCTGCCTTCCAGCCGTGGTGGCAGATCTTTGTTCTCCCAGTTTTTTTCCCAGACTGAAGCAAATTCTACCAGGTCAGGTTGCCTTTGCCTGAGGGGAATGTGCAAGTGAATACACAGATGCACAGTAAGAGCCTGTGAACAACTAAATAAGGATGTTATTATAGCACTAAGAAAAGTTAAATACTGACATCAAGAATATAGAAGTTTTATGCTTCTGTTAAAGGAAATTAATATTATAGAAGTTTTTCTATACATAGAAATGTCCCTTCTGAGATGCCCGTGGTTAGACTTCTGTAGTGATGTATGATTTATGAAGCGGCATACCAGAATAATGGCAGAGCTAAACAACCAGGCTGAGGTCTGACTGGAAATTGATATTCAGGTTGTTATTTCTAAGTTATAGATTGATAGACAGAAGCTAAACAGTTGATTTATCCCTGCAGAGAATCCAGTGATAATAAAAATAAGTGGATCAAACAATATTATCCTTACCACAGCAGACAAAAATTTATTACAAATCTGAACTCCATATGGGACTAAATCCAGCCCTAGAAATAATAGTAACATGTACGCTGCTCAAATTATATTTTGATAAGAGTTCAGACTACGAACTGCCCAATTCAAATACAGGAATATAAAAACAATGTCTGTAAACAGATTTATTTTGAATTCCTTTAACACTACCAAGAAAATAAAATTGATTAACTGTCTCCTATAAGTCTTCTAACCTTCAGGCCCTGAGGCAGTCATCAGTACAAATTCCTGACATTTAAACCACGCATTGACATCAGAATTGGACATATACATTAAATCAGAGAGGTACGCAATGCTTGGAATTTTTTAGCTATGCTTACATCATTGTGCAAGTCCACCCTGTTTTGCTCATGGGTTATAAATTTGAGATATACTCAAGTAAGGAAAAGAAATATCTAAATAAGCATTCGGGTGATTAAATGGTGTGAACTCACAAATTTCTGTAAGTAAAAAACACTTAAGATTTTTCTTGCTGGACATCTCTAAAATCACTGTTTTAATTAGTATCCACTTATAAGAAAAGAGAGAGCAGTAGAAAATGTAAGATGGCAATATTATAACATCACCTTCATTAGTGACAGTGATTTACACTTGAAACTGTTAGATGAAAATAACTAATACTAAGGGCAAGTGAAAAAATCCAAATGGGTAATGGCCTTTCATTTATTTTACTTCATTTTATCTAACATATTTCGTATATGGTGTGATGTAAAGCAGGTTAAAACAACACCTAGCACCAGCAGTAAAATTACAAGTGTGTCAGAATTTCTAACATAAAACAATTTATTTTTTTTAAGGAGTTTACAGTGCAACAATTTTCAGATCCATCAGAATAAAATTTCAAATATGGACTGTCAACCTCACTCACCTTCTTAAAAAATATACATAAGAAGTGGCTTAAATTGCCTTTACTTGAGACATTTTTTTCTTTTGTGTTTTTTTTTTTTAAATATGACCTAGGAAAATGTAAACTGATTTTTCAAAGCTGAAGGTTTTGCACACTTTATAATGTTAAGGTTGTACTCTTTAATTCTTAAAATCTTTATTAGAGTTTCACGTTAGTTTTATTCAGTTTCACGCAAAGTAGGCTTGAGTTAAACCTCAAATGTATACCTGTTAATAAAAAAAAAAAAAAACATCCCCAAAAAACCTAGTCTGCATTTGGCTTACAATGGTAGATGCACAGGTGAAATTACACTTTTTTTTTTAAATATCTTATCAAGCAATTCAGATTATAGTGGTTCTTTAGTGACAAATATTTGTGAACTAGTAGCTAAGCCTCCGTATCCACTTTCACAAGTATAGGAACATTTTTTTTTTCATTTGGTTCAAAAGCCCTGTTTTAATTTGATAGCAAAATGTTAATCAACCCTAAATATGTTAGGTTTTAGGATTATGACCCTTGAAATGAACCTTCCTCAGAAACTTTTAGGAATATATGGCAGTATGGAAGGCAGTGGCATTGTTTAGAAATATGCTAAACATGAAACGAATGGATTTGAAAGGTCTTTTGGCCGTTATGTTTGACTGATATGAAATTCACTGATAGAATTAGAGGCTCCAAACCTTATGCTTAGTCCTTCGGTGCTAGTCACAGTACATGCATTAGTATGTATTTGTAATCCATATTCCCTAAAGAACAACTGAACAGAAAGTGTTCAAATATTAATCTATATTTCTCTAACTTCATTGGATATGCATATATACTATGTAATGTAGACAAATGTAGGTAAATATACCTTAATATTTTCAGTGCAACTATGAATTCAAATATATAATCCACCTAATCATAACCCAGCTGTGAATCCTACCAGGTATTAGGATCTGCCTGTAAAATACTAGTGATCGAGCAAATGCAGTGCTTTTCTGCTAGCAGTGGGCAATTGTCCTGTCATTCAGAAGAAACTCAGAAAAAGCCTCCAAAATTTCATGCATCTAACCAAAAGTCTTATCCTTTGGTGAATGCCTATGAGTTCAGGGCAAATAAGTATGGAAGTTTCTGAAAACAAGAGAAAATTTCTCCTAACTCTGGAGACAGTGGGGCCAAAACACACACAAAAAACCCAAACAAACAAAAAAACCCCACAAACAAACAAAAAAAAACCCGGGTATTTCAGAAGCTAGATGATCTATGTATCTATTTGATACTGACTACAGAGAGAAAGAAAGAATACCCAGCAAACATGTGAAAGCATGCCAGGAAATTATAACAATTCCTCTAATAAATCATTTCCTTCATCAAGTATGAAGGAACAATTAGAATCAAATAATATAAACAGAGGTACCATTATTGAAAATAATTGCTATGCATATATATGGAATTTATAATATTTTTTCTCAAAATACTTAGATCACTGGGCATGAATGAAAGGTACCTGTTTTGAAAGTCAGATTTCATTGATAACTGAAGTAATCATTATAGTGAAAGAGTGGGCTTAGTTTCTATTGATAGGCTTTGAAAGACAGAAAGCAAAAGCAGAAGAGACAGATGTTTATACATTTTGATAGCTGAACGCATGTAACAGACCATAATCTCTTCATGTTACCTTAGCTTTCTTTGGATTGAAGTTACGAACATGCAGCAAATACCATGTAACCTCAACTTCTAAGGTAGCTCCAACAAAGCATGTCTGTTACATCTTTCGAAAGTTAAGTCATCAAATCAATCATAGCCTCGAAAACACTCCAAAACTGAATGTTTCAGCACTGTCTTTTCTATCTCATCTAGCTACTGTACTCCTATCAGCCCTACAGCATGAGGGTTTGCTGACAGTTAACTCATATTGTCAGCTCTGTTCCTGTACAATCTATCTAACCTCATCTACTGAAAACATTCAAATAAATAATTTCCCAGGCATCTCCTGAAGATCCAATGTTGATTACTACAGTTACTAAAGAGATCAGTAAGCTACTTTCCATTATTAAGTTCTCTTCTCAGTAATGTAATGTCCTTATAAATGGTTATATTAGAAATGCATTGTCAAACATTGTGCAGCTAGATTTTTATTAAGTTAAAATTGAATTAGATGTCCTCAGATATCCCTTATTCTACCTGGGAGAGAAACACTCAAGGAAATGGTGAGACAGCTGTCATTCGATGGTAGCAAAAATATGTCTAAAAAGAATTGATGTTAGAGAAATTACCAGCCAGTGACCTGAGCATTTATTTATGAGACAGTATATAATACTATCGTCCATTGTTATATATATCAAATTTTAAGGGGATTTGGTCTCATTTTGGTTTTTCTAAATGCTGTGGCAAATAAGGCTTAAAAGGATCAAAATTTGGCCACACACATGCAGATCGTATGATCCAGAAACTTTCTGGAATAAGGGAAGCAAATGGCCTAYGCATGGAATGAAGGCTGAGGGGCTTCCTGGGAATGGTTTTCCACATTAAGATGCAGCAGCTCTCAGCTGTGAYAGAAGCATCTAGATGACTCCCTAAACTGATTTGTAAAACTCTCCAAGCTTTGATGCAATATGTCTTCCATACTCAGTATTTTGAAATATTTGTTTCAATGCCTAGCTCTGAAGTCTATAAACTAAATATTGCTCCACGTGCTGGGAAATATAAAGTGGAAGAGCATTAAGAATAATTGGATAAGTAAATTACTGGAATATTCTGAATGTGGAAAAAGAGACAATATGTATATAATTGTTTCAATGTACCATGTAATTAGAGTACACTGAGTATCTGTAATTGTTTGTCAGTGCAAAGCAGAAACATTTTCTATAATGCTGTCTGCTTTTCAAAATGAGGAACTTATTTCACCAAGAGCGAGTTCTCCAAAATGTAAATTGTAGGATTATAGAAAAAAAAATTGGATCAGATTTCTCCATTTTAATTGTCCATTTTCCACTTTTTTTTTTCAAAATTAGCTATCTCTAAGTCAAGAACAAATAAATTTTTTAGTTTCACACTAAAACAGACGTTCACTTCAGATACAATCCTGACTGAAGTCTTTCATTTCAGTTGAACAAAGGAAATGCTCCTTATTTTTGCACTTACCTTAAAAAATRGCCTAGAGAAGTTAAAATGACTTCTCACTGAGAACCAGTAGATATCTATTTCTACTTGTAAAAATATGTAAAATTTTTCCTTGTACTTCAAAAAAACTATGTTCTTCAGTTAGAAACAAAGCATTATGAGAGTGAGAAAGACCTGACAGGGCGTTGAGTCTAGATCCCTATATCTGGAAGCAATCACAGATTTTCCTCATATGTCGATAAGCACAGAAAATGAGTCAAAAATTACCATTTTTCTTGCTAATATGTTGGGATTGAAGGACTGAAAATTCCTTTCACTGTGAAACAGAGAAACTTGATATTAGTCTTATAGTAGACAGAGACTAAGTAAAAGAGAAAACAGACCTGAGGCATTGTAGCATGAGCTGAAAAAGAAGAAAACTTAAGAGGGACATATTAAACCAAATACACACAAAGGCTGGGTTTTGGCAAGTTGTTCTTGCATAAGTTGAATTGAGAGATGGATTCGCACAGATCCTGAGAACCACAAGGTACCATTTCCAAAATGAAGTGTTACAAGATGAGGCAAGCAAGCATACGAGAAACTCCAAAGGAAGAGACAATGCTGCTGTCTTTGCAGGAAGAGTTCAAGAACAGCTGAATCTCACCTAATAACACTGAAACACAGAGAACTTCCGAGCACCCTGTTGTGAAAGATTTACCAATACACAGACACTAGAACTAATAAAAAAGAGTCTCTTGATAATTTCTTTTTTAACAGCAAGCATTTCCAGAATACACAACGTACCCATAAGAGTATCCTTAAGACCCTGTCCCAGTGTGCAAGTTTCATTACAGAGCCCAGATGTGGGATGGGCTGATGTAATAAGGCATCAGCCTGAGGCCTGAACTTGAAAGGAAATATATGATACAGAGAGTCTACTCTGCCAGACTCCACAAAGGGAATGTTCTTAATTCAGGACTGAAGGATTATCCAATTCTAATAGCTAAAACAAAGTAATTAGAATTTTCTTGCCAACATATTTTCCCTATCATCAATTTTATCTTACATGAGAAAGAATGCAAATCTGTGGAGAAAATGTATGAGCCTGAGAATATTGGGACTGTTTGTTTACATTACTTTGTTGGAAGCTATTGCGATATATTTTGCCATTTTTTTTATTGCTTCAAGATGGGGTAGTATCATATGGTTTGTGAGCGGCAAGCTTTGTGCACTTATTGAAAAGGCCTGTTTGCCTAACTCTTCACAGTATATCAGGTCTGGAGACAAATTTTCAAGAAATAATTAAATAAGGAGACAGAAATAGGAAAAAAAAATTACATGAGTTTATGAGAGGTAAAATACATAACACTAGACTGATGTCTTTCTTTTGATGAAACAGCTGGTCATCTAAACAAGGCAATAATATAGATCTCATTTATCTGGACTACTGGCATCTGATATTAGTTAGTATGGGAAGTCATTAGTTGAACTGGAGATCAGTAGGTTCTCTGATGAAAAATGGACTAATGAGGGGAACATGAAAAGAGTAGTGCTGAATCCAGCTGRAGGAGTTTACCAGGAAAGGTATCCCAGGATTGGATTGAGGATTGATCTTGAAACTTTTGCATTAATGACATTGCCCCAAAGACAGTAGCAGTGAGTTCATGATTTGCAGATGAAACAGAATCAGGAAGCATCAACAGTCCAGAGGAGTCATGGGATATCAAGAGCTGGAAGCACCTGAGTATGAGAGTGATGAAAATGGGGTGAAATACCATTGTACCAGGGAAGGTTAATGCAAGAAAGAACAAACAAGAATTTATCCTGTAAACTGGATGAGCATAAGCTGAAAGTGACTACAGCGAATAAGGACCTGGCAGTACTGACTGGCTGCAGAATGAAGAGTCTTCAATTCATGTGCTGTAGTGCAGGTGGGAAACCAGCATGAGCACAGATTCTTTGCCACGGGAATGCATCTCCAAACAGAGCTGTATTCTTATTTTATCATTAACATATAGTTGTTTCACTTCTGATGTCAACCAGATATTCCTAGCAACCTGTTTCCTAACCTATACAAACAAACAGACCAATGGTTAATACAGAGTTGTCTGTTTCTAGCTAAGGAAAATTAACATAACTGTTGCTCAAAACCAAGCTGGCTTTCTGAACTTTACCTATGAAATGTCACCATTCTTCATTGTTGGTTATCTTATTGCCATTAGCATGACAAAAGCCAAATGAAGACCATATTGTTTAAAATTTTACTAATGCTTTGATAAGTATGTTGCTATCATATTATTTTAAAGTTATGCTAGTGATTGTACCAAAGCAAAGTGACTACATAAAAGGATAGATCTATGTTGCACAACTGTGATGAAATAAGGAAACTCAAAAAGCATTAGCTTACATAGCCTGTCAGAACAAAGGGTAAGGAGGGTACGATTCCTTTCTGCAGACATTTGGGGAAAGACAGGAATGGGACACAGAAGAAAAAAAGATCCTGCAAAAAGGGCAACTAGAGCATGTAGGCAGGCATTATCAATGGATGTATTTCCACTACAAATTAGAAGGAGGGGTGTCATTTTTCATAAGCATAGTTCTGAAACAACTTTCCAGTGACTGTAGTAGAGGAAGGAAACCTAGTTAGTTTTAAAGATGAATCTTACTAAGTTTCTCAAAGGAATTACTGGAAATGTTTGTCTGCAATCAGATAGGGTGGGATTTGATATTATAGGTCTCTTAGTTCTGTGTTCTTGTATTTCTCATTACAARTATTTTAAATTCAACCTTTAGTCTGTTTAGACTTATTGGTGACAGGGTTTGCTAAAAATGATAGAGATCAGAGATCATATTGAACAGGACCTCAATGAGCAGCATAGTGTGAGTGGGTGTGTGTACATGTGTACAAAATCATATATAGATATATCCACAGGTTACAGCATAGGCACCATAACTTGACTTAAATAAAGTATTATTAAATAGGTACTAATATGAACTTGGCAAATCAGATGATACTAAGAACATGTCTCATTTTTTCACTATGGTATTTCTGGGTAAAAGAACTATTACTCGTGCTATAATGTACATTATATTTCTGCTTTTCACATAGACATCATGTTTAATGTCTTAAACGTTGTTTGGACATCAAAGCCAGTAGCATGTTTGTCTTGTTACTAAACTATGGGAAACCATTGGGAACATAAACATGTAATTATAGATGAAAGAGGTCTTAGGTCATCTTGTCCTATCCTGGCCAATGTATGACTCTTCCCTATAATATATGCCTGAACCCTTTAGATGGAGTGATATTTCACATAATTTAAGTGATGGGTCTTCCACCACTTCCCTTAAAATGTTGTTCTTCTATCCTCTATATTTTTATGTCAATGTGAACTTCAAATCATACATTTGGAAGCGAATGTATATGGTACAATTAACTGATCTGCAAGTACTGGAAAGTTGGTATTACTCCTATTCATAAAGAATATTTCTGGGTGCACAGACTAAGTAATACTAAACAATAAACAAAAGAAAATAATAGTCACTTATTTAGGAAAAAATGCTCTGAAGAACCTTGGTTCGTAAGCCAAATCCTCTGTAATCAGAGGCAAACAGGCAGTTCTAGAAAGCCACCGAATAGCAGGTCTGCATTTTTCTATACACTCTAGGCCTCAACGCACATGTCAGCAGTTCGCTTTTACAGCTTTCTGCCTCAGACAGTAGTTCTCTGTTACAATCGTTTTGTTGGCAAATGTGCTGGTTTTGGCTGGGAGAGAGTTAATTCATAGTAGCTAGTATGGGGCTATATTTTGGATTTGTGCTGAAAACAGTGTTGGTAATACAGGGATGTTTTAGTTACTGCTGAGCAGTGCTTACRCACAGTCAAGGCCTCTCACCCCACCCCACCAGCAAGTGGGCTGGGGGTGCACAAGAAGTTGGGAGGGGACACGGCCAGGACAGCTGACCCCAACTGACCAAAGGGATATTCCATACCATATGGCATCATGCTCAGCACACAAAGCTGGGGGAAGAAGAAGGAAGGGGGGGACGTTCAGAGTGATGACATTTGTCTTCCCAAGTCACCGTTAGGCGTGATGGAGCCCGGCTTTCCTGGAGATGGCTGAACACCTGCCTGCCCATGGGAAGTAGCGAATGAATTCCTTGTTTTGCTTTGCTTGTGCGGGCGGCTTTTGCTTTATCTATTAAACTCTTTACCTCAACCCACAAGTTTTCTCACATTTACCCTTCTGATTCTCCCATCCCACCAGGCAGGAGTGAGCGAGCAGCTGGGTGGTGCTTAGTTGCTGACTGGTGTTAAACCACAACAGCAAACATGGTTCACTTTTCTAATCAAATTTAAAACACAGTTGCACAAAAAGCACGAGCAAAACAGAGAAGGAGCTGAAGGGGTTTTCCAGGATTAGAGGATTTGAGGAAGTTGTTCATCACCATGAAAACTGCAACATTTTGCTAGAGCTTGCTTCCAGCACAAACCTGCAGGAAATTAGCCTATAGCAGAAGCAAGAACCCACTGAGCTGTTCTTTGAAGGACAGGCATCCAAAAGACTGACCAAGCCAAGTCCGGTTTATTATGCAGGAGTAGGGTTTCCATTGTTGTGGTGGGGCTGAATTGCTTTTAGAGTTTGCACCTTATGTTCACCAACTTTTGATAATCTAACAAAGCTGGTAGAACAAAGGTGTCTTTGCTGGTCTCTAGGTGATCAGTTCTTTGTTACTCATATCAGTCTCCAGAAAGGATAGCTCATTATGGACCAGGAAGCCTGTAAGAGGCCCTAAGCTTTATTTGCCCTAAGGATAAGATACACTTTCTCGCATATATCTCATCCTCACACCAACCATATGACTCCCTACCTATTTCTCTTTGTTCACTAGAGAGGAATTTAAAGTGTCTAGCTTAGGCTTCAGTGTACAATTTATTTATTTGAAAAAATATTGCTATTATTTTTTCAGGGAAATGATAGACACACGGAAATTTATTCATAACAATAATGACATTTCCTGGAAATGAAGGTTATAGTATCTAATCAACATGATGCATACATGCCATTCACTGAGTTATAGCTTTTAAAGACACAGATCATATGATCTTCCTATACAATGCCTACAAATTCTCAATTCAATTGAGACTCTCARTTGAAAGAGACAACCAGTAGACAGCATTTTCCAAAGCACCACTTTCCAAACCCTGGAAATATTAGCGTACTCTCAGCCAAATCACAACCAGCCCTGCTATTCTTTTACCCTCCCCTGCCTCACTCCCCACCACAGGTAGTCCCGCCATAGGATACTCAGCGACTCTTTCTTTTCCACATCTTTCAAATCATAGCACTATAATGGTAACATCTGTGTGTCCATAATGTACTGTCCTTCTCTATCTTACCGCTTTATGAACACTAAAATAAAGAAGTATAAACTTCATAAATTGAGTTAATACTCTCTGAAATGAAAAGGGAGGGTGTTTACGCTGCAGACATGTCAATTTAGGCTTTCTGCTCAACCAGGAAAACATCACTGCTGTCTCTACCCTTTCGCAGGTTTTCTTTACAACTATGGCATCTACAGCCTAAGGGTCTATTTCTCATTTATGCAGGGGTACCTTTCTACCACTCCRGTTATTTTGCTCTACTTGTAAAGCTCTTTGCTTTACTTGTTTTTAGTGCAAAGAATTTCATTTTTTTCCAAAGTGTTAAATCCGGTATCTTTCAGGAGTGTTAAAAATCAGTCCAGTTCAGTGTGATCTGGCTCATTCACATTGCAATTACTTGTTAAACAAATAAATGTTAAGCCTGCATCATTTGAAATTATGCAGTTGTGCAGTATCAGCAGAGTATACTTTTTTTAATCACTGTTGCAAAAGAGCATAACACCACATTTGTAAAATGTCTCTGATTCCCATGGTGAGTAAAGGCTACAGATGTGACTTGTGTAAGAGTTCCACTGCAGTCATACTGCATTATTGTCAGAAAAGGAAACAGGGTGAGGACTTTTTACCGTGACTCCACCCCACCTCCATATGATTGCTATGACAGTACTAATTTATTTTTTTTTTTACATTTACTGATGTGTCGTTTTTTAGGACAATAAACATAAATTAGGCCTGAATCTGTAAGGAACTTAGTCTCTCAACAACAGATATATTCAATGCAAATCAAAGCTATATTTTGGGAATCTTTAACTGGTCCTTGAATACTCCCCTCTAATTGTAGATTGCTAGATTCAGGACTAGTTCTTCTCTGTGAATTTAATAACATGGATTCCTCAACCTGGATTTATGCTTTGGCAAAATAATTCAAATAATTCACATGGCAATTTTACATTACATTTTACATACCAATTTTTTTACATACTAACAGGACTCCTAAAACTCCTGCAAAAAGTTAATTTCAATCACTTCGTAGCTTGGGAAAATAGCACAAGAGACCTAGCGAGGTGGGTTTTGCTAAATAATGTTCTCTGCACAATTAACCATGACACTTGGGTACATTTATAACAACCAATGCATGAAAAAAATATCTGAGATGTGGGAGAAAGATAACCTGTTAAGAAAGAAAAAAAAACCCATCTGTACTTAATTACTGCAAGAAAAAAAGCAGAAAAAGGCAACGTTTTCAATCCCTCAAAAAGTCAGCTATGCATGGTTTTTAGCCATCTTTTTTTTTTCATTTCACTGCCACACAGACACATCAGCATCCTACACGTGATGGATTTCTTATATTTTTTCTCCATGTTTCCACCCCATTGAGGTAGCGTGTTTCCTTCAGGACTTCAGCCTGCAGAAGACAGGTAAATAGACAACATGGTTGCAAAAATTCCAGGAAATTACTGTTAAAGAGGAGTTGGTTATACCAACTCAAGGACAGCTGGACACACTTACTTAACCATAGAATGGTTTACCAATGTTTTTAATACATGTTCCAATCCAAGAACTAGACACCAACAAAAGAGATTGTCTGGAGAAATACTCAAAATAAAAACAAAAGAGGTCCTTCTTTAGAGAATTCATAATCTAAGCATGTGACTTTTTGCCACAGGACATTTAAAATGCTAAAAGTTCACATGTTCAAAAAGCAAATTAGTGGAAGAAAAACATACAACATTTAACACAAACTCTTCTAGCTTAAGGAGTCCTACTGCCACAAATCACCTGAACAGGATAAAAAATAAGAGCCTGAGTAAGTCTGCTGTAGGGAAGAAGCTGAAATCCAGTTTTCAGAGGAATCAACTTTAAAAATTGTAACTAGCAAGAAGATTAAACAGCGCGCTCATAACAACATCAGGACAGACAGACAGACATACCMATGATTAGTCAGTGTTTATTTCTTCACAATAACAACATTAATTAAATCAGGCCAAGAGAACTGTCTCAGTACAAGCGAAATCTGTTAGAGTGCTTATGATCTACAACAGAAGGGTTTCCAAACAGCAGGAAATTGCTGGAAAAACGAGTTAGTTCTTCAACTTCTCAGAGAAGTTGAAAATTACTCTTTTCTCTACAAAACACGAAAAGAATTGTGTACAATATAAACTGTACCTTTATCTGTGTGCAGTAAAAATCTATCTTGCCAAATAATGAGGACCAAGTTCTTCAATTGTTTGCATTGTCTTTATCTAGCAAGGTCTAGTTTGTCTAAGTAAGGACTGAGCACTGAGCAAGTAAACCTCTTGATCTGAGCTGATACTGTATGTTTTTATCAGTATAAAAATTTAAATTTTAATTTGCTAACAATTTCCATGAAATTATTCCCAAAATATTAAAATTTTACCTAAAAACTGCGCTGAGTAAGAAGTAAATGAGAAGATTACCAGCAAGTGAATGGTTGACCCTTTAGGACTTTGGGGGTGTGTATGTTTAAATTGTGCATATATGAATCCAGCATGGCTTCTAATCCACTAATAAAAATAATAGACACACATCTTTTTATAGGCTGTCTTACCACAGTCCCCCTCTTTTATCATAGTCACAGCACCTTGCCCAGCAGCAAGGTAATATGGCTACATTGAGTGTGATGGGACTTGCTTGTCATCGTCTGCCAGCCTGCTGAGATAAAGTATTCCTCTCCCTTTTGCTGACATGGTCAGTCTTTGTAACCAACTCAAAATTGAATCAGTATTTAAGGAGAAGGACTTCCCACCTCCTGCATAGGAAGGGCAAGTGTGTACTGGCCATTCCGTGGGGCATCAGAGCACGCGTTAGCCAGCACACACCACACAAAATTGGACATCATTTACAGTGTAAAGTTAGCTAAGCTCCTGGGGGTGTTCCAAACACAACGTGAACAGTAAATGATTTCCCAGCACGTTTTGGTAAGAACTGACTGCACTAGCAGACCAGTTTATAGAGTCTTGTATTGCAATTATTATGACTATAATTTCTAGTGTTTCAAAAAATGCTGCTTGGGTACAGTTCTTAAACCCTACCAGCACCTTAGCTTTCATAGAAAAGTCAGTAATTCAATAAAAACTCTTCTTCAGAGTTAATGGCACTATTTAATGCAGGGACGATGATTCATTTTTATAGAGAACTTAATCCGAACTGCGAATCTACTTTTATATAAGAGTATTTATTATGTACTACATGACTCCAAAAGTGCACCTCAGATTCTACTCCTTGAGCTGCAAATTAAAAATCATTTTCTTATAATTTTATGATCAAAATTATGTACTATTAATATATGGTTTAGGTGCTTATTGCGGGCTGAAGGTCAAACACCGTTGTAAAGAAGTTCTAATAACCACATTTCCCGGGAAGCCAAGAGACCTTAGTTTTCCCAAGGCAGATCCAAGCTGTAAAGTTCATTAAGACAGAGTTCAGCAGGGATATGTGTGTGTGTATGTGTGTGTGTGTGTGTGCTGGCCCTGGCAATTCTAGCTTGACCTGTTTCAGACTCTGACAGAAGTCTCAGGCTGATACATTGGCTTCAGCATTAATATAGAGCCAAATCCAAACTACTGCAAACTTTGTGGGAGAGATTGAAGTCTAGCATTCCATTGGAGGCCTCTCTGCAACCATTCACCCTGTAACTATAAACTGTCTTAAGAAATTAAAATATAATTTTCATATAATTTTCAGTCATTGTGGTCTATGTATTACTAAACTACGAATGTCCAACCAGCCCCACACCATGATTAATGGAGCTTCTTAAGCACTATATATGTCAGAGGAAACCAGATGGAAATGTCATGCTGGTCCTCTCTCCTCTTCCATTCTCTCAGACTTGGTGAGAACCAGCAAGGGAAAGTGTCCCACCCTGCCCCCCGTCTGAAGTGTGGGTCTCTTGGGGAAAAATCCTGTATGATAAGATGCGACAAAACAAAGCAGCCTTTAGCACATAACAACCATATTTAAGAAAAAAAGAACACACAGAGACTAAAATGAATGCCATATATTATTTAATGCAGTATATTAATTTCTAGCAATAATATAACCACTGAAAGTAATCTAGAGCAATTCTGAGGATGAAGCAGACCCTAACAGAGATCAAACAGACACCCAGTAAACATTTTATAAATATAAGGATGTGAAGCAACAGAGTTTCAAGGACTGTTTCCACACAAGAATCACAGGGTATCATTTTTTTTCCACAATCCAAAAAYAGCAATTTCCAGCTTGGAACTTAGACCAACAAAACAGAACCCAACAAACAGTTTGAGTCCTTTCAGACAGTGCATGATGTGCTAGACCCTGTAGAGATAAGCACTGAAGGCACAGTTAGTTGTGCAGATTGGTTTATTATTACAAGAAAGATACCTGCTGTGTGCATGCAATGTGAAAACCATGGGTCAACACTTACAGAGTGTTTCGGGAGTGGCCACGGCCATTATTTAAATGTAGTGAATTTCTAAAATGAGATTAGGTTCAGGCAGATTACTTAGACTGCTAAGTGCTACCTCAGAGATAATACTGAGTGGGTTTAAAGGTGGGATGCAGTCATTTAACCAAGGGATGGGAGGTATGGGTGGAATATAGTGTTTGTTGCATGAGATAGGATTGGAGATGTGGAAAGGGACAGTGTTCACACTGTTTAGCTTTAAGGGCCTAAATTAGGATTTAATCTGCTTAGGTTCTGTATGGTCAATAATAAGTCACAGATGCACAGTTATGTTAYGACACGTCCCATGGAAAATCTCCCTCACGTATACAGTACAGGGAGCTTCTAGAGTCTAGCTTCCTATGTTTAGGCTAAAGTTAAGTAGTGTAATCATTAAGATGGCATTTTAAAAAAAGTGTTTTGCCTATGGTTCATACCAGAAAAAATGTCATCTCCCAAGTGGATGCAGCAGCCCAGATGTCCTGGGGTGCAGTCCTGGGATGCAGGGAGTATGGAATAGGAGAGGGGGAGACTGTCATAACCCTGAGCCTGAGGTGGTGGCTATTGGAATATTGTGTCTACTCTGAGGAACATAGTTCAAGAAGAATGTTGATGGATAGGCAAAATTTTGGGGATGTGCCATAAGAATGATTAAATTGCTGAATAATGTTCCTTCCAGGGAAAGAATAAATGACTGAATATCATGCCTTCTAATCAAGGATTCCAGAAACTCTATTTTTTTATCCTGCCATAAAAAATTAGGAATTGATTTGATCACAGCCTGTAAATAAGCACCTCCATGGAAGCAAATTTCAGCAATGAGCTGGGTCTTCAGCCTAGCAGGCAAAGGCATACATCAGGATCCAATAGTTGGAAGCTGATGCGTGACTAATTCAGGCAAGAAATAAGGCACAAGTTTTTAACAGTGAAAATTTTTCACTGGAACAAATTACCTCAGCTTGCAGTGCATTATCTATCTCTCTGTCGGTTCCAAAATAAAGATTGAATTGGGGGGGGGGGCACAGAGAGTGTGAGAGAGAGACAGATATGCTTTAATTTAAGCACAATTTAATTTAGGGAAGCATTGTGGTGTGTGTTATAAAGGAGATCAGACAAAATGATGTCAAATACTCCCTTGTAGCTTTGGCATCTATAGTTTTATGAAGTAGATCTATTGTGAATTACTACTACTCTTCTTAGAATTTTTTTAAAAAATAAATCCATGTAAAATAACATGATGAATTCTTAGTACACTTAAAGAATTTTAACATCAATGCTGCCATATGCAGATAGCTACTTTTTGCCAAAGTAGTATTTTCTAGTCAGTCAATTTTCATAAGAACAAACAGCTTAAGAAGGAGAAAGGCAAATTCATGATGAGAAGCAGGTGCCTTTGGCCTGAAAATAGAACTATCTTGGATGTAACTAAAAAGTTATTAAAATTGGAGATGGGCAGACTAAACATTTTGCTGCTGCAAAATCAGGCACAACCTGATTTTTAAAAAAAGCAAAAACCCCACGGGATCTCCCATGGAGGGGCTCACCCATTGGCAACTCTTTTTAAGCAGTTGCACTCTTGCCGCATTAGAGCTGTCAGAGATTTCTGTTTCACATACTCTAAATTTCCACCTGTTTTTCACACCTCACTAAGCTACTGGTTATTAACAACACAGAAAATTGTCAGAAGATATTCACAGAAAGCAATGGCCCTTATGTTTTAATGGAATACAGTAGGTATCTGTTTCTCTCCACTGCCATGCTGCTCTGGTGGGAACGCATTAGGTTTACCTCCTGAAACAGTCTTCACGCCTTACTGATGTCGGTTGAATTTGCCTGCTCCTGGCTGAAATTCAGCAGTCCCCTCTCTGGTTCATTCCTTGCCACTGAGCTCAGAGCCACCTGACAGTGATTCCCCAGATCTTGCTCAGTCGYCAGGGCAGGAGCCTCCTTCCCTTTCACCCCAGCCCGGGGTGCAGGTACAATCAACATCCAGGTCACCCTCACCACCAGTCTTCACTGCCTTTGCAGTTTTACTTTGTCTGAATTGCCTTGCAAAATAGCTATACTGCAGGCAGGTTCTTTCCCCAGATGTTTGACAGCCTCTGTATGCTTCCTGCTAGCCCTGCAACCCTGATAATCAAGTGTGAGGAGCAATCACCGCGGTTTCTCAGTACCTTTTCTTTTCTTGCATAATTTTATTGTGTCCCTCTCAAACCACAACCTCATATTCCACTGCATGAGATCCTCATATACAGGATCCACGGCACACATCCACTATAACACTACTACTAAGAACATTTTGGTCATACATAAAACGTGTTTGGAAGCAAGGAACACCATTTGGTTTAAGTGTGCATGGCTGTACTATAAGAAAAGGCTAACTGCTTTGGAAAAAGAAAAGGTAACAGAGAAAAGCCCTGGCACATTTATTCCCCCTTTTTGCTATGTTAAAGTAGGAAAATTATACCTTCCCCCCCTGSCCCAATCCACTATAAGAAATTTTCTGTTCTAGAGCATGAGGTATTTCAGAGCTAGAAATAGTAGGTCTGTCCCAGTGGATATCTAGATTCCTGGCTTTGCAGCAAGTCGTACCATTGTTTATCCCAGGCAAATTGCAAAGTACCAGAGGTTAACACCGCAAAAGTAATCTTGAATGTGCTAAAAAAAAAAAAAAAAACAGAAAGAAAAAGAAAAAAAAAGAAAGTAAAAAAAGAGAAGAGAAAAGGCAGCCAGAATTTAAAGGGAGAAGGATATTGGAAAATAAAACCAACACAAATTTAAAACCCTACAGTGTGTTCTGAAATATCTCTAAAACAGAGTCTAATGTAAATACATGATAGGCCGTGTTGTAAAAAGGTTTTATTGTATTCATAACAAGGTGCTGCTGAGCACATTCTTGGCACTATATAAATAATAAATAGTGATAACAAAGCACACTCATGACTTCACCACATGTGAGCAATGCAGCCAGTACAACCTAATGCCAATAAAATCTTTATATCTCCACATGTCATCATGTATTCTCTCTACATATTATGTCAACATTTTTAAACAACTACTAAAACATTGATCAGATCACTATACATTGGATGTTTTAAAATCTCTGACATCTGGAAAATTTAAGTTCCTGAGAAAAGAAATTTTTAAAAGGCTCCAGAAAGTCAGAGGGAACTTGCTTACTGAAAAGTCAGGCTGGAAAAGGATAAGCAGAAAGCACAGTGTGTCAGTGGAAAGTAAAATTATTTCACGTGGTTTAATGTGAAAAACATAGAGAAAGCACTTAGGCTTCTTAAAAAATGGGAACTCTGTGATCACATTAAAAAAATTTGCAAACAGTAGGCAAAGGACAAAACCCACATGATTTTGATTTTGTAAATTATACAATGACTCAGTCAAACAATGTTCATTAGACTTGTAACAGCTTCTGTTCCTCTCTTGCTTTCCCTCATCTTTTCTATGTTCTTGCCTTCCAGGAAAGAGCTGAGATATTTTAGTCCATCCAAAACCATGAGCTCTTTAGAAAATGAAAGCTGTTGGCTTTTTGTATCCTCTTTTTCTGAGCACTTATATTATTGTTTCAGGTTTTAGATTTCAGGCTTTTCGGTCTGAAGCAGATACTTTTTGTGGTCTGGGTCAGGTTCATGAAATGGTTTCTTTTCTTCAGGGTTTGCCAGCTGAAAGCATTACTGCATATGATGGCACCCTCTCCACTCTCTAAATATATCTTAAAAGACAGTAGCATGCTGGAGGTAATGCTAACAAAGCTGCAGCACTAGCTCCCTTGATTTCAATTCTAGGCAGCCTCATTAACAGGAAAATGCATAGCCATGGTTTACGTTAAATATGTTGCTGTGAAAACAGATCAGCTGCTTGATCAATCTACTTCTGAAGGAAGAAAGAAATTGAATGTGACACAAAGGTTGAAGTGGAACAATACAACAGTTTAGATAAAATCCTCAAAAACTTCACTTAAAAGTATAAAATTTATTAAACTAGATGAGATTATGCTTCAATTATGTCCAGAACCAGGTCTCTGACATTAGCTAATTTTGCTGCTTAGGGGAAGTGAAAAATTCTCATGAAGCACCTCTTTCCTTCAGGCTGACGTGGCGTACTCCTCTGTTTTTTGCACATGCCTACAGATTTTATGACTTTCAAAGCATCTTTGCCACACAAGTGCTTGACTTTTAATAATTGGGCAAAATTATTYCATAGTTTTTTCAGCAAAGAATTAATAGTTCTTCCTCATTAGGTGTGCACCACTCTAACATCACTTCTCCCCAAATACCCAGCCCTGTTAGAAATTCCTAGCCCACTGCCAACTATTGATCTGATAAGCAAAAGAAATTARCACTTCTTCATCTGGCATCTGGCATCTAAGGATGAACAGCCTTATTTTACTCAGAAAATAACCTTCTCCSTTTGGGTACCCAATGCTGAATTTTCTGATAAATCTTACAGAAAATTCAGGACATGAGGGCTGTATCCATATTAATAAATTAAACAGAGCTAGGGAGTATTACTGGGAAGTGAAACACAATCTTCTGATCCATTAATGTTAGARTAGGCCCCGGCATGGTTTTGACCTGTTTTTCTCCCAAATCCATAGGCATGGTGTGGAGATTAGCATCAGCAGGGACCTATTACCCACTCTGGATGCAGCTACCCAGTTTTGGATTTGGAGAGTTTATCTGGAAGGATGTGGCCAGACTGTGCCACTTGGCCACAAGGCCTGAGAACATTTCTGGGTAYCGTTCAATTTACTAGCATGGATGTAACCACTGAGAGAAGTTTTCAAATAGGTATAAGGGCTAGTGATGCAATTGTCTGAGTATTTCAAAGTGATAACAGTACTAAACTGCCACGGAAATCAATGGTAAGTAGAYGGCTAATTCAGTCAGTCCAGAAATCATGTGCTTAGCTTTAAGCATATTCTTAAATCTCATGACTTCAGATTAAACATGCACATAGACACCATGCTTAGTCAGGACCTTGTATGTTAAGTAGTAGATCAGAGGTGCATAAGTTGTATATTTTCGTTTGATATACTAGGTGACAAACACCAATAAATTTGGTGACAAACACCAACATTTCAGGTACTCCATTTACTTAGCCCATTCTCATTAAATGATTAGTGAGTTAATTACTAAAGAGGTACAGTTGATCTAATAGTCTTCTGTCAACAGGACATAGAAATATTTAATAAATATGCTATACTTAGTTAGACATGTGTGATTGTTTCTTTTCTTAGAAGCCAAAACATATTTTTTTTTTAATTTGTTGCTCATATTCTGCCATGATACCAAAGTGTGCAACTCTCATGGTCAAGGAATAAAAAACTTTTGGATAAAAGGGAAAGCCACAGTCCCTCAGACAGCAAAGCAGGAGGAGGGGGGAGATGCAGGGAGTAGTACACAGGCAGAAGACAACTAAATATTGAAAATTTATAGGAACCAAATGTCTGAATTAATTAGGTCAGCTTTTTTCGGGGGGGCTATTTTTGACACATTTCTATCTGAATTTCACCCTTTCTAAATGTTTTACTAAAACATTTTGCGCTGGAAAATTAGAACATTTTGCTTACAAAAGGTCAAAATATTCTGRCAACTTGGAATATATACTGAGTGTCAAAATTAACCTTTCTGTATGTTTCTGTTTTGACTAATTGGTATTTTCTCAGGTCAAAAAAAAATTTCATCAAAATATGCAAGGCCCATCTAAGGACTCCGACTATGAGCAATTCTTGCCCAGCTAGTGCTGTGCCTGTAGTGAATAACTGAGAAAAACTACATCTAAATTTGGTACAGCCAAATGTCTTGACCATGTAGAAGCAGCACCTGTATGGGTGGTAGAGGCCATCAGTCCTGCTGTCACTGCCTCAGGGGCACTCTCTGGGGAAGGTGGCAGGGGCTCCCCAGGCATCCCGTGCCTCGGTTGCAGGATGGCACATGCTGCCTGCAGAGCCGACTTGCTTCTGCCCCCGCCGGGGCTTTGCAGTGCCTCTGTCCCAGCGTGGCTGAGTTGTACCCGTGCCGGGTAAGCCTGGGAAAGGAAATGTTTCAAGGGCCTGAGGCTGCCAGGCCTGACCCCAGGGACAGCAGGGTGCAGCCCCCACCAGCTGCACACCTGTCCCTGGGTGGGGGGTAATCAGCCCCCCGAGCCCCCCACCTGTGGGGGTGACCACCTGGTCCATTGCTGGATCTCTGGACCTTCTTGTCACCAAATGGGCATATTTCACAGAGTCTTTTGTTGATTTATGTCATCTGTCTTCTTACCCTCTTAAAAATTCCTAGTAAAAGGATGCCATAGAATAGTAGCAAAAATGTAATAGCATTTTTTTTTTTTATGGTATATATCTTGCTTGCAAATTTTTTTTTCCAAACCTTTTCTCTCTTTTCTGAAGGCTGCAATTCACAGCCAAACTCTTTAAACCTACCTTCCTTTATTGAAATAGCTTTTTTTATGTTGGAAAACCTCTTACTTGGCTACTATTCTGGATAGATGCTTGGTTAGGACCAAGTAGTACTGTTAGGGAAGGTTGACTGGGATACTGAAGAAAAGGGAAGTTAAACTTTGTCTGTGGCCCTTTCTCACAGATCTTTCTTTACAACTCTTCAAAAGCTAGAGCCCTTGGTGATCATCTTTAGGAGCTAGCATGTCACTCAGACAAAATGCCCTTTGCTGTTTGAGTGGCATGTGGTGTAACCACATATTCCTGAGCAGCGTGTCTACAGTTATTGTCAGATTATAAAATTAGCTTTCCCCAGGATGMAGTTTGCCTTTGAAAACAGCCAGCCCTGCAGACCCAGACATAGGTTAGGTGCATGTTTTCAGTCCACTGTGGAAAAAAATTGACGCTGCACTGTCTATATTTATATGTGTATGTGTATACAATGTGCATGTAATTATTTATGGATCTATATGTATATTATACACAAAAATACATAAGCATGAAAGAGATGAAACCTGACAAAAACACTAGGGGTCCTTCTTAGCAGTGAAGCATTCAGCAGTGTTGAAAAGAACAGAGCCAATGTCTGAGACAAATTTAGCTTTTACTGGAAATGCCTTCTCTTGAGAAGGGGGAAGGAATGGAAAAAAGGGAAAAAAAGATAATTTATGGCTTGCTGTTTAAAACCTTCCTGGACCAACTTCACTTTTGCACTTTTTGTYACCTTTCAACTCTGAAATGGAGACTGGCCTAAGCAGTGTTAGGGCTCATCTATCCTCTCTTGAACTTCCCTGCTGAATTTGCAGGCATCAGCACAAAAGAACCCAAATACAGCTTGAACCTGGACCTCGGAGGGGGGTGGGGACCTGCCAAGACTGAAGTCAGTGCTCAAGCTTCAATAGCCTTGTAAGAATGCGGTTGAGAAAGGGAAAGGAGATTCATTCCTAATGAATGCAGTTCGAAATATATACTTCAAGAYTTAAATGAATAGGTTTTTAGTTACAGTGTGGTGCAGAGAAGAGTAGATGTGGAACAACTGCTTACACAGACATAAAACAGTCTCTCATTCTCTTACACTCTCTGGGTCCCTTAGGATGTGGTTGGGCAGATGGATACACACATGTGCAGAGGAATCCTCAACAAAAAAGCCTAGGAAGACAGACAGAGAAAAGATCCTATGTAACAGAAATGTAATTAAATCCTCTAGTAATGAGGCCAAGACCTTGTAATTGCACATTTGCTGGGCATGTTATTTACACATTTATTTTGCTGCTTTAAAAATATTTTTCAGGGACATCTTTCTGGCTGTATTCTTACAGAGACTAGTAGTCCCATCATTTTTATATGAAACTAGCTGGGAGAAGATTTTTAAAGGCTTTTAATTCATTTTAACTGCAGTAAATCTCATTAGGTTTGCAGCAGATTATTTTCAAAGAAAGCATTTGGCAGTAGATACTGTTGTGACAATTTTTTCCAGTGCCCTTACCATTACACTGTGTATGCTGTATCTTGTGTTTCCCAGAAATGTTTGTGACAAAGGAAACAAACAGCTTAGAAATACAACACTGGATAAAGTTTTTACGGTCTGTACAGCAAACTTGTACATATGCAGTGAAATGATACAGTGTTTGCAACTATGAAACGTACACAAGGCTATAAAAAATTCCAAAGACAGCATTTTCAAGAGGTCTTGAGGTAAATTAGATGCTTATCATTTTCCCATTGGATTTCAGTGGGAATTGTGGACCTGGTCTCTTTCAGTATTTTAGGAAATCTCATCTAGACTTGAGTTATGAATTCCATTGCAGTTACGCTGTATCTAATYAGGCTTCCTAATGAGCACAAAGTCTGGGCAGTACCACGTATTTTGCTTAAGGTCTCTGAAATCTCAGTAAATCCCAACTAAAAGATCTGGACAGCCAACTATCAGGATTGTCTCAAGTCTCCTGACATATCCAGTTTCTTTCATTTCTGTGACTCTGACATAGTCATAGATTAAAAGTGAAGCAAAGACACCTGAACCTGACTCACTATGTGGTGGTGTCAATAACTTGCGTTTACCACATGTCTCTGTTTCTACCTAGAAAAGTTGTTCATGGGGAAAAAGAAAACTGAAATTGATAAATCTGGCCTTTTGCCTGGGAATAGCAGACATCTGGCTGCCCAGGATATAGCACACATGCAGAAAATCAATATTTATAGGACATCTCAAACCAGTCATATATGTGCTATGCGCAGGCCCCGTGCATCCTTGGTACATCAAATGCATGATCAGTAAGCATGCAGACTGATTGCGTATATCGCGGCTGTATGAGAATGACTCAGCACATGTAGGTCAGTCTGCAACTACAGCAGATGTGTTGCATGTCTGCTGCACTGGACACTGAGGCTACATTTATGCTAATAAACTGAATATGCTATTCTTTGGCACTGAGACAATTGCGATGGAGTGGCCCACATCCATATTATTAAACTGTCTTATCCTCCCAAATAGATCAGTGGTATCCAGGCCAACTAATCAGTAGGAATAGTTCACGGCCAATTCATGGCCAGGTCCTGAACCGTGCCTGGGAGTTGTTGGGAAAGCATTAATTCCACTGAGTCAAACCCATAACAAGGAACGTTCTAATAATTTACCAGTATAGATGAATGAGTTCCCATGTCCATATCTGTGTCTCGGCCCTTTTAAATTTATGTTGTAGCCTAAATGTACTAAATGAYGCATATGCACACATTTTTGTCCTGGAAATCTCTAGAAATAATCTGACAGTTAATAAAGATGAATTAGCATACAATAGCAAAACCCAATAATCTCTAAAATCACAAGGTGGGGCAGCAGCTAAACTAAGAACTACCAGCTGCAGAAGTAAGGTCGCAGTCTTCTTTTTAAACCAGTAGACCACACAACCCTTCACCTCTCCCTGTCTCCTTAGGTGAATGTGAAAGTCACAAAGATTAATTTCCATCTCATGTTTTTCAGAGGTACAGTAATTAAGGAGGAGGCCATATTTTTAATATTGTGAGTGAACATAAAAGTAGTTTCTTAATTGCCTTTCACATACAAAAGTGTACAGAAAACGAATGGTTACTCAGAAAAAAATTTCTTGGTGTCCTTCCATTCAGCCTCAAAAAAGTTGCAATGGGCTACAACAAAGGGAACGACACATAGTTAAACACCTTATTTTGGTATTAGGATTAAGYCATTAAATTCACCTTTCCAAAAGTAGTGCTTGGAACCAGAACTACAGGCAGGTGAGCGTTTTAGAACTGAACTGTGGGTAAGTTTCAAGTGAAAAACACTGAAAATGTCCTACAAGTAGATTTTGCCAACTTAGATGTACACATACAAACTTCTCCCAACTACAAGAAACGTTGTGAAGTACAGAGGTGTTTTATAAAAGTGGGGTTCTGTATGGTCCACCAGAACGGTTTACAGAAAAACTTAAAATCAGTAACATCTATGCTGAAGATCCACTTCTTTATTAATATTTATTTATTTATTTATTTAACTTGTTGATTATTCACTTGTCTGCCTGTTCGTCTACCTGTTGAATTTTTAAGTTAGTGGGCTGTCACTGAATACACTTGAATACAGCAGTTGACCAACCAATGAATATGCATGCTGTGGCCAAAGTATGGAGGTGCCCAACTGGAGATCAGCTACAGCATGATSAGTCTGTCTTCCTTATGGGTCTGCCTTAGGCAGTGTGCTGACTGGGGGGAAAAGTTTGAGATTAGCACTTTTGGAGCAGGTTAAAGGAGCCAAGCCTGTCAGAAACCAGGCTTTATCAGTCCTGCTGCTTACAGAACAACATCTAAACTTATGTTTCTTGCTACAACAAGTTATTTTCAAGCACCTGGTAGGCCACACAGCTGACAGTGGGACAGACCTGCTGGTGTTGGCACTGCTGCTAGAGGACACTGACCACCGCTAGCTGATGCCCAAGCTGGGAGTTCGTGGGGCACAACAATCCTGCGGGCCTGAGGCAGCCGCTGGCTTGGTGTGCGGGTTGTAGTCTGACAGAAACGGCCACRATCTGCCTCACTCAGGCAAGAAGCAGCACTTAGGCACAACTGCTTTGACGTCAGAGGTGGTACCCTGGCTTTTACCTGGAGAATAGTGTCAGGACCTGGCAGGAGGCACAGTTGTCCTAGTATCTGTATCAGGACACACAGCCTCGAACAACATGCTACACTGGAGCCCACACTTTGCCTTGTCTGAGCAGAGCCTTTTCAGTTTTATTCTTCTATGCAGCACAGAGCAGAACCTAACAGGATGGGATGTAACTTTATCTGGGAGTTTTTGGGACTACAGTCATCATCATGAGATACCATTTATCAAATGAGTCAACATCCGGAGTTATCACTTAGGGCCTGAGGAGACTTTAGCATTAAAAAGGTTTATGCCAGAGAACATATGATTTGGTTTGCAATACACTGTTTTATCTGATAAAAATAAGTGCAGAGCAGTTGCCAAGAAAAGAGCAACAAGGAGTAAAACCAATGCAACAAYGCTGTTTTCATTTAGTTCACCTTAAAGTAGTTTGCTAAATATCTGGAAAGAATTCCCACATACATTTATCCCAAGCATGTAAAATYCTCCTTTGTCATCACTACAGAGCCTTCACAGGATTTGCCCAGGGTTTCTTAGAGTGCTTTTCCCTCCATGAAATGTCAAGTTTTCAAGTACTTCTAAACAGTTTCAAATTCCAAATGATTAACTGAATAATGAAGCAGTCTCTAATCTCATTTGCGCATGTTGTAACTCAGCCAAAAAGAGTAAAATACAGTGAGATTTCTGAACCAAGCCCTTTGTGGGATACCACAGAGCAAAAATATCAGAAGATTTGGGAACAAAAAGGTTAAAAACCCTTTTAGGTTTAGCTCAAGAGGACTTTGTAGACAGATAAAACTTATGAAACACTGAGTAGGTTGCAACTTCAACTAATGAAAGAATATACCTGTTCTGCATGCGTTTTGGAYAAACACAACTGAAAGGAGAAGCAATTCTTCCTTAGAAGAGACAAGACACCCTGGTTTCGGCAGGGGATTTCCTGGCCAAGAACAGCTGAACTGAGTCTGCCTGTGTAAGCCATAACTGTAGCAATTACTGACTGATACAGATCATGTCAGCAGCTGGCAGTGATAATTCTATTCAAAGGTTTTGTTTATAATCCCTACATCTGATATTGTCCAGTGTTCTCTCAACAACAATAAGAAGAGGGTTTGTAAACAGCAACACTGAAAAGTAAAGTTCTATTCAGTGGATTATTTTCCTTGCTTTTTGTTTCTGATCCATTTTCTACATTTTTATTTCACTTTATCTTGCAAAATGTGTCCTTCTAAAAGAAAAGCCTATAGAATGAGAGGAGTTTCACTCACTTGCTGTCAGTGGTCTGTCTACAGCTTACAAGGACATATGAAAGTTTGACTCTTGAATGTGTCCTGCCAACAAAAATTTAAGGCACTGGCAAGAGGTAATCTGTCCATCATTCCTAAAATGCTCTGTTTAATGTGAAATGGTTTTCCACATTTGCACATCATATGGCATATGAGACTAAAACTTATGGTTGTTGCTTTCCTAGGAAAGCATTATTTTGTAGGGTTAGAACTGAGTAAAATGTGGATCATTTCCACTAATTGACATTAGTTTTAAGTTAATTTAACAGAATTACTGATTATCAAAACCTTATGTTAGAATTAGAGATAATCCCAAGCTCTCATATCATAAAATAGGAMAATACAATGTACGGTCCTGATTTATCTCATTGTAAAGAGCCAGTGGAGTTCAGATTTACTCTGGGTCTGAATTGCCATAATTATTAGGTTTTCAAATCTGGATATCCATTTGAGCCTCTCCATTTGGAACATTATAACTTACTATCAGGTCTGTTTACAGGGAACATTTCTGTTATGTTTTCTAAAGGATCAGAATCCATAACCGCTCATTAGCCTGGATTACTGTGATGAGGTGAAAATTAATTTCACTAAATAACTGAATCTCCTGTTTTAAAATGCAGGTAATAGTAACATCAGAGAGCATCAGAAAAGTATCAAAGAAGCTATTGAAGTATGGATATAAAGAGAGACCTGAGATATATGAATGTAACTGCCTGAAAAATGAACAGCAAAGAGACAAAGGAATAGGACCAGGCTAAAATATTTCAGAACTCCACAGAGGACAAACTTTACGGTGAATATTATGGTTTTTGAACCCCTTCAATAGAAAAATGCATTTGGGCCAGAACAGCACAGAGAGCCAACTATACATTTTGGAGAATAGGACAGATGATGAAATAGTGGACAATCGACACCAGCGCAGAAAATTTAACATTTAACAGTTTTCCAAGTTAACAAGAAAACATGTCTTTCTTTAGCTTTGCTTTGTTTTTCAGTCCGTCACATACCATTTAAATGGTATCCTTTCTGCATGATAATAAAAAAAGGAATAACTAAAGCAACTCAATTCCATAGAATCGCATTTGCTTCTAAACAATATTAATAAAACCCTCCTCCCATTTTTTTGCTTCCTCCCCCATTTACTATTGAACTTTTTCTCTGGGGGTTAGCTGACACATTCATACATCCAATACATTGCAAATGAGCACACGGTAGCCTAGAGTGCATTCTCCTTGGCACTGCTGGGGACCATGATCAATATGTACAGCCTTTTTGAAAAAGATATTCCCTTTAATCACATCATCCACACTCCTACTATCACTCTGGCTATTCCTCCACTAAATTATATTATTACCAGAGAGTAAAGCAAGAAGAGGGACCCAGCACAGCATCTGTACGAAGWCATACCTGTACAAACACGTCTACCCTTCATTCACATTAATATAAGCCCTGTAAATCCATAATGTATTCAGGACTACAGGAACATTCTCTGATCTGCTTATCATCTGGCACTGCTTTGATCCTGGTACCATCCCAAAACACTAGGAAAGGAATAATTTCTGGACAAACTCGGTATGGTTACCTAGAAGAGGCTCAGCATTTCCAAGTTGGAGGAGTAATAAGGGTACAGTAAATTTTGTGATCCATAGACATTGGAAAGAGTCAACACATTGTTTTTCTGGAGTAGTGGAATGTATTCATAGTCCAGCTACAGTTATAAACACTTTGTATAAATTTTGAAAATTGATTACCCATTTACTTCTCTCTGCATCATATCTGTCACAGTAAGGATTCAGACACTGTAAGATCACCCATTTAAATCTGAAACACAACTATACATTTCATTTTGACTGTACCATGCTCACAATTACCACAGACAGAGATTTTCTCAGTTTAGTTTTATGAGTCTGTACTGGGTCTGGCTGGAATGGAGTTAATTTTCTTCATAGCAGCCTGTGTGGCACTATGTCTTGAATTTGTGACTAAAACGGTGTTGATAACACAGCAGTGTTTTGACTATTGCTGAGCAGTTCTTGCACAGCATCATGGCTTTCTCTTTTTCCAACTCTGCACCCCAGTGAGTAGGTTTGGGGTGCACAAGAAGCTGAGAGGTGATGCAACCAGGACAGCTGACCCTAACTGACCAAAGGGATATTCCATGTCATATGACATCATGCTCAGTAACTGCTCAGTAATAAAACATAGCGGAGGGGAGTTAGGACAGTAGCCATTGCCTGGAGACTGGCAGGGCATCAGTCTACTTGTGGGAGGTGATGAATGATTGTCTTTGCACCAATTGTTTTGTTTTGTTTTCTTTCTTCTTCCTCTTTCCTTTGCTTACTAAACCAACTTTATCTCAACCCACAAATTTTCTTACTTTTGCTCTTCCTATTCTTTCCCCTGTCCCGCTGAGGGAGGAGAGAGGGAGCGAGTGAGTGGTTGAGTGGTGCTTAGCTGCCTACTAGAGTTAATCCACAACAGATCCTTAAAATGTTTACCTCTCCTGACTTCAGCTATCSATAGATATGGTTCAGATAGTGAGGCTAGCCTAAGCTTTTCTTCCCAGCTTCCTCTATAATCAATTGAGAGGCACAGGTAAGGACTCAGCTCATTTATTTCAGACAGCTGTCCCAAGGGCTGACTTGCTGTCTTCGTCAGTCCCTCTCCTCTCATCGACTGAGGAGGCAACCTAGAGAGTACCTCAGGTGCTGATGGTAGTGAAGCCAGAGGACCAGTGTGGAGTTGGCATGAACAAACCGCACAGTATTCACTTCATCACTTGGGCAGGTTTTAGATCCCTAGGTTTTGGATTGCCGAGACAGAAATATGCATGCACTAATAATACGTGTGTTGATACGTGTACCGTGTTTCTCAGACAAGAGTCCAAGGCCAGAATTCCAGGGACAACTGTCCCACCTTTTCTGTAAGATTTGTGTACCAAAGCCACCAAAGGGGCTTTCAGTCTCTAGAAGGAAAGAAGAAATATTTTAAAAAAGAAAACATTTCAGTCTGCTGAGTGAAACAGATTAAAATCAAATGTTTGAAAACAAAGCCCTTCTCTAACCCAGCATATTTTCGCAGCACGAGTCCTCCTCTCCAGCTTTGCTCTTCAGTTCAGCAACTTTCCRTAGCTTCTTCCATCGCCACAACTTTTGCAGAAGCTGCCTTGAGGCTTTGGGTGGGCTCCCTGATGCAAGCTGGCATGCAGCTGCCCTGAGGAACCCCGCGGGCTTTGGCAGTGCTGCAGGCCTGCTGTGGCAGGCTCTGGCAGCTTGGACTCCGGATGCCCTCCCTCAGCTCTGTGTTTGCTGTCAGAAAAGAGGCAATTGCCCCATTTGCCCAGTGAGTTGTGCCTGAACCTCTGTCATAAGCATATAGTCTYCTATGCTGGTCCAAGGCCATGTCATTTTAGCAAAGTGTAATATCCCATTCACGGTAAAATGTGAGCAGACAAATGAAACATGAGAATCAGACCTGCTATGCATTTTTTCTGAGCACGAGTAGTAAATCTGATGTGCACAGGAGGCATTTAACTTCCGTTGCATGTGCAGACCACATGAGAAGAGGATGTTCAAGGGGTTTAGCCAACACTTCCTGGAACCCGCGCAGTCACACAGTGCTGGGCTGGCTGCGGATGGCAATCCTCCGCCGCGCGCAGGAGCAAGACTTCCAACCATGACATGAAGCAACCGGAAATCTTGGACATGTGATTGAGAGCATGCCTAGTGTCCCCAGATCAACAGAAGTCTGATAAAATCATCTGTCCTGCACAGGCTACCAGTCAGCCTGGGCATGTATTACATTTCCTCTAGGTCCACTTTAAAAGAGATTCAAGGTGAAAAATAAATATGCCCAGGAAAACCCAGACACTTAGTAGTCATGTCCAAGTTGGGTTCTGTGGTATCACAGCTCTCTTGCTAGCAGTACCCACATTAGCTTGTTGAAATCTTAGAGAGGCTTGTCTACATGGGGTTCAAACACAGGAGTGACTGCAGTGTAGACAGTCATTTGATAAATGTTATAAAAGGAACAATAGAAAAAGATGTGTTGCCAAGCACAGTTCTGAGCTGCAAAGGAAAGTAATGGAAATATGAGGTAAACTATTATTTTTGGATATTGGAGAGTGCATAGTATGGAATATTTTGGAATTCATTTGTATTTGTTTGGCGGCTTGTTTGATTAGGACAGAGCGCTTTGGATTTTGTTTTGTATTTGTATTTCTTATCACATTTTTTGGCTTTTAGACATGAAACATCATGAAAGTAAAATCAGGAGGAAAAAATTATTTCCATATTCTAAGAACAGTTCTTTGCCTCTTACGTCCCTTTCTTTCCTCCTAAGATATTGCAACATACCTGTGCTAAAAAACCAGCACTGATCATGGAAGATAAAACAGTCGCCTCTGACTACACAAGAATACCTCTTGGATATCACTCCTGACATTTTGGATTGAAAATGCATACATAGCAAGAAAATGGGGGACATGCTGAACTTCAAAAGAAAAATTTGAACAATAATGCCTGACGAGTAGAAAAAAGATAAAAAAAATATTTGTCACACAGGTTGCTGCTGTGCCTCTGGTGCTCATTGATAACCTTCCAGAGTGATAATCTCAAAACCACCCCTATGAGGGGCCCAAACAGGGCAGTAAATTGAGTACTACGAATTAGTAGTGATAGCTGCATGTCAGGTGCTAAACTTTGAACTCGGGTTCTAAAATGGATCATCATGGTGCATACACAAAAGGATCTCCTTCCCTGAAAAATAAAAATCAGATCGTAAATATGAGTAGCTAATATTCTCTGAAAATGTAATTCTTTTTCAGCCCACTTTTCTGACTCAGATCCCCAAGAAAGTGATGCCATGAGTAGCTCTCTACTTTGTTCTTATACGTGCCATTGTTGAGCCTTTCAGACATTTTTCTCACCAAACATAATGCTGGTAAAATATGTGAATTCAGGGTAAAACTTCTGCCCTCAGAATTACTATATGTGGTACCATAGAAGAAAATCATTTGATTTTTCTCTTAGAACATAGATTGTGACCATATGCAGTGCAGCTCTTTTAATTGTTCCTGCTTTGATTTCTGTCCTTTAGACAGTTCCCATACTGGAAAGCTCCTGGAAATAATTTTGGAGTCAGAAATTCTTTCTGTGTAAAAAATTTGAGACTTCCTGCAGCTGTGGGATATGAGCCAGCAGACAGGAGATTTGGACTTTCTTGCCAACTCCTGCACAGTGCATGGCAGCAGAAAGGCCCATAATATCATCAAAGTTTGATGTAGAGATTTTCCACTTAAGAAACAAGGCAGCAGTGAGTGTTAAACACTAGAACAGAAACAGAAATAAGAATATAGTCTGGTTATTCAGGACAGCTACGTACATAGCTTTTTCACACTAATTTCCATGAAGAGGAAACAGTATCAGACATGGCACCTGGCCCACTTACTCCTCTGTCTGGTGCATCTCTTCCCCTTATCCATCCCATAGCCTGGACCTGGACCACACGTAAGGGCTTCATCAGACTGATGGTGCCACATGAGCATCCCAAGCCCTCGTTCCAGACAGAAGGGAGAGCTGCTCCCAGAACAACCTCAGGGGGACATGCTCTGCTCTATAGATGGGGTCATAATGGGATATTGCTTTTGTTAGCAAGACAGGAAAAATGCGTACTTGTTATTATGAGTGAAATTCTAGCCCTAGGGAAAGTCAAGAACACATTGACATTAGCTTCAGTGATGACAGGATTTAATTCCATGCCTTTATTGTCAAATTTAAAAGCTTTTCAGGTAAATACACTAAAAGCATCGCAAAGAGGATATGAACTACTTGGATCCAAATAACCTCTCTGAAGGTTTCAGACCATTTACTTGCTAGTTTCTGAAATACCAGTTGGGAAACCTGGATTTTTCTAGTAAAACTCTCATTAGCAGCCAACCATGAACTGGTAAATTAGCACCAAGCTATTCTGGTTCAACTGGAAAGCTTAGCTGAGGTTGCTATTAGTTCAGGAGTCTCTTTGCTACCTGTTGCTTTACACATTCTTGGTTTCCCTAAGACATTTATTTTAAATAAATGTCCAAACTGGACAAAGCCAAGGCTAAAGGTAGTGGTATCCAAGCTGGGCATCTGTGGCAAGCAAGTGTATGAGGAGAATAGTATTTATGGTTAACAGATGCAAAAATATACATGTAAAAGGAAAGCAAATCATAAGTTATTGGACTAGAGTAGTCATTCAACCTTGAATAGGCAATGCAGTTCCATCATGGACTTTTGATGATGGACTTCAAACACAAGGCTATGGCAAAGTAAGTGAGGACCAAACTTCAGTCACTGGCTGAATAAGACAGGCAGCTGGACATTTTCTTTCCTTTAATGGGTCCTGCTCCAGCCACACTGCACCACAGCTCTTCTCGGCTGCTGCTGTGCCATGTCCCATGCCGTCTACCAAATGCTGTGAGAACAACAAGCAGAAGCAAACATAAATATTTGTTCCTTGCCTTCTAACAAATTTACAGTGTTTAGCTAAGGTTAAAATGCTTAGCCATATGCTTGTCATATGTTTGTTGCTGTGGCTTTGCTTTGTGCTAAATAATGGTTTTCTCTATCTTGAAGTTTAGAAGTTGATTCAAGGAAGGGGAGGAGACAGTGGTCAGAAGGTAGCTCATAAGGGACAAATTTCTCATTTCCTCAAGGAAGGAGAAAATGCAGTGAAATAAAAAAAATAATTCTTGCCTTATAGTACAAAAGCCAAACTACTCACAGGATGGGCCTGCTGGACCTCAAGGGTACCAGTGAATCTTAGCACTTAAAATTTAGCCCTTACCTAGGCACTTTCCTAATACATGCTATTCAGTGCAATACTTTCTGAAGCGAGGTAGGGTCTAACTGAACCATTCAGCATCCAAAGACACAGTACCAGAGTGTTTTGGTCAATAGCTGTTTAGTGTACACTACACCTGCTTAACATCATCTACTACTCCTCGCTGACGTTTAGGTACAGTCTATACAATCAGTAAGGTTTTATTCTGCTGCCCACACACAGGCTTCTTCATTAGAGATGTGCTGGGGTGTCCAAGGGATCCACATGAGGCTGGCAAATGTTTCAGGACCTGCAGGAGATCAGTGCCCTGCTGGGGGTCAGACAGGATGTTTTGGGGCATTAAACGCTCAGGTACAAGCAGCTGTATGGATGTTGATGAAGTCTAGAAGGTTATTTAGCTGACCATTGCTAAGTATCTGCCATAGGGTCAGGTTAATTACTCCGTATGGGCTCCATTGACTTTACTGACTGGAGTGCCAGTGAGTGCTCAGACACTAGCTCATGTACAGAAACCTGAATAAAGCTGGAGCTGATCCCACCCTCACAGAATATAGTCCAGAATTATTTACGTATATCTTTCTGGATTTTAACCCTGCTGTATTGCCATAGAGATGTGGATCTTCTTTTCTGCTTAGAAAACAGAGGCAAGATTTCAGTTTTGCAGTCCTGTGCTTTTGGTCACTTAGATATTGAGTATATGAGTACTTGTTTGCATCTTAGAATGACTAAAAGCAGAGCTAGCCTTAATTCCAAATGCCACATCTGACCTCTTTCTTTTGGGAAAAATCAGGTCTCTAAATAGCCACATCTGCTTTGAGCATGTGTCCACAGATGGATTTCAGCCTCCATGCCCACATGCCACAGGCTGGATTCCTCTGGCCAAGGACGTGTGTCCGGGCTGTGCATGCAAGTTCAGCACTTCCCTGCCAAGGGAACACTGACTGCCATGACCAAAGCTGTCCTCCATTCCCTTTTGCTGTCTGAGCTATATCCTGACATCTCCTTGTATGTAATTAACTTTCTCAGCTACAGTGTTAGCCAGCTGCAGGATTTGTACCCAATGACACATTTACCCCCCAGCCAAAAAGGCTTTGTTTTTTCCTTCTTTGTTTTGTTTTGCTTTGTTTTGTTTCTGTGTAACAAAGACAGCCAAACACATTAGCCTTTCTTTAGGGATTCCCGTATTCTGGGCAACTGTACCATATACAAATCTTTCTCAGAAGGAATTCTCAAGACTAAGCAACCTCAACTACACACATTTTTACTTCATGGCTGCACGAGACCAACTTCCCAGCTTTTGGTGTTCCTGGCCCATGGCCATGGTCCACATTCTTCCAAAAGTACTCTCCTCAGCTGTGGGTCATAGAGCTAGTTTAGACAGTCTCACACTCCCCTGCCATAGGCAATTTCTGCAGTATTGTTTAAAAATCTCCCTAGCATAGACATTGATAATGCAAACAGTTGGGAATCAAATGCGTAGTTTTATAGAGAAGCATCAAGGCAGATGATTCTATTGGCAGAGCTGTGCAGTAGTCTCTTTTTGTTTAGTCTTCAGGCATCAGTTGCCTTAGATGAACTAACTGCTTCTAAATCACCCAGAGTGACATGTATGCATGAACAAAGCAGTCTAAGGTACTTTGCTTTATTCTAGTTCTTTGAGAGGTGTTGATAAACACATAGGTGAGCAGGCAGACAGGCAGTGACCTGAAGCCTGTGGTGAAACCAGATCTGAATGACAAGGGATCCATGCCCATCGTCCCCTCCATGGCATCTTTCACATGGAACAGAACCCACAGATACAGTTTGTTTAAAGGCTCTGACTTCAAACTTGTGAAATGCACAGTACCTGAAGAGGAATACATTTAAGGGCAATATATGGGTAGGAACCGCACTTACTATACAAATATTTGGTACAAACACCATTTTCCAAATAACATTTTTTTAAAAAACTGAATATTTCATTAGAGAAGATATATATTCACACGTGTTCTTTGCCAGCTACTTGCAAGATAAACCTACACAATATGAGTAACATTTAAAATTACCTGTTGTGCTTTAGCCATTGCCAGGCGCTTGCATATATATTGCAATCCGAGACAACTAGGGAGCTCAGAGAAAAAGTTATAGTGCACATGACAGAATTTTTGCAGTGTTGAAGGGACAGAACTTCTATCACAAATAGCAATTTTTTTAACCTGCAACAACAAGCATTTTTAAAAAACACATGATGTGTCCTTGAATGCTTCTTCCATAGGAATTAGAAACAGCAAAAGGAACTACACAGCAAAATGTGGTGCAGCTTTGAATCTGGAAAATCCTGTTGTGAATCAAAAGGGGGTTAGATTCAGTCGCAGGCTTCCTTAGTTCTTTCATGACTGAAAATCACAAAATTATTTTCATGACCAATCATGAAATCTTTCTCTGTGGCTGAAATAATGAAATGTTTTTACCTCTGAGCATTCTACACACATCAGGACAGAACATTTTTTACAGAGTTAGGGTTGAGGTTCTTTTAATTGTTTTTGAGGGCTGATGCAGAGATTCTGAAACAACAGATGCATTTGCACTTTACAAGATTAAGCCTGCTTTATTCCTTAAAGTCAGGAATTTTTTACCCTACAAAACAGAAGCTGACATCACAGACCAGAGAAGACATAGGGGCAATATACTGCAATGATTGTGCCCTGAATAATTTAACACAGAGCATATAACACAGCTGGGCCCTATAACACCCTTTCTGTTTATGCAGACTTGTCTGGGAAAATATTTTAAATTTGTCTCTCAATTCACCTTTTACTCTGAAGTTCAGCTATGTAAAAATGACATTGTTCTATTCAAGATACCTGCTCCTTTCCTCTAATCACCATCTGATCTTCTAATTTCAGTGCTTAAAAAAACGGTTTCTCTTCTCTATTCCAGGCCACACTGTACAATCTCTTCAGTACAATTTTACATAAATTGTGATTCCAAAATCTTTATTGCTAACCCTGGAGCCAGAAAGAGCTCAGACAGTCTTTTAGATTTTGTAATGAGGTTTGCAAGGTTCTTAGCTAGTTAAAACAGACAACCATCTAGTTGTGATCTGAGCAGATTTCATATGGAACTCATGAAAGACAATAAACACATCCACAGTTTAAAGACATTCTCAGACAGAATACTCAAACCATTCTAAAGTCCTGCTGCCATAAAATTCTTAAGCTGTTTGAAAGGACATTTCGGGTCTTTTATCTTTAATGTCCACGCAGAACTTTTGTCAGGACTTAAATAACAGTATTTTTTGCCAAATGAATATAAAATAGGCTGAAACCTGCAATGCACTTATCCTTCTCTTACTTGAAATGACACTTGTTATGTTAGGAGGCTGCAGAATGTTGTAATATTCATGTAATTACCTCTGTGATGTTAGCAGCAGTCCAGAGAAAAAGACAGAAGATGGCAGAATGCTCCTCTTCAGAATATTGGTAGTGTCTGGTCATCCAAATTATCACCTAGTAGATCTAATGCAGTTTACCCAAATATTTCCAAAAATTGCTAGCAAGTCTCTGTTAAGACCTCCCCAGGTTTGTCTCTCTTCCAACCTTCCAAGCAGTTCTAAATTTCAAGCCCATGTTATTTTTAAAAAACTCTCAGTGGAATGTGATTTTCTTTTCATTACTTAGAAGGCCTCATTTACACAGCTTCCCTGCTACAGAACTGATAATTCTCTGTCTTAATGAAGTGCAGAAGTACTTCTTACTGAGGAGATAATATTCTGTTGATAGATTTGTGGTAACTGAAGAAAACCATACATTGTCCACTGCAAAGCCACCCACACAACTCGAGACACTTAATCCTTTCTTTAGAACAACAACAAAGGAAAGCCAGGTGACTTGATGCTTTTCTTGAGCAGCTCATCTACTTCTTAACCTTCCTAAGGTGAAATCCACCCTGGTAGAATGGGATATACGCAGGCCTATACACTACTTAGTTCTGCTTAAGTCCCAGTTGTGTTTGGGAACGTACGCAAGTGACAGCATAAGTTGTTGCATGGGCTTTGTGCAGCCCATCAGAAGTAAGCAATGATTAGGGATTATAGATTATGATCTCTGCCCTAATTCAGGCAAAAATTCCCAGAATAGATACTAAGGATTTTTTTCCCTTCCTGAAACTCATGGCTTCACCTTATGCCCAACCCAAGTATACCACATTATTTCAGGCTTCAGCCAACCTTTTCTTCTTTTCCTTCCTCACTTCCACCTGGCTTACAAATTGGCCTCACTCTATATTATATAAATGCAGCAGGGCAGTCACTGCTAGTAAAATCCATTTGGCTAATTTCAACCTTGAAAGCTGCAAGCCTACTTTGCAATTAATAAAATGGAAATTTTCTCATAGCTGATCTGATTTGACCACGTAGCTTAGCAGCACAGAGTGAATAGCCAAGGTACATGACTGTAGCCAATTCACATCACTGGTGAATTTCCATACTGGGTTACCCACCACTTCACAGATTAAATTTTGTGTGCTCCAGTAAAGATATCAATTAGTTTATTTTGATCAGATTTTAAAAAGTGAAAATGACATAGGTGTTTTTCTAGGCTTGACCTAACGTAAACAAAAATCTTTCTGACAAATAAAATAAATGTTAAGGAGTGCACCAAAAATATATCACAGGGATAAGGTTCAACGGAAAACCAGAGCTCAAATACCCACTAGAGAAAGAAAAGAATCCAGAAAAAAATGCATTTGTTGAATACTTACCATTTGAGCCCTGCTCCAGGAGTCAGGGCCAACTGCCTTTTGACACAATAGGCTAAAGCTAAAATCCATGTTGTACTTCGCTACTACTGTTTTGTTTGTGGTGGTTGTGTTTTTTTTTTTTAACAAAACCTCTCTATGTACATAAAAGAAATCATGTGACTCCTTTACTAACTTGCATATTTATAGTGAAATAGATTGAAGTATAGACTCATAGAGAAGCAGAGATGATGACTGATACAATTTTTGTTTGTTTGTTTTTCACATGTTTTTCAAAACTTGCCTGGATTGTTTTGATGCTGCCTTGTACAACAGAGTAAGTTTAAGTTTTTCCTAGTTCTTAAGTTTTACTGTAAAAGAGAAAGACAATGTCATTGCAGTAACCAAGACACGAGAGGAAAAAAAAATATGCAAAATCTTGTCTCTGTACAGCTCAAGCTCTATAAAAGAACTTTTCAGAGGAGAATAATTTTCTTTTTTTTGGTAAATTTCATGGCAGCTAGAATTTTGAACTATATTCCAGTGGTGACTAACTCATTCTTTAAAGTTTATTTAAGTTTTTTTGTTGTTTTAAGGATGGACTTAGAAATTGGCATGTCACTTTTTAGCTTCATGTTACAGCTAAACCAGAAGGATGGTGAGGGCACTATTTTATCGTCCCTGCAGTTTTCTGTATTTTTCCTTTTATTCCCTGTAAGTATCAAATAGTTATATTGGCTTGGTGTGAGGCATGCAAACTTTTTATTCAGTGGTAATAAGGAGTAACAATGGACAGTACTCTCATCTGGGGACTTCTGACTCCTTGACCCAAAAACCGAGGTCCCCAGGAGGTAGCTCACAGCGTGAAACCAGAGCAAGATTTGAGTTCAGCCCCAGTGGGGTCTTCAGAGAAACACCACCTCTGTTTGGAAGTTTAAAGGCAGACAAAAAGTGGCAGAAGGACAGACAGATCTGCCACTTCAGGGAGGGACATGTGGCTCCCCTGGTTTCAAGAAGGGCAGACAGGACATGCTGGTTTTCTTCTGCCCTGTGGATTGAAATCTCATTGGCAGTTGCAAGGCATGGGACATGCTTCTGAAGCACATCTGCTGCTTTAGTTTCATCAAAAAAGCACCACGTTCACACACTCCAGGATGACTCTGTAGCAAGAAACACAACATAGACGGTGGGAGTGATCAGGAGATTCCCATCAAAAGCACACTCCTGATCTCACCTAAAACACTAACACAGTTCAGTCTGAGTTAATTTCCTTGTGTTTTGACTTACACCTTGGAAAATTCAGCAGATGCACTTCCAGCAGCACCACAGGCAGAAGGAAATAAAGTGATCTTCTATAATAATAGTCACTCTCTCCTTCACTCACTGAAGCTGTACAGGGAAGGTTAACAGAGGAACTAGGCATTATTCTACTCCTCCCTCTGTCAGAGAGTCGTGTAGTAGAGAGAAAAATCTGTGTTATAACTGGACCGAGGATTGGTTCCAGCAGTAAACAGTTTCTCAAGGGATCTTCAGGAATTAATATGGTTATAAAACTATGCTCTCTACCTAGTTAACTGGTTCCTTCTGTTCCTTAGCAAGTTCATCTATCRAACTAGAGGGACAGTTCCTTCACCTTCACCGCCCTCCTACTTTCACTGGTCTCTGCCTTTGCTTTATCTAACCTCTCTTTTTCCGTTCTTATCCACCACTGCTCTAGCTCACGTTTGATATACTATCAAAGATACAGTAAATAAACTCTAGCCAATACAATTAAAAGTCACTGGTGGATAAAAACTGGAACAATTAAAAAAAAATAATAATTTAAACAACAGATCTGTAAATCATCATGTGTCTTATGCATTTCTCTCTTTTCCTGAGCCTGCTTGTTTCCGTTGCAGGACCTTCAAGAGAAGACTGTCTCTTGCCCTCTACTTACATAATGGGCCCTAATGATCACTGGAACCTCCAAGGAATACTGCATTGCGATCAATAAGCAAAACAACAATGCACAAAAAGAGAAGAATGTGTCTATCAGACAGAAGGATCTAGTTCTTCTATCACTATTGCATAAATGTAATCAGATTTGATCAAAATTTTTCATTCGAGTTTTCATTGCCAAGGAAGCTTTGGTAGATCATTTTGACCCAGACAAAACAATTACAGAATTGTCTGAACTATAAATATTCCTGTTTCTTTCTTCAGCCTTGGCTTGCATTTCTTTTCCTTCTGCTTAAGCAATACTATTTCATTCTGAAAGATTCAAAGGGAGTGAATTAAAAAATTAGTAAATAAAACAAATAGAAGATAGATACATAACAGAACCCCACTGTGGTTTATCTAAGCCTCACTAGCCATGAGAAAAGAGTTCTGGGGTCTTACAATGGTTATACCCTTTGGGTAGATTTCCAAAGATTATGAAGATTGAGACTATAACCTTAACATGAATTAATGGATAGTGTTGTGCAATCTGCTTGCAGTATGATGTGTTTGTATGCTTATGAAGCAACTTGGGAGGTTAAGGAGTACAAGTGCATACTACAGATTCTCCACATAATTTTAATCCCCTCGAGACAAGACGATGCAAAAAAAGCTTTTAGCACGTCGTGATAAATGGTAGCAGAGAATTTTAGAGCAGGAGAACATACTGCTCCAGGGCCCCCCAGCAACCCAGATGTGCCATTCTTCTCTACCCAGTGCTGAAGAATGTTTAAGTTACAAGATGTGTCTCCCCCTTCCAGAAAGTTTATTAAAGCATTTATTCGGTGCTTGCTGCAGCTGTCAGATCCTCAGGGCACCTTTTTGCAAAAACTCTCAATCTAGATAGCTATCCATATCTCACTGTTCTTGGAAGTAAATCTGGTTTCATGATCAGGCTCTCCAAGAGCTGACATCTGTTCTAGTGTAGAAGAGAATATCTCAGGTTGAACACTGTGGAATCAGCAAGGTAATCTTTTGTTTTGTTAAGCAAATGACACCTAGGCTAAACAGTGTGGTAAATCAGACCAAGGAACTCTGGAAAACAGAAACATTTTCCTGTCTGCATAGTAAAGAGTACAGCTGAAACTCCATTTGTGACATCAAAAGTCACAAAAAAATCTTTTGTTTGTACCATATCTGTTGCTGGTGTGTTTTTACATGCCTTTTCAGAAACCTAATTAACCCATGGAGAATGCTGAGCAAACTATACTAATTTCAATACTTATATATCCCAGATACAGTCCAGTCTGAAAAAAGGCTGGATGAAATTCATCAGAACAAGCGATAGGTAATCTCTGAAAGAAATAATCAAGCTGACAAATATAAGATAGAGAGAAACAACTAAAGGATGTGATGTGGGTCTAACAGTTGGTAAGCAGCTGAATCTGTCAGCACTGTTACACAGCAGCAAAAAAACCTCAAACAAACCATGACTGCATATTCAAATAAGAGTCCGGCCTGCAAAAGTTGTTCTGCTTTCTGCTGCACTGTGTAGACATTACTTAACAGAGTGCTATGTAATGGTTAGGGCTCTGTATTTCAAGAAAGATGTGAACTAACTGGAGACAGTTGAAAACTGATCAACTGCCTGGAAAATGGGAGTTAAAAGGAAAGGTTAAACAAACAGATTGGCAGAAAACAGGGGAAGACATAACGGTCCTAAATGATTTGTACAAAATATTTATTAAAAAAAGTCTTTATCCAAAGGTCCGTGGTGGATTGGAGAAGCAGAAACAGGAAAAGCTGCTATTTGCATAGTAAAGTATTGGATACAGTAATTTGAATGGGGAGATTAGGGAATAAGCATCACTGAACTTTTTTAAGGATACTTTAGGTAAATATCTACCAGAATTGATACAAACACAGCTAGTCCTGCCTTGGATGTGACAACACTTATTTTTCTACCCAAATACAGGCTAGAAATGACCATTGAATTCTTTTCCATTCACCTGATTATGATTAATGTGCCTATAAAATAATGAGCAAGTCTATATAATGTTTCATTCTAATTGTAAATTCTTCTGTCCCTTTGTTTCTTTTACAATGTCCTAACTTCAATCCATATTGTCTTCATTTAAATAATATAAAATTACACTAATTTTTTATGAAATTTTATATATAATAATATGGGAACATCTGTGTGTACGTCATGTAAAGTTCATGAATGTGTGAAATACGTGAAAATTCATCTATTGACTGAAAAAGAAAACCACGTGTAGTTGTGCATCTATGACTTTTGCAAGCATGTGTAGTTGATTCCACTTTCCATTTAAACTAGTTCGATTTGAAAAAATAAAAATTAGTGCCCTATGTCTGCACCTTTGACTTTGTGCACCTAGTAAAAGATTTAAAACATTTCCTAAGTACTATTATCCACTTATTTCTAAATACTATCAAAAAACTACACACAGCAGGTATTCAATGACACTTTTCCCGAACAGGTTTCTCCATGTTCTGACTTTTCAGTCCCTACAAGCCCAATCCCACCCCTACCTGTAGACCTCTTTGGTTACATAATCTGAGGCCATGCTATCTATCTGTCAATGCTCACATCAAGTGCTTTTCTTGCCATATCAAAAGGAAATTATAAATGATGTTGAAACACCTTGTTAAACCATAAGTATCATTGATAGGTAGGGACTGACTCACAGGAATTAGGCATGGCAAAAGTCTCCTAGGTCACATGTTATGAGATCATTTATTTAATATGTATTAATTGAACAATGTAAATACATACACCTTCAAAATTATCCATATCTTGCACTGGGAATAAGCTATTACAAAGACTTTTTGCACTCTTGAGAACACAGTGAGACCACTGATCTGCAGCTGTGCCCGGCTGCTGGAGAGTCCTTGTTTCATGCACAACCCTTTCAAAGGGTGAGCAGGGTGCAGAGCGGTAAGACACCGCGCCGGGTAAAAGCTGGGAGGTGGGAGAGGGGCAGTGGCACTCTGTGCGGGGGCTGGGGTGCCGGAGAAAAGGCCAGAAGATCCTAGAGGTGCTCAGAACAACCAAACGGGGATGTTCCTCTGGGGAGTGATGTGTCAGTGTACGAGGATACTGGTACGAGATGGGTCGGTGTTGCCTGGAGGATGTTATTACAGGCAGGAGTAAGGGGATGATAAATAGTGACCGTGAAGCGATTGCAGGCTGACCATCTAAATCCTCCATACTAAATTTCAGCACTTCCTTTTCCCCTTTAAATCCAGAGGCCTCTTCAATTCACTACATACAAACATACCTACAAACAATGCAAGTTTAATGAAGAAAAGGCACCGGGCAATTGCGGGTAATGTCTAGGTTTGCTGGTTATTAAAAGGAGAACCAGGCAGTCCCTTTAAATAATTTGCTCCTTTTTACTGATGTTTCCGTTAAGTGACATGTAAATCTTCTTTGCTTAACTTTACAGTACCCCTTAAAATCACCACACTGTCAGAAATAGAGAAGTCAAAGATTTGGACCACAAGCATTAGGACTGCAAGACAATGATGAATTTTGTGGTATGAGACATAGCTTTCAAACTGTCTCGCTCTTCTGAATAAAGCTAGCTCAACAGATTTTGAGGAGAGTAGCTTTAAAAAACACATCCCTTTCATCAAGTTGCACAACAGCTTAGCTACCAATAAAAATGAAAATAATAAACTGCACACACTGACATTGTTTATGGGATTTAGGACGCTGAAAGTAAACCCATTATCAGAGTCCTGACCATAGTAAAGATTTGTTGTGGATTAAAAAAAACCAAAACAACCAATATCAACATACACCCAGAAAGAACAATCACCTTAAAGCATTCTTATCAGTAAATTTGCCTCATTATTTGTTTTACAAGCTTCAGGGCGAGGATTTCTGAAGCTCTTTTTTACTTTGCTTTTAAAGGGAGAATATGGTCCATCCTTCCTGCAGGGCTCCCCTACTTTTCAAGACCTCATCACCTTATGCTTGTACATAATGGAGCTGTTTAACTGTGGCAGTAGGTGGTCTAATGAAATATTAACACACCATTTCTTCAAGGACTCCTTTGGCTTCTTGTGTCATTTATCCTTCTCAAAATCACAGTGTTTACTTTGGACTGTTTTGCTGGAATTGCTCCTTGGTGCCTGATTGATTTGATGAAAAGAAGGACAGGCTGCCAGTGCCCCTTGGCCCCGTTCAATAACAGGAATGTTTCTCCAAGGGTTGGCAGCCTGCGCTTGCTTTAGGCTCTGCTCCAGGTTTCCTCTGAGGAGCAGCTCTTTGATGACACGTAGCCCGCTGGGAGAAGTCCTGTTGACATCACCAGAATTGTCTTCCCTTGCACGCTGGTGGTGGGAGATGCAATTCAAGGAGACATGAAAGGCACGGGGGAAGGAATGGTCTTCTGCGAGTCACAGATCAAATGCCTTGTTTTTCCTCCAGAGCTGGAAATGGATTTCTTCGAAGTCGAGCTAGGGAACTGAGGCTGCAGCTGAGCTGCTATTGTTTGTTTAGTGACAACAATTGTTCTCAGCTAGGACCTTCAGAAAACAGTATGGGTTTGGAGAGGCAGGACGATGCTGCTGCTGCTGCAAAATACCGAGTATCCTCATCTCCCCACTCTGACTGCAGTGGAAGCTGAGAGCTCTCAGCACTTTGTTGGCAGTGATCATCACCTCATGATTAGGCCCGTGGACAATTAAGGCTTTCAGATATTCCCACACAGAAGTGATGAAGAGTCGCAAACATGAGGTTCTGATTCTCACTACTGTTATGAAGTGTGACTGCTGAAACATTTATTTCCACTTCAAGTATTTGTCCATATGTGTACTCCACTATTGATATGCGTACACAGTATGGGGTTGAAATATGAAATCTGTGGCCAGCAGTATCTGCTGGGGACATTGCTGCTTCTTGCATGACCACCTGCTGTGATGCCAAAAGTGTAAAGGGCAGTTCAGGTACAATAGCAGAGTTTCTTCTCAGCATTCATGTTCTCCCAGCATAATCATTTGTATTATAGTCACTATATGCAGTAGTGTTAACTTAACAGTGCTAATTAGGTAGCGGTTCCCTGAAAGTTCTTTAACCAGATTTAGTTTGTAGTCAGAAAGCAAATGAGCTTCCTTCTTTGTGATAAGCTGTTCCACACTGGGATTGCTGGATTGAAACACTGTCCATCTTTTAAGACAGAATTACTTCTTAATTACTACTTAAAGAAAGTACTTTAGAAAGAATGACCTCAGAAACTTCAAGAAGTATCTAAAGATGCTCTTTTCCTTTTTTTTTTGTTTTCCTACACCCTTCCCTATTCAGTACAACTAACGCCATCTGAAACCCCACATCTGAGAGCAGAAGTTCCTCCAGAGTTCTGTGTTCTCAGGATTCATCTTCACTCCTCCTGGTTCAGCAAGCTCTGCTCACCCTTGTCATTTTTATCCTGAAGGGAATATCACTCTCAAAGGGTGTGTTTTTAGGACAGCAGTAACTGAACATGCAATCTACATGAAACAGATCTCTTTAATTAACTTTTGTTAAAGAAATCTAATTGGTTTATTCATTCTTGTACTAAAAGGATTCTGCAAACAGAAGCATGGACTTCAGGAAATGAAAGAGACCTAGTCAGCATATATAGCCATGTCCTTATCTAATTATTCCTGTGGAGACTGGACTGGAATAACTTCTAATGTTGCTTACAGAGCCCAGTGGCTTTGTTAAGTTCAGCAATAGAAAGGGCATCAACGCTATATATTTGCATCATTAACCTACATCCATGCTGGTCCAGAATGGAATTCACAGCACTGAGTAGGATCACGGTGGCAAAGGAAATCCAGGTTTTGAAAGAGCACTCCTGTTCTCAAATGGGCTGACCATTCCTCCAGTACACATGCAACAGGGGACAACCTGATACAAACAGGTGGAAAAGCAACCAACTGTCCAAACAGAAAGCAGGTGGCACAAAATTTGGGCATCACTGAACAGAAAAGCAACTGTACATCGTAGGTGATRAAGAATTAAACTTTTGAAAAAATAAAACCTTCATACTGGATGTTTATAAAGTGGAGCATGGTTTTGCAAAACACAGGATACAATCCTTCTGCTCTGCTCATAATCAGATTTGGGTCCCATGCATATAAAAAATACAGGACACGAAAACAGTCCGGCGGAAAACAAGAAGAGTAATTCTAGTATTACAAGAAGAGTAATGTGTTACTTATGAGAAAAGATTGATATTGGCTTGTCTAGGAGGAAAGGATTTAGAAAAAATTTAGGTCTTCAAATGCATAAAAGGTTGCCACAGAGTTTGGCAGTGAAGTGTTTTCTATGTTCACTGTGGATAAGACAAGAAGTAATAGGCTCAAAGAACAGCTAGAAATACTTTATGAATTAGAGAAATTCTTCTGTGTGTAACTGTAGTTAAGCAGAATATCTAGGGCAGTTGTGAAATTCCTGTCCTGAAGAACAGGCCAAGAAAATCATCTGGCAGGAGTGGGTTAGGTAGAGGTAGCCCTGCCTTCAGGAGAAAGCATGGAGCTGGACCATGGATCTTTCCTATTCTATGGCACTGATTTGATGTAGTATAAAAAGGGCTGAGGTCCATGCCTTAGAGAGGTCTTTACACAAAAAATATTTGTTAAAAAACCCTACTATCCATTGTTTCATCTTCAGTTTTTATTCTACTACTCTAAATTTCAATTTAAGCCAATCTTTCTTTGATCTTCTCTTTCTCACAATTTACAATTCAAGATTTTTGTCCTTACTTGTATAAGCCTGTTCCCTCTAATTCCCCGCACCCTCTACCTTGCTCAGAGCCACTTTTTCTCCATGTGGCATGACCTATATCACTTACCACACTGCCACCAGCATGGTCTTTTTCCTGTTTGACTTCTGTGCTTTCTGTGTGTTCTTCAACATCTGAGGTCTCATCTTCAAACCCCTCCACCATGCTTCTGTCTTCTCCAGTATTAAAACTATTCTGCAAAATAAACTTATTTCATTATTCCATCAGTGACTAGCTTTCACAAACCGTATCTCTGAATCACCTTTCCTTACATAGTAGGAAAAATCCCAGGTAATATATTAGGAGTCACAAAACATGAGTGGTACATCTGAGCCATCCTTGAATAGTAGAGTCTTCAAATCTAGGGCATTATTTCAGTCCCAACTATAATTACAGTAAAAGACCAGCTGAAGGAATACTAACAGAAGTATATAAAATGAGAAAGTAGGAAATATGCTCAGCTGCTTTGTTCATATTTCCTTTTATAGAATGAGATGAATGAAGGGAAGAGCCATTGTGTGCTTTAGCAATTCAGGTACCAGTGAGGAGAGAAATTCAGTTAGGTCATTCAGAGTAAGTGCTAATCTGGGATAACAAAGCCTCTTATCCAATTAAATTATCTAAGGCTAAATGCATTTGAATACTGGAATAGATACAGACACAGAGTTAAACAGGATAGTTTCTTTAGTTCTGAATTAAAATGCTTTGTCAACCAAGTTTAGTTGATCAATATAGCTGAGGTTCTGGGAAATATGCAAAAATCAGGTAATAATTATGCAATTCTGTACATTTTTGGCTAGTTGGTTGGGGGGTATGTTTTCTTCAGGATGTCAAGAAGGAAGATAAAATACCATGGTTGTCTAAGGGACTACGAGGAGCAAAAATGGGATGGAAGACCACATAAAGGTCTTCCAGGGAAATACCGGACTGTTTAACTATTTCAAACCAGTTTCTATTGAAATATAAAGAATAGCAGATCCCCAAGTGGTAGGAATTTTTTTCCTAAATCTTTTCCAACCTTTTTCCCTGAATGCATAATTGTTACTTCTATCCATATCACCATAGCCAGCAATGTTTGTGTTCAATAACATGGAGGAAGACAATTAATCTAAAAGATCTTATGTGTTAGTGGACAAACTAAACTCATTCCTCTTACTTTTTCAAATCCTGCCTAAGACTTCACATCAGATGCTAATGAGAAAGAACAAAAAGTGACATTTGGGAAAATTGTGTTTCATTCTCAGTTCCTCACCGACCTTCTGTGGAAATTTGGGGAAACCCCCTTACCTGTCTATGACAGCATTTGCCACCTGCCCTTCCCTCCATTCATGACTTCCACACACTCTTGCACACGTGTATCTTTAGTCTACCATCTTGACCATTTAACAGATTTTCCAGGACAACAAACTACATCTTAAACTGTGCTTGTGCAGTGCCTAGCAAGTAATCCCTGAAGCTTAGCTGGGGCTTTCAGTACTAATATAGAACAAAGAAATGACAACAGCGACTTGGTTTTGTTTGCTTGTTTTAAATTCCTGTGAATAGGCCGCTCATATGAGGGCTCTCCCAGTATCGCCAGTGACACAAGTAAGTCCATGGGCATTGGAACTAGTGACTGACTTCCAACGCATTTATGTCTTTCAGCCGATTTTTCACTGAACTACGTGAACGTTGCCTCATGAGCTTTACCCTTATTAGACATCAAAGAGAAAGAGATTAGAGATCCACTAATTATGAGAAAATATTTCAGTCTTTCTGTGACTTACTAGTAAAAAGATAATCCACACAGAAGAGAAAACTTAATCAATCCTATCTGTGCAAAAATCATATGTACCTAATAATCTTTGAAATGTCTGTCAAATTCAGCTCTGTCAAGTCGATTAAAATTGGCCAATGAGCTTAAAAGTTCTGTTAGTGATTTACTAGCAGATGATAGACAGATGGACAGTATGATCATGCCAGCTTCATTTCTCTAAGAGAYCAGGATTAGTAAAAAGCCTACTTCAGTTACTCGTAAATTTTTCACTGTAAAATTGGTATAGTAGGTACAAATCGTATTCTGTGTCCTTAATGGTTTACTTCTTTTGACTGTTCTTTTTTTTTCTTTTTTTTTTATATTTTATATTTTTCTTATTTAGACTACAGTCAAGGGAAGTGTTTTTTGGTCAGAGGAATAAAGAGGTGGAAGCCCTTGAGAAGAAGCATCATCACGGTGCTCTGCAATCATCTGATTTTCTGATGAAGAGCAGGTGTCTTGGGACCAATCAGGCAGTTCTGGTAATGGTTAAACCCAGTGCCAGCTCTAGACATCTGCTGGTCTAAATAGGACGACACTGACTTCCTGCGTCTGTCTAATAAAGTAGTCAGGACTCTGTCTTCCCTCAGGATCTATGTAATTTGATGTCCTGCACATGGTACTAAATATAGTTTAAATATAAGATAACTGTACAGCCTGATGCATATCACTGTTCCTTTTTTTTAAAGTCAGATTTAAGTTCATCACTGAAATCCCAAACTACTTACAGATTTTCTTACTCAGCCTAATTTGCTGTTGAAGCTCTGCCATTAATGATGAAGGACCTGAATCCAGTGCTTCTAGCAGGCTATGTAAGAGCTCCTTTAATTTTCCATCATCTTTTATAGAGTCACAGAGTGGTGGGGGTGGGAAGAGACCTCTGGAAATTGTCTAGCCCAATATCCCTGCTCCAAGCAGGGCCAGCTGGGGCAGTTGCTCAGAACTGATTTTTGGTTTAGTGATGAGGTTTCTTATATCCCAGCAACGGTCTATATATCACAACGGTGTTCCTAAATTTTTAGGAGATGATTTATATCTATTCCAATATTGTTAGTATCTCTAGAATTAGCAATGATGTCAAGTGAATGSAGCTGCTAGGATCCAGAATCACAGCCATTTGGGTCCTTCTGTCTGGCCAGTCTTTTTGCTTAAGCTCAGAAATAAGTCATTGATGAGTCATTCTATTCAAATGACTCAGTGCAGAGATGTGAGTAAAGCAAAGGTCAGCTTGGATGAAATCAATTAGGTGAACACAGGTAATGAATCCTTCTGAACCAGCATAGTCAGAAACAAAAACTTGCTCTATTATTTGCCTGGATAATATTAAGTCCACCTTGAAAATCCTTTATGAAATGATTTTTCTATACTCCACTAAGAGCACATAAGAGAAATGTTCTCACTACAAGACCATACCAGAAAAATATAGAATATCTATAGCATTATAGTCACTTGTGAGTGGAGCAGAACAGGAGAGATGCTTTCCTTCTGCATCCTAAAGAATAGTTTCATAAGTGCATGCCTCTTTTGGCCTGGATTTGAGTTTTCCAGATTTAGTTCTCCTATTTTATACAGTTACATTAAAATAAAAACTTTGTTCTAGGAAAGCCTGTTTTTCTTCACTATCTGAAAAGGAAGTATAAAGAGTTAGGCCAGGTATAGATATCTCCATCTCAGATGGTTAAATCCCATTTCTGGTTTGGGTTTTTTTTTTTTTCCATTTATTTACCAGAATATCATCTGTCTCACACACCTGGAAATAGAGCATTTCTTACAGTCATAGATGCAAATGGGACATCGTGATACACAGACCAAATGGCCAATCCTGTACGACCAGTATTCCTTTGGGAAATATGATTTAACCCTCAACTCACCATTAACAATCTCATATCATTTCTGTTTCCACCTTTAAGAAGCATTGGTGTTTCTTAGGTATGAATATGGATCAGCGGCCTTCATTCTGTTCTGAAAGAATGAAGAAAACAGAAAAAAGAAAAATGTCCCAAACAAAAAGTATGTAAGTGAAAAATGCCACCTCTGTAAGCTCACTCTGAGGAACATAATTTCTGTATTTTATGCATACGTCTAATTCTTCAGCCTGCCTTCACACAAGTGAGGCAAGAATTTGGCTCTCTGATTTTATAGTCTATTTAAAAAAAATACACAGCAACAAAGAAAGACTAGCAGCTGGCTTCTGATGTATACAGCACAGCAGTTCCCCAGGGGATCCTGTCAGGCATCTTAGGTGGTTCAGATACTGGCTGATGATTTCTGCAGACTAGATCCTACATTTCTGCAAGTACTGATTATGACTTTGAGCAGAGTATTTTTCTCCCTGCCCACCTCTTTTGTGTGGTTTGTCAGTCCCTATAAAATTTTGTGCAATTTTATTGCTGTTGCTTTCCCCACACTCATGCCTCTAAGCCACATCTGATACGTTACATGTCTCCATCTGAGAGATTTCTGCTGGCTTTCCAATAGCTTCAGTAAAGTGATACTGGCATAGGTACTTTAAAAAAGCAGAGGCCCCTTTGCAGCACAAATCACCACAATATGTCTCCATCTGCCACTGAGCCAATAGCTTTAATACTGATATTTTTGCCTATGACTATTTTGAATCAGCAGCTATGCTTTTGTCAACAGGAATTGTGCAAGAGGTTCATTATTCATTGTGATTTGCATGCAAATCCCTGTGCATATGAGCACTTACTTTGTATATGTCTATAAGCAGGTTTGTCTGTATGCAAGTGTACTTAAAAATGGATATAGGCACAAATGCTTTGTGACTGATAGATTCCTCCTATCAGCCTTTTTGTCTTCATCCTTTTCTAGTTTCCTTCTCAGCACCTGCTGGTCTGTGACACTGGGAGACTCTGCCTCCCACCACCTTGGCGTTGCTGTGCACTTCTGAGAGCTGTGACAGGTAAAAAAGGGAGGATCTTCTACCTTCCCTAGAGGTTATCCCCAGGAGAAATGGAACAACTTCTCATGTGATAGGGACATCACAGTGCAGAGCGTAAACATGTGTCAAAGCCCCAGATGATGAGATACAAAAATATGGATATAGCAGGAAATTAAAATGCTCTGAGATTGTTTCCTTTTGAATTAATAACTCTTTCCATGGCTTCAGTTTTATTTTACATTTCTAATGCAAAACACTTGCAACATAAGAAGAGTCAGGCTTTTTGCTAAAAGATGATGTATGTCTGTTGAAATTATGAACATGTGTATGAAAAACTGGTAGTCCTAATAAGGCAAATTGACAACACTGGTTCATCCCTCATGGACACATCTATGCAGAGTAAAGACTGAGCAATAGAAGAGGTAAAGATGTCTCAGATACTTGTCATTTCTTACTTTACTTATTAATCAGTTCACAGTGAAATGTTTACAGTTTCTTGTAAGAATTAATCTTTCTTCTTGAGAAATAGCAGTTCTGCATCTTGAATTATTTAGACATCACAGCCCAAAGGTTTTCCAAGCCACTTTTCAGTGTTAAAACTTTTCTAGAATACTGCAGGAAAGGGCACAAAAATGTACATTGATAAAATCCATCTGGAAGTGTCAAAATTTTAAAATGTTCATATTAATGTTAATTTTGTTAATATTTAATGTTCATATTCGTATTAATATTTAATCAAAACTGGACAAAAAAGTAAACTTCCTGTTTATAAGAAGACCATATGTGCAAGTGGAGCATTAATTTCTTTTGAAGCTACAGAAATTAATGCAGTTTTCCAAGTAATCTTTTATTTCTGAAAGTGCAGCAAAAAATACAGTGGCTCCACTCTGTTTTGGGAATTGGGCAGGACCTAAATAGATGATATGAAGTAATAGCTGACATGAAATAGGTTGTGATTTACCAACTGCATTGTTAAATCACAATATTTCAGACTCTGTTGAGAGAAACAATACAGGGAAGAAAGTATGTATGTAATTATGGAGCTAAACAATGCACACTTTTTGAGAAATAGCAGCCACCACATTATGAACTTGTCCTGGACAGGAATGAAGAGGCACAAGCAACGATCCTTCACAGTGCTACAACACCACAATGCTTTGCACTGGAGTTTTTTTTAAGAACTCTTTCAAAACATTATTTCATCCTCTGGGACATACAGGAGCATTATGAAACCCCAGTTCATAGAAGAAAAAAACAACACTGGCATGAATATTCCAGAAATAAACAAGGAAAACTGTTTAGCTTTAGTCTATATGCATCATTAAGAAAAAAAATCTTTAGCACAGCATTCGGGTGTTAAATCTGGAACTAGACTGTAGACAGATGCATTGGCATGAGGATAGGGGAAAGTATTTTAAGTACAGGCAACACAGCAGCCATGAAGCTGATCTGCAGACCTCAGTGTTTGAAGCAACTCTCTGTGGGCTTAGCACATTTTCCCCCCCTCCTCTGTAGGGGACTGTGCACAGGGATAGCTGCATGCAGGATTTCTTACCTTGCCTATTTCTTTGGCTGTTGCAATGGGTCAAGTGGAATCACGCCACAGGTGCCAGCTCCTGCTTTCAGTAATTCAGCTGTACTATTTCTCTCAACAGAAGGCAGTCAGTGCCCACTGGAGGAGAACAGTTCTTCCTCTCTGCAGAAGAGAGAAATGGTTCTGGCTAGAACTTTCCTTACCAAGGCACATGATTTCAGTAAAAACTTAACCAGGCATCAGGTCTTCCATGCAGTTAAGAATGATTGCTAATAACAAAAATCATCTCCTCTTTTTTATTCACAAAAAGTTGCCAAAGATGGAAATGGAACAAAAAAAAAAAAAAAAAGCTAAGAGCTGAAAAGATTTTACATGGAAGACCCTTCAATCACTGCAGAAAAGTGGATATTATCCACTCATTTTCAAATGTAATATAGTAAATATTTCCCCCCTCTTTTGAAATATTCCATAAATGTTATTTGTCTTGCTAATAAACTCAGGTAATATATTAAATACCTGGGTCATTTGTTAAAGTAGCCATTAGTTATGAAACATTTTTCCGTACTCAAAACTGGAGATATGTTTGAAAGTCTGGGCCTTCCAGTGCGTAGGTCTCAACCTGCCAATTCTAACAAGTTAGCAGAAGAGCGTTCTTTTGTTCTACCTCTCCAGCGTAGTGCCCCATGGTTGGATGAATAATCGGAATTTTCAGATGTAAATAAGGGAATATGGAAGCATTCAAATAAGATCATTTTTGTGATTGTCTGTCTTCATTTCTCTTAAAGGGAGGTTCATTCATTGCTAGAGGAAAGTCAGAACAGGAAATAGCAGGAGCTGATGTTTTCATATTGCTTGTGCATATTGCATGTTTTCATAATGACTTGTGCCTGTTTTTGTTTTGAAATGGATGGTCTTGTGATACAGACATTGACCTAGTGCTCCAATTCTAAAGTACTCCAGTCTCACCAGCAAGGAATGTCTTAACAAATGTAGTAGCCATTGCTCCTGAATATTTGTTAAAGCAAGCTGAGATATTCTTTTTGCCATATTTTGAATCATTGTCTCTATGATAGGCAGATCCTTCCCTAAAATTTCTATTGGATGTTGTTTCTACTTTCAAGAAGGCAGAAGCAGCGACTCCAGGAAGAAAACTGGATTGAATGTTCAATCAGAAGACTATCTGAAAGAAACCTGCCTCACATGAAACTGAAAACTTTGGGTTTCATTTTCTTCACATATATAAAAAGTCATTGGTCAAAAATGATCCATTGCAGCAGCTGACAGTGCCTCCAGCTTTCCACCTTCTGCCTTGTTTTCTTTTGTGCCAGCATGATTTAAAGAGAGGAAATCAGCTCGCAAAAGGAGTGTCAAGACAATATCTTCTAAAAGTTACTGAATGACTATGTAATCTCAATGACTGAAAACAATTTCTAAGTTATAAGTTACCTTATTACAGCTGTTGCTAAGATTTGAAGTGTGATTTGCAATGCATGCCTCCAGCATCCAGAGACTGGTGCCTTCAGCAGTGCTGAAAAGAGTCCAGAAATGTCAGCAGATGTCTGAAAGGAAATTCACTTGCTTCTAAAGGAACACCATCAAACATGTTCACGTCTACCTCTACAAATACCAAGATGAATAGGTAATGACCAATGATCACTGACAGGATAAAAGGTTGTAAAAGATCTGTCCAACTCATTTGCCTGATTCCAACTGTGGCCAGTAGCAGATGGCTAGGGAAAGCATTAAGAACAAAACAAGCACAGAATGACATCCTTTGCAAAATACATAGACTTGTGCATGTGTGTGTCTGTGTGTGCATATATGACATGTCTACACAAGAGCTAGACAGAGAGACTTGGAGAAGGCCATAACCATGGGTAGCATCCTGTACCTGAACAGAATTGCAACACGACAGCTGATCTTTTCAGCAAGCAAACGAAATTCTTCTATCTTTGATGTACTGCATGAATCCATTACAGATACATGCACACAAGCAATAAAGGCAGAGCAGAATATTTTTTTTCTAACATGCAGTTTTATGATGAAATATACACCATTCACTCCTTCCCAAAGTCTGTGAGAAATAAAGCCTGTCAATGAAATTAAACAGTTACAGACCTGAAATTGGTATAAGGAAATTTATACTGTGTATCATGTATAATCAATCTCTAGAACTCTCAATAGGTCAAGAAGTGGGATTAAAAGTCCAAGATATTTATATGAATAACAAGAATATTTGCAGTTATATTAGTGCAAAATAAGCCATGCAGACACAAAGGCAGAAACCACCCAGAAATTGCCTGAGGCTAGGAATGATGTTTCCCTTCTAGGCATGCTAACGTATGATTTTTAATGATAAAGATTTTTACACCTTCCTCTGGTGCATTTGGTACTGGCAGCTTTCAAGAAGTAGGATAATGGATTAGAAGGACCTTTGGTTTAATCAGTCCCAGGTTTCTTTTGCTTCAAAGTCGCCCTTCCTGATCTACAAGGGTGGTCTTCTCCACATTGGGAACAAGACTGTGCCAAGCTATTACATAGTTATTTATTTTTCATATGGCTTTAGAGAGCAGATGTTCCCATGCAAACCTTAGAGCTCTTCCTCTATGGAGGTTTGCAGCACAAGCCGAACCCTGAATCTCATCCAGATATCAAGTCCATAGCAAAACTCCCACTGAGCTGACCAAGATGAGGATTTGGCCCACTGACTGTTCAGCTTCTGCCTCCATTGTGTAGCTAGCAAGGAGTAGACACAGATGTTAGCATTTATGATGCTAATATTTGGGCTGCCTGATGTGGAAATCACAGGTATAATCCTTGGCTGGATTTTTTTCCTTCCTTTCTGGAAGAAACCATGGTAAATGTGTTACTTTTTTAATGGACAAATCCTTAAATGCTGTGAGTTCAGCTTAACTTTTCAGAATTTAGAGGCTTATCCAAAGTTTATCTGAAAAAGTGTTTTAAAAGTGGTTGAGAAGTCTCATCAGAACTTAATTTCAGGGGGGTTTCAGGATTTCAGTATTTCCTGGTTTTTGGCTGGCCCAGAMACAATAAGATACATAAAACTTATCAAAAGGATTTTAAAGGGGAGGTAATTTATCATTGACTTTTAGTAGATGTGAGCCTGATGCTCAGGGAAATGAAAAAAATTCTGCCTAGTATCACACAAGAGTCAGTGGCAGAATCAGCGTCTGCTCTACTCTGCTTCCCCTTGTGAGAAAAACAGCCTCTCTGCAGGGATTTCAGGCCGCCTTCTTCCATACCCATCCCTCTCTGGGAACCAGAAGTACAGAAGCTGCAAAATTTTTAAACATGTATTTTTTCCAAATTACCCAAATATTCCTGAGTATCTACAAAAGCCTGTAGTTAGAACAATGGACAGAGGTCAGAGGATGTCGCTGCTTTATGTGAACCTGCTCGTTCACAGCATAATACTTGTTTTTTTGGTCCTTCCCTCTCTGTTTTTCTCAGAGACCCTGTACTCGTACTGAAGTGCTGCTGTTATGGTTTCACGTTTCCAGTCGTTTTATTTCCCTGGGTCCATTTTGCAGGGTTTTGTTTGGTTGCCATGAAAGAATTTTTTTTTCCTTTGGAGCACCACTAAGTTCATGCTCAAAACTCTCTTGCAGATTCACACCAGAGATTTAAATGGGACTCTTCCTAAGAACGTGGGTAACAAGATCTTGGTCACTGTATTACCTGAACAATGTCAATCGTTGACATCCTTGCAGCATAAATAGAAGAAAGCCACCTCTCTACAAGACTGAACATTTGTATTATTTTAAAGGACTAATCAAAAGATTGTGCTGAAAAGTATATGGCTTTCTTGTGTAATGTTCCAAGTACTCACACTGGAACCAAAAGCCAAGGAAAGCGAATAGCTGGGATATTTGTAAGGCCAAGAGAAGTGAATAGTTGGGATATTTATAAAAGAATATGTCTTGATTTCACACCTCAAAATTGGCATTTTGGCGTGCTGGGCATTCTTACTCTTCCTAATCCAACTAAAATTCCCCTCCCTGGGAGCAGTTCATACTCATGGCAAAGATCTCATGCTAAGAATTTTTTCTTGTCTTTTATTCTGTTTGGTTAGTGACGATTCAGTGGTTCCTGAAATCCTCCAGCAGGAAGGCAATCCTCGCTCACACCCACAAATCCCAATGACTCAGATGGGACTCAGAGCAGAAGCAGTTGCAGAATAGGATTGTATATTTGTTTAAACACATCGGCCAAGGCACAATACAGAGGATGTGTGTACGAGTCCAGCAAAAAAAAAGAGAAGCAGGACCAAAATTTCTCAGTTGCAATGCCATAAATAAAACTTGGGATAGCTTGCCAGATAAAGACTTCATGGGGAATGATGTCTTGTCAGAGAGACTAGGAAACCTGCTGTTTACAACCTTAGAAGACAGTCAGTGATTTGTAACCAAGAAACAGATTTGCTGGTTTGCTGGAAATGAACTGGTTTATAGAAAGGCAAGAGGCTTATTTAACTGAGGGCTTTGGGGAATGGAATATTTTCTTTAAAGAAATATTTTAACTATAAAAAAGGTAAAGAGAATTTTGTTTATAAAACCTTTTTACAGTTTATTTCCTATCATTAATTTCTTAAAATATATATATATAAAAATGAGGATCTGACTAAATGAATCAGGACGTTAAATGATAAAGTTCCGTCCATGTAAACAAATAAATAATTATTTACAATCTTTGGCAAAACAAAATGAAATTTCATTGATCTCACTCTCTCACACACACTTGCAAGGAAAAAAAATGAAAAAGAAATTAAAAAAACATCATAAATAATTTACATAGAATAGGAAAATTATGATACAGTCCAAATATTAACATCTTCATCCCCACACCGATGTCTCTCTCTGACAAAACAAAAAACCCTACACAGCCATTACAATCATTACATTTAATGAAGTCACCCTCCCTTCTGCATGGGACTTGGGGATACAATTTGAAACACCAAAAGTAAGAAACTGAAACATTTAAAAACCTCATAAAGAGGATTTGGGAAAAAAAAAAAAAAAAAAGACAAAACAAAATTGAAAAGAACCCAAAAACAAACAAAAAAAGATTTGATAATATGAACACTATAAAATGTGCAATAAAGTCAGCAACTGTGGATTTCTTTCTAATGAATATAGCAACAAAATCTATTTCAAGGGAGAAAAAGTTGATTCAACATTTAGCTCACTGTGCCCTATAAGAAGGCAGAGGTACTGTATTATTCCATTAGTTAACGCATCTATGAATAAAATTACACCAGCGTGTGTTCTTTTTGTGAACAAAGCTCATACAACTCAAACAAAACAAAAAAAATGTTAAACATGTTTATACTATTGTATATCTGAGTAACTTGTATCTGTTTAGAATAAACACTGGTATCCCTTCAGCATTATTTAAGAAATTCTATATACAGCAGACATAGGTAACAATACAAAATATTAAAATTAGGGTAACTGGATATATATTAAGGTTCCATTTATAAATTTGTTACTATTATTCATTTAACTTTAAAGCATACATGAATATAACCCATAAAACTATACTTAAGTGTATACCATGCTTTGACAATATCTACACATTGTGATATGCTTTTAAAAATAGCTTTAAAACACCATTATTTGTGAATGTATTACTGATGCATTATATGACATGCTTTAAAATAAATTATCAGAGATGGTAGCTCGGTGTGATAATSATAATAAATACTAACAAAATATTTATAAATGGAACCTTAAATTCATATGTTACCAAATTAATAGTGGCGTTGCCACCTTTTCAAAAACCCACATCAGGATTCAGGATGTCAAAGTGCTTTTTGCAGCAGAGGTGGGAAAGTGGTTCAGGTTCATTTTGCTCCACATGGTCATGGTATATTCTTTATTACAAGGGAATGCAAATTATCATGGAAAGGGAACAACTGGAAATAATTTTTTGAAAGTCAGACAATAGTGATAGCTTTAGATGTTTAAATAAATCACTCTTCCCTTTCACATGGGAGTTTCTAGTTCAATTCTGTTTGGCCTGAATTAAGTCTCTACTAGACAATGCTTTAGGTTGCAAATTTCACATTTCTACCAACTGTAATTTTAATGGATGTTATTAAAAGCACCTTCATCAACTAAAGAACATTTTTTTGGATCAAGAAATGTTCATAGTTGACCTATACTTTATTATCCAAAGGCATTTTCGTTGTTATTATAGATACTGTTGGTGTGGCCCTCCATTACTTTGCTAAAATTAGACCCAGAGGCTTTGTGTTACTGAAGTCCAGTCCTGATCAGAGCAAGGAATTGTCAACCATACACCTAAAAAGTTATTCAAACACATTTTTCCTCACTTAAAGACAATGACTGATAATCATCACCCCCCTCTTTTTCTCCATATATATATAAATACATTAAGTAATTACATTTTTATATGTAAACGTCATTCCTTAAAAAAGACAAATAAACAAACAAACATGTTTTGCTAAGTTTTCACTATACAAAAGTGTTCTAATGTATCAATCTGCTTTTGCTTCAGTGGTGGGTCAGACGCTCACGTTTAGGTTTCATTACTCCTGGCTGTGAGAAGGCACTTGGGTGGAGGGATTTCTGAGGCACTCCTGGCAGCAGGGAAGTACCTGGTGAGTGGAGCATGAGGACAGAGGACAGGAGGTACACAAAAATAGAAACTGGGAGTACCAGGATGTACTGAGGTGTCTAGGTTGCACAGCATTTACAGTACTTTGCTGGTAATGCAGCAACCATTGCTCAAGCATCTGAAAGAAATGGGAAAAGAGATATTAATTGTGGTTGTTTTATTTGGTTAGGAAGTCAATCACACAAGAACAGAGCTCCATCATGATACAGTATAAGGACTCAGTACAATGTTTCCTGTTCTGTATTTTCCTACAAATGTGAGGACATTTATATAAAAATAGGTATCTATCTGCCTACATAGATAGAGACACACACATACATGTATGTGCACTTATGTATCAAAATGTATATAAAAAATCATATATAAGAAAACCTGGAAAAGCATTTTCTGTATTTCAAAACATTTTGGACAAAGCACTATAGACAGACATGCTCTTTAAAAAGATCTTCTCTCTCCTTCATGCCTCTTGAAGGAGGCATGATCCAAAAGTAGCTCTCTGCCCACAGGACACACTGAACTAGCCTACAAAGGAAAGTGGATATACAGAGAGAATTCTAAGCCCGCATATCGCTCAGATTTCTATCTCATTTTTTCCAGGTGGGTAGTATTAAACATCTGGGTTTTGTTATTCAAATTGAGATTACTATAGGGGCAAAGTGCATTCACGGTATTTCAACAAATCAAGGTTTACTCCATGCTATGGTATTACAGTTTGCTTTCAGTAACTAGAGGATACTTTTCATTTCCATATTTTGTGCTTGCTCCACAGGTTATCAAAGGCTTCAGCATTTTCCAGATATTTTCTGTAACTAACCTCTGCATTCATATTTGAGGTCAGAGAAATAGACCATCTCTTGAGAGAAGACAAAAAGACCTAATCGTCCACCAGCAAAGGTTGTATCATAGATTGGTCCAGAATCCACCATGACTTGTTTCCCTTCATACACTAAAACTCTGTAAAGAAGAACATAATTTAAATCAGACAAGGAGGATAATGCAGTGTCCAGTGCTAAAAGCTGGTAACAGTTCCCAAGAACTGAAACAGAATTAATTTTAACAAGGCACCAGATAACCCAACTTCATTGTAAGGATCGCTTCTCATCTCTATCTCACGCCCACCTGGCTGGCAGCCATAACACATTAATCAGAAGCAGTGGAGCTGTTCCATAAGTAATTTTATGCACACCATCTGCAAAAGATTTCCCAGTTCTTTATTTAGAATAGTCATGTCTCCTGGAATGAACTATGTCATGTACTAGCATTCATTGATAAGCCCCTATCCCTGTGAACTCAGAGGTTAGCACAAGACCTCGCCACATCACTTAGCAAAGTTGTCTTTACAGCTATGTGAACAGCTGATTTATTTATCTTCAGGTGCAAGGGCCAACATCAGAAATTGGAAGAACCATCCCTTTAGAGTCAAACAAAACATTAATTGGAGACATGCGGAATCTCAATTTCAGACATTTTAAGAGCTTAATGAAAGTTGGAAGGATCTGGATGCAAACAGCTAGACTAATAATAAATTGGAAATGAAAGAGAACTTGGGGGTTTTGGTTTGTTTTGGGGTTTTTTTTGTTTGTTTGGGTTTTTTTGGGGTTTTTTTTGTTTTTTTTCCTGGTACTGTTTCAGGCATCCGCCCTGGAGCCAAAAGACCTCTGAAGACATCTCTTCATTTTCCTTCTCTGTCAGACAGACTGCAGTTCCTTGAACTTGGATTCTCCACTTCTCATGGGAGACCTTGAGATAGTCAAGGTTCTTAGGCTCTCAGCCTCTTAAAATAGCCTTTGGGCCAAATGAGAAGGGAGTCTATACTCTCTTAATTAGAGCAGCCTCTGGAAGAAGGGATTACAGTCCTACTTCAACTGACAATACATTAGTTGTACAAAGCAGGATGGCTTCACATGAGGATGAACACACCTGAGCAATTTCCTATAACTCGAGGCTTAGGGACAGATTTCTACTTAGGCAGAAAGGCATCTCCAGCACTTGCTCTACCTTGAAGTGTTTTATTTTCTGAAAGGTGCCCAAAGACAAGTGTGAAACTGCTCCCTGAAAATAGTATTTAATGGATGGTAAAAAAAACAGCAAAAAGAATGACAGGTTTTCATGTTCATGTAACCCTATTGAACTGAATTCTCAAGATTTCAATTCTCAGTTCTTGTTCTTCTTTATTAAACACATGGGAAGAGTTTAATAAATTATTCATCCCACCAAAAAAAAATTACGCAGCTCCAATCATGTTAATACTAAATTGCTATTCCTGTACAAATAAAATGGTTTCATGACTATATTAGTGAAATAATTGATTTTATTTATTTTCTATAAAAACACCCTAAAGAATGAAGGAATTTAGTGCCCGGACCGTAGAATTTGTCATGCTAATGGGACAATGCTAATCTAATGGGATACCAGTTGAAACATGCTTTGTCTGACAATAAGTAGATTCTGCAAAGGCAGATACAGGAAACAGAAACATGAACGAAAAACTCCAGTTTCCTTTTGACCTGTAACAGCCAATGCTTTGCACTGCAATACTTTGATGCATGAAGAAACTCCTTCTTTCCAAGAAACAGATAACTTAGTCTATCCAAAGTTTTCTACCCTTTGTCTTTCACAGCCAAATGAAACTCCCTGCTCATAAGCACAAACAAGACATTAAGAGGTAAGGTCAGACTCTGCCCCATCAAAAATGTCCTTCACAGTTACAGTAGTTAGCAGAAGATAAAATTGACATGGACATTTAATGCTACTTCTTTGGAACATCAGATAAACAGCTGGGCTTTAAGGAAAGTCATATACCATAGCTCCTTGTTGTGTGCATTACAGATGTGCTCACGGCTACTTCTGCAGTATCTCCTATAAGCCACTATGGGAGACAGGATGCTGAAGTAGACAGGCTGTTGGCCTACTTCCCTGTGGCAATTCTGATGTTTCTAATTAATTTCATTCATTCAAATTCCAGAGGCTGGGGAGGAATCTCGTGTTCTAATCTTACTTCGAGTTTTCCTCAGGAATTTTTGGTCCCTTTACAGAAGAGCTATTGAGAAAGAATTTTATTTTTTTCTTTAACTTAAGAATATTTAGCTGATGTAAATATTGAACCATCCAGACTAAATTAAATACATCTGAAAAGGAAAATAACTTATTCTAAAGATAACAAAATGTCCCCAAAATATTGGAACAAACTGTCACACAAGTACCATCATTATCAGAACTAGCAAAGAAACTGGTAACGTAGCTCTTATATCAACAGAGACAAAAGTTTTGCTACCAGAAAATACAGAAGTGCAGAAACATTTCTTACTTTATTAATCCTGTTTTAGGCCTATGAATCAAATGCCACCTGTAAGCAGTATAATCTTTCCAGCCAATGTTCTTGGGATCATGCCACAAAGTACGCACCTACAGTAGGAACACAAATGCCTTATTAGAAACAGACCATGCTCCAGTAACTGTACATCCAGTATAGTAACTGTACATGCAGCCAAAGCTTATTTGCTGCATAGCATGAAACTGAAAATAGTGTTCAACATTTGATGGTATGATCAGCAGACCTCTTTTATAGGGTGAGAGTAATGAAAATTCCTGTCTTAAATTATTGATCGCTCAACTGTAGTTTCATAGCCGGAGTCACAGAAGACCATACAGCATCGAACCTCACTCGCCCTAGGAAGCCCTGCCCCTGTTTGCACATACACACCTACGCTGCCAGAGTCAATGATACTTCTCCTGTCCGTATGAGAGGCTCCACCGAAGGAGAGGGACTGCAGCTTGCACGGATGTTACTGCCTGTGGCCTGCTCCTTGAAATCGCTCACACTCTGCCAAGGTCTTGCTCCTGCAAGGAGCTCCGAAGTGCAAAATTCCTATCCACACGTGAAGCCCCACTAACTTAATTCCAAAAGGCACAAGTTTCTTCCATGGCTGGACCCTATTTGGAACAGCAGCAGTTTTTCTCTCTGTTTTTGTTCCTTTTCTCTGTGGCTGTCACTGGTTACTGAACTCTAAATCACGTATAATTCAAACAAGCTGGAATGCTGAAGAAGCAAGTGCCAATAAAGCGGTCACAAAGGATTTGTGGATAACTAAGACCTCTCACTCCTTTTTCTTTGGACCACACCACATCTTCCCTTTTATACATGCAATTTTTTCCATTCATGATTTTTTATACGTGTAACGTTTTCTTTGAAACACAATACAAATGTTACTATTGACACTAGTAACACGGGAATTGAAGAAAAGCTGATAAACATCTGCAAAAATTGGGGTGTGAAAGGAAATTCTTTTTGAGACACCTCCTTTTTTTTTTTTTTTTAAATGTTAGTCATGTATCGTTGGCCTGAAGTTTTAAATCTCTCACCTGTCCAGGGGTGTTTCCTGTGTGCCAGAGAGCATTTCTCAAGTGTTCACCAGTACCAGTTGTTGAATTCACTACTTTGAGTGACACACCAGAATAGCCGTAAGCCCTGGTGGGTTTGTCCTCCCAGTAGGTCTGAGTGACTTGCTTCCACATCAGAACATAAAACCGGCTGCTGGACTGGTAGCCAAACACAAAGCCGGCATAGTCATCATCACGGTCTGTGTTAACATAGAACGTCCCACTGAAGTCAACAGAGCTGAACTCATCGTAGCCTGGGAGAGGACGAAAGAGATAAACCATCGAGTTACAAGGCTGGGTCCGGCCGCCCACACCCAAGAGTCCCAGCTCTATCCTGAGTTTTGCCAGGAGTCGTAAACTATCTTTTTCAGTTTCCTTACCTGTAGGAGAGGAGGTAATTACACTTGCCTACCTACCGCATGGAGGCTTCTGGAGAGAAGTAAGTTGTTTACAAGGGGCGTTGAAGATGGCAGGCACTATACTTATATCAAGTTCTTCAACTGGGTATTTTATATGTGTTATAGTCAGTGATGAATGGTCAACAAAGGCAAACAGCATTGAGCTGTTTTTAATTTGGGCATATATACTGTCCCAGTGTGTCAGTCCAAAGCTTGCAGCACCAAAAAGGTATGTTTATCTACTTTTTTTTTTTCCCTTCCTTATCACCAGATCACTAGTAACTTTTCCAAAGATGATGGCTGACATCTGATACTCACCTACAGCTATTCCAGGATCAGAGTTGGCAGTCTGCACCAGTTCCTTGCCTTGGTGGCGAATAACCCAGTTGGGATCAATCTGAGCTGTTCCCTTGGGGTCCAGGGGGACCATCTGGAACTTTCTGAAATCAGTTTCACTGATGGCATTGTTTTCAGGGCATACATCATAAATATCCGGGACATTGTCGTTATCAAAGTCATCTTTGCAAATATCACCTCTGCCATCACCTATAAGCAATGTCAATAAGCAAATGCAATTGTTAGCAATTTATGCAGCCTTCCTAACAGCTCTCCCACTGATGGAAGAAATTTGTGATACATATGAGTATGTTATTCTCTTGTTTCTCAAAAAATGCTCCAAATGATTCCAAAGAAAGCTTCATTCTCTGAAAGTCCATTTGAAATGTTGCTGGTAATGACTGGAAGAAGTCRTCAACTTACATCAGGGCCAAAATCGTTGTTAATAAAACTGTCCTGTCAGTGGTTTATGACAGTGATCAATCTGGCCCCAGCCAATACGCTGCTTTAGAATCGGGGTGGGAAAAGTTGGAAGTTTGCTATGTCGATGTAATTCACTAATGCTTGTATTACATTTTCAGTTTGATTTGTCCCAGATGCAGATACAACACCACATTTTAACACGTGCAGTGTAATTGAATTCAAACAATAGTGTTAAAATCTTAACCTTCCTGCACATTACTAAATCCTTATACACAACTGAAGATATTAAACTTTTTTTCAGACTTTTATCTCTGTCTCAAGATTTCTTTAGAAACAATCCATCTAAGGTGTTTCAGATTGCAGAAATGTTACATCATATGTCAAAAGAAAGTGGGGACAGTATTGCAGTAAAATATGCATACACGCTCAGTCACTCTTTCACTTGTGGATAGAACAATTTGTTTTATAAAAAATGTAGCACTCCTTCAGAAAAATGTAGGAAAAAAGAAAGAAGCACTGTATCCAACAGGACTAGCCTTGGAGGAATGGAAATATTAAGTTTTGTTATATGAACTGCAAGAAGTTTTTTAGAGAACCTAAAAATACATCCATACAGCTCAGCTACGGTTGCACTGCTGCTCAACACTTTTACTATGCTCAATATTTAAAAAAAAAAAAAAAAAAAATTCCTTTCTTAATTTACCCATAATATTGGTGGAAACCAGTGGATGTGACTAGCCTTGAATAGCAGGTTAGGAAAGGAGGCATGTAAAAAAAAAAATCTCATTGCCAATGCCACTGTTATTCAGTGGCATACAATAGAACAAACACTTGAAAATAAAGTAGAAAAACTTGGCTAGAAAAGTATAGAAACAAATTCACAAATGGCTCTGACTTTTACAATAGAAACCACTGGATATTACACTAGGTAGTAATGTAAAACCAGAACTGCCAGCTAGTTTGTTTCTATCCTCATATAACTGAGCATCTGCATTTTTTAATTTGTTTGTGACTGCTCTAATAACATGGGAATTAACGGGAAATAGCAATGATCCACCTCGTTCATTATTGACCTACTACTAGATGCTTCACAGACCAATGGAAAGCTACATTACTATGCCCAACCAGCACAGCATTATCCAAGTATGAAGCTTTCAGAGAGAAAGCAGAATGAGTTTTAGGCAACAGCCAAAAAAAAAAGTAGTTAGAGAAAGCTGAAGTATCTAATATCTCAAAGACTTTCTGCAGTTCAGATATGTGATAAAATGGTCCCATTTTCCACCCTGGCAATCAGCCATGGAGAACTCCAAATCCTGACCAGCTGTGTGCTCCTGCACCTGTTTGTCTTAGTACTTATTGGAGAGAAGAGAATGAATTTCAAATTTTATTCCCTTTGCCAATATCAAAGAGGTAATTCTTGAGTCACGGGAGAATCTAATTATTCACTGAAAGTCCTGCTGACGTTCATTTGGTACTGAGCTGCTGCTGACAACATTGATTCCCTGTCAAGGAAAGTTAGAAAGCGTTTGTTTACCCAGCCACGTCCAACAGCCCTCTCCAGGGCCTCATCTTTATATGCTATAGCTCACATCTTCAACAGCGTAGGAGCATCTTTTGGCTTTATTTATTGCTTTTCCAAGTTTTCTGTTGGACCTGCCACTAATGACAGTGATGAGCTGGCTAAACCATTTAAATTTACTCTTTTTATGAACACTTACTCCATACATAAAGGTAGTCTCTTGCAAGATCCAGGTGACAGCTGACTATACCAAACTATCCCAATTTGGGGGCACCTTTATTCTGGAATATTTCTGAAATTAAGGGGCTGTTCCAGAGATTGGCAAGTACAGAGATATATCACTGGACTGAAGGGTTAAGTAATTTAAGAACTACTACTGACCACCAACCAGAAACTTCCTACTGCAAGTAGTTGTCTTACAAGGAAATCAGTCAGGGCTCGGGATTTTTTCTTTCTAGATGTACATAAAACCATATTGTGTAGGTACTAAACTCTGCTTTCAATTTCACCAACATAATCATGGAATGACTCCAACAAGCTGTATAATTCAGAACAGAAATTGCTCACCTGTATCGCAAGGGCCATTACTCGTAGACATATTACAGTGGTTTTCAAAGGATCATATATATTTTTACTAAATTACATTTATGATTGTGAAACTATCACTATTTCATTATTGCAATACTGCCAAACACAGAGAGGGACTGTTTGAGAGTGACCAGCAACATTTTACCACAGAGCTGGAGAAAAGAACAATTATGTATCCATTCCTTAAACTGTGACATGTACATCATCAAGACATATTTAAAGCTACCTATAAAGCAAATTTGAGAAAAGCTGATCAGAAATCTTTTTTTTTTTACAAAAATAATTAAAAATTAACAATAATTTTAGACTTAAAAAACCTGGAGAAAAAGCCTGTTTTTCAAAATAAAACAAAACTAAAGCACATTTTTTTTCCATTTTAATTTTCAGAAGACAACTTGTTTTGAAAGCAAAGCAGATAATTTTTCATTTTTAAGACATCTGAAATTCAAGCTATTTTAAATATTTTCCCAAAGTTTTTTCACTTTGAATTTCCCAATTCAAAGTGAAAATAAGAAATATATTAAAAAAAAAAAGTTTGGCATGTTTTTTTTTTTTTAATTTCTTAAAGGTGTTCTTCTAGAAATAAGTATGTGTGTGTTTGAGTCCCTGCCAAAGAAGTTTCCTAATGCTCTAACTCTGGACCAAACTGGCCAGTGCAGTTCCATTGAAGTCCACGGTGTCTCAAATGTCAAAAGCAGCTCAGTTTGATCTGAAGTCTTTCTCTTCACCAAATACTAATACTCCAAGATCAGAACTGGATACTAAGAACTACACGAAGTTCATATGACATCATTCTTACCATCAGAGTCCTCCTGCTCAGGGTTGTATCTGAGGCGACAATTGTCCCTGTCATCTGGGACACCATCATTGTCATCATCAGGATCACAGGCATCTCCTTTACCATCTTTATCATGGTCAGCCTGGTTAGCATTGGAGATGTAAGGGCAATTATCTTGGTTGTTCTGGTGGCCATCTTCATCTATGTCCTCATTATTGTCACACTGGTCACCAACAAGGTCATTATCTGCATCAGTCTATCAAAAAAAAAATCAAAAAGAAATAAATTTATTATTGTTACTAAACACAAAAGTACTGATAGCCTGGTACTTAATTTCTCAACATTTCTCTTCAAGGACTTCTCTGGAGACAAGTGATATCATGATGACAACCGTGCTTAAAGCAGAAATGTAACTTCAAACTAGTATAGCTACTTATTCTGCCATCAGTACTTAAAATCTGGTCGCCAAGACATTTTCAGGGCAGGTTTTTGGCCACTGCTCTCATTCTAGAGATCACAAGGGAATTGCAGTCTGGGAAGCACATTTTCTGATTGCTTCTGTATGTTTGATGTTACTTATCTGTGCATGGACCAACAGACTCAGGCATAGCAAATGCAGCCCCTGAGGCTGTTCTCACTTGCCACAAGGGAAGAAAACAGTTCACCAAAGCCTTAAAGATGGGTTAAAGGCATCATCACTCTACTTCCCTTTCATCTGATACAAAGAGATCTGACAACCTGAGATGTGAAAATGAGCAATACAGATCCATCTCTTCAGCTCTACAGCAAACAGGGACTGATAGCAATTCCTGTGTTGTTTTCGCTGCCCTTGTTCTGACATTACCATTAAGGAAACTGTCTCTAACATTTACCTGGTCTGGATTATGCATCAATGGACAATTATCACACTGATCACCAACTCCATCACCATCTGTATCACTCTGGTCTGTGTTATAGACGTAAGGACAATTATCTCGTTCATTAAAAATGTCTATGAGGAAAAAAAAAAAACCCAAGAGATTGAAGAAATCAGAATGATACAGCATCCAGCACAGACAGCCGTAGACTGCAGGAGTCACCAGTAAAGAAGCAAGGCTCCTAAGGAGCTCATAGACTTTCTGATTGTCACAACATTATTGCTACAACATGAAATAGTGAAAAGACTAAAGTTAGAAAAAATTATGGTATCAATTCCACTTTTCTTGATACGATAGACTTCTATATGTATTTTACTAAGGGATTTTGCTAGAGTAAGGGCTGATTATGTCTTAAGAATTTAGCCTTTTTTCATAGAATAACAGATAAAGGGGTGGGGTATTTTTCTTTTTAAATAATTTGATTTGGATTTTCTTCCCAGACACTTTAGGGAACGGCATAGAATGCACAGCTATAACATGGTGGAATTTCTGAAAAGTTTTGTGTAGGAACAACTGCATTAATGTTCAGCTGCCTCAGCACTAAATAATTTCATTTTACCAGAACATGTGCATGATTTATTGTACAACATGCTGAATTTTCAGAAGAAACTGTTCCCCCTCAGGAAACTTCATTATACAGCTGACAATCTCCTTCAAAATTAGAATACATTGAAAAGAAACAAAAATATGTTGGCAGAGCCGTCTGGAAAGGATACAAGTACCCTCTCCTACATTATATGGTCCCTGGATATTTGCATAATCTTTCAGCCAATAACATATGATTACATTTTTCTTCAAATGCAAAACTCCCATGAGTACTAATAAGAACCCGATGATCAGAAGGATGAGAGGATTTCAAAATGTTCAGAAGTTCAAGTCAGATAAGCATCCAAAAGTTTAAAACATTACTGAAGGAAATCCAAAACTAGATTTCTTCAACTTCTAGTACTTCTGGATTCTCATAAGTTTGAAATGCTGCAAGGATATGATTTTTGAAAGACATTTAAGTGCTTTTCCCCCTCCTTAATTCTGATCAAATCTGGGTCATATAGGCATGTACTGGTAGATGAAATAAACACCTTTAATAATATTTTAAGACACACAAAAAATGTGTATTTGGATTACTGTGGGCTTTGCAGTATGTTCATAGAAAAGCAGATTAATTTCCTACAGATATTGTCTTAACCGCACGGATGTTCTGATGTTCTTTTCCCTCCCTAAAAAGGAAAAAAAAAAGTCAACAGAGGTGTTATATTATATCCTGATTACTTTGGAACACAGACAAAGGAAAGCAATTTTTTTAAGATTACACTGATAAAAGACTTGCTGTGATTTATTCTTCAATAATATCCACTGTAATCATTTAGGGACTTTGTGGACAACTATACTACACAGGACAGATGAACCTCAGTCTTCTCTTTCTTCTCCTGCATTTTTGAGCTGCTAGACCCAATTTTATTCTATGTATAAAAGCAGATAGCCCATCTTACTGGACAAAGCAAAGTGTACTTGTGGAACAGCACAACAAAACTGAAAGCATACCATCTCCATCAATATCCACAGCACATGAGTCACCCTCCCCATTATTATCTGTGTCAATCTGAGCAGGGTTGTGCACATAGGGGCAATTGTCACAGCGGTCACCAACTTCATCCTTGTCATAATCAAACTGACGAGGGTTGAACAGAAGAGGGCAATTGTCCTAGTGAGAAGAAATAGAAGATTTCAGAATGTAAATCACAACTTATGAGAGCATACTATGAAGTGGTAACTCTTCCTGTTCATCTTGGACAGAGGCAAAAAAATGAAAATATTAATCCATTATTTTTTCAATAGACAAGCTGTACCTACACTGAAGATCTTGGTGGTAACAGGATCGCATCTGCACAGCCTGGCTCACTGTCTGGTTTTGTGTTTTTGTACGAGGCATGTGAAATGTGTTCCATATCTCACCAGGAGATCAACAGGCATTTTAAATTTGATGTGTACTCAGATATTTCAACAAAAGGGTATCACTGCTACATGCATTTTAAAGAAAAAAAAAAATCAGAACATGTTGTAAAATCAGGCCAACTTCAGCTGTATATTATAATTTTTGGAAAAAGTAGAATCGTTACTCTGACTTTTTTGGAACAAACTAGTATCAATATTCTCACTTTTAAACCACATTTTTTGATTTTTCAATTTAAACAAAGATTGACTTTTTTGTGGGTTGTGCTACATTGCATATGATAATAAAATGTAAAAAGTTTCAAAAAGCAAAGTTAAAATTAAACACTCTCATTGATCCAAAATATTTTTTCGCTGAGACCATTCCTTTTAGTGGAATTTTGAAAATTTAATTTCAGTTTAGTCCCTAATTTGAAAGTCTGCCAGAACAAGAATTCTTATGTTTCACACATCCCCAAATTACACATGGACTTTTGCACAGGTACGAGGAAGTAGTCAGTGTGGGAAGCAAAGAAGAACGAAACCAAACCAAAGCAGTGGGAGCGAGGGCTACATCAGCATCATGGAATCTGAAGGGAGGTCATCTGGAAAAAATCTTTAAACCACTTTTTCTCTGCTAAAGCAAAAAACATTTACTAGGAAATATTTTTTTTAGCCCAACATTTTAAATTCCTCAGAAATACATTTTATATACTCAAGGACAAGATATAGAGGCAAGTCAAAATTTTATACTGCTTACAAAACTGAACTTCTGGCTACAATTTTTCATATATATGTACTAAATCATATTATTTTATCAAATGATTCTTTAGTTTTTGAAACATTCTAAGTAGAGGCTCCATTAATGCAGTTCTAACCCAACTTTAACCATCTGAAGCTCTAGAGCATCTAGGCTCCTTCTGAAGGGAACAAAGAGGAACAGTAAATTCCTACAACCAATTCACTCATCCTAAATATGTTCAGAAAAGGCAGGATGAATCCCACTCTGGAGGTCCCTCTGCCCTTTTACAGATTGTACAGGCAGAATAGGTTTAGACTAACGGCCTATGTTTTAGGGTCTGCAGGTAAATGAATTTTGGTCTTGTGGGCAGATCTAAATGAGGAAAGTATGAACCAGGCTAGGTACTTCCCTCCCATCATTTCCCCTTGATGCTGGCTGTGTTTATAGTTATCATCATAACTCGTTTCCAACATACCATAGACATAATATCTACCAGCTTTTCAAATGCAATGGACCTATCATTCTCCCACTGCAAAATAAAAAATCCAATACCACCTTCCATTAAACTGTTTTCATGCACACAACTGATCCCAAAACTGATATGGAGAATGTAATTCAGCCGCAGGTTCCCCAGGCTGCTTTGCTCTGTACAGTGCTACTCTCCTTTGACCCAACACAGCTTTACTCTCTGCCAGACATCATTCAGGGAKGGCAGTGCAGAATAACTCAGCTGAAGCTCTGAACAATAAAGCTCTCATCTATTGTAATGGTCTTCCTTAAAACCAGATGTTTAGGTCAAGTGTACTGAAGACACAGAAATGCATCTTACCTTGTCATCTTCAACACCATCATTGTCATCATCCTCATCACAGGCATCTCCTTTGCCATCTTTATCAAAGTCTTCTTGGCCAGAGTTAGGCAGAAGGGGGCAGTTATCCTGGCCAAAAGAAATAATCAATACATTATGTTTACATTATGTCAGAATAACTTGCCTGGGCAGAAGAGTAGATATGGTACTCCAGAGGCTATAAAACAAGATCAATCATAAATACTTTTTAAAAGTGCCTGTTTGTTTGCTGCCAAAGATAGTAGTTCATTTGATGCTTTCATATTGTAAAGTAAGTGAAATGCATCTGCAAATCATTCTATTTCCCAGCTCCCCTTCTGTTAAAGGGATGCTTCCAGTAAGTTTTAGATGAAACTATCTAGAAGAGAACAAACACACCACATGCACACACATGCACTCTTACATCAACTTTTTATAGACAACTCATGAAGTGTGTTTGAACATTACATATAAAATGACCAGGTTTGGGTGCCAGAAAAATAAAGATACAAGCCAGAAGGTCTTCAGATATAGTTATTCCTATGGAAAGTTCCTGGAATGAAGTAATACACAGCAAAGAAGGGGAACACTAAGAAAGGGTTTTGAAAAACATGCTTTTATACTGTTCTGCAAAACAGTACCTTTGCACTCCCATGCTCCCATGGCTTTGAAAATAAAAGGCAAATGTATCTCTTATTTTTGTATCGCAGCTTTGTAAAGAATTATTATTTTAAATGAGCAAGTCTTAGGTTACACTGAAAAAATAAGAACTGAAATAGTTTGCCAAACTTTTAACATGTATTCCTTTTTAAAATACTAAAATCAGCTAAAAATGGATTGCATTTCTACCACTGGCTAAGAATACATACATGTATAAAAACCCACTCTGTGATTCTCACTTTTTCTCGCATTCTGTATCTACCTCAGACCAAAACTAAATCTGCCAATAGAGTGCAGAAATATCTTTTTTTGTAACACATAACCTAAGAAAATGAATATTACAGTAAGATTCCTAGCCCTGTTTTCAGTCTCAGTGGTTCTAATAGTATAGATAATTTAAGAAAAAGAGAACTGGAAAATTTGTGATAAATATCAAAACCCCAATGCAACTCCAATTTTTTTATGGCACTTATTTACCAAATACCTGTGAACAGCCTTGACTGTCCAACTCAACACTGGTTACCAGTGATACAAAAAGTTTTTTGAAACAATGAAAGAAATTAGTCGATGCTTGTTCAATCACTTTGTGTGTTTGTATCTATATGTTTGTCTGTCTTCTCTACAGATTTGAGTCCAATTTCATACAAATCAAGCAGTAAGGTGGAGACCTTATGGGTAGCAAGTTCCTATAAACTTTTCAAAAAGAGGTAGTGGGGTAGAGGAGAGAGATCCTACCAGTGCACTCTAAAAGTCTCTTATTAAATATTAGAAAGAGGTTTTTACAGACATCACACCTTCCACCTGGGRACTCAACCTTGAGGCACAAGCCCACTGGAAGCTAGGCTTCTTCAGTTCACCTATTGACAAAGTTGTGTATCGCTATGATAATTCTTATGGAAAAAAATGCTACTTTTATGTGAATGAAAAATAAATTTACACTAGAAGATATTGCTAAGATTTTATTTTTAGTATTATTTACAACCACTTCCTTTGTTCATATAGCTTTGTCTAAACCGTAAGTTAATTTTCAACCATTATCAGCTCAAGGAAAGAAGCTTTGGTTTGCTTTTTTTAAACCAAATTACTCAACTAGGATCTTTCATAATGAATATAAGGGCCTGAAAATACCTGGTATTTTTAAGGGGTTTTGTGGGGTTTTTTTCCCCTTAAATGAAGTATTTGTGTCTATTAGATCAACACATGTATTATAGAAACCACGAATCAACCTTTGAAAACAGTTTTTTTCTGAATGGGTTCAGCATGTTGGGTTTTTAATGAAAACTAATCATTTGCATTACATCTTGAGTCAACATGTTGCAGATTCTGATGACAGGAACCAAAAAAGAATATATGAACTGCAATTGCTGAATTGGCTGGATCCACAATAAAGACATCAGCTACAGTGAGGAAGTTCAACGTTTGAGGCTCAAATTTCCACCAGTGTCTGAAACTCTTCTGCTGATAAAGGACAGATTCACAACTTCAACTGGATTACACCTGAGTGACTTCTGATTCTCTCAAACAGCCTGATTTCAAACTTTCCTAGTCTCTTGATCCACATTTGGTTTTTTTAACCACTGTAGTCATCTAGAACTCAGTCATTTTTGCATCTCTTTCCTCATTATTTAATCTGAAGTTATTGTGCTAGAACTTCATGACAGTTTAGAGGCAGATCACTTTAACATGGAGAAGAAGAAGCCAAAATGTTTCAGATCTGGGGGAAAAACATCCTCAGGTGAGAAAGCATTGACCTTGTAGCCACGACTGATTCAGCAAAATACTTGAGCACATGCCCTAGTGAAAGCAAGTAGGTAATCCAGCGCTGTCAGTGGTCCCATGGGTAAGTGTTTAAAACTGAGCACTTGCTTATGCCTTCTGCTCAGGTAAAGCTCACTTCATCCCAGTTGCTAAATTTGCTGCTGCAAACAGCATATGCCCCTCTGTATTGTGCCTGTCATTCAACCATCAGTGAGGCCATCACTCAGAACTGGGATCCAGGGAATTACCTGTCAGGGTGTGCCTTCACCCCTCAGCTATTTGGGCCATTGTTAAACTGGTGGACCTGGAACAACTTTCAGCCTCGTTTTGCACAGCAGCGCAATTCCATCACGATGAGACATCCAATCATGCTCACCGTTTTTGAGCAATTTCGACTGGAAGGAACCTCAGGCCGTGGAGCCAAGGAGGACTTATAGTGTGCTTCAGATGAGCACAGAACGAGGTCCCAGGGAACATACCATAGTGGGAACCCACTACTAAACCTACATACCACCATTTTTAGGCTCCCTGATGCTTATTCTCCTTGGTGTAGTAATGCCTCATTTTTCACTACAGTGGCACAGCTGCAGCAGCAAGGGTGGGTAACAGTTCCCCTGCCAGGTCTAGAATTGATGGTGGCAGGCAGGGCATTCCCCTTGGGAGGGTAAGAGCTGGGACTCCACATCTCTGAAGGGTAAGAGAGGTTGAATCTCCCACTGACCTTTTGCAATAAGAACTCCTCTGCCTAACTACTCATTCATTCCTCTCTTAGGTTCCTATTACCAAAAATTAGGTCAGGCTCTGAATCCAGTTTTCACAGAGAGTGTGACCTGCTTAACTCTTTAAAAGGAAGAGGTAGTTCAAGAAAGGATTTAGAACTGCAGACCTTACATGGCTGTCAGTGTCTTGTTACAAGCCTTGCAGGTAGGATTTCATACTCACCTACTTCCAGAGATTCCTGTTTAGTTCTCACTAGCTGTGCGCTCCACATCTGTGCTTTAGGCAGCTCCTGCTCAGTGTGCTAACTCTATTCACAAGCATCCCAACCTTACGTGTACAGTGAGTAGGAAGAAATCCAAAGTAGAGGACTCCGGATTTCATTTTGAGAATTCCTTACTGGATCTAGTGTTAAGTGAATACACATTTCACAGCATCTCCTAGAAAATGAGCATGCTGTAACAGTCAAAGCTTAATGAAAGCAACCACCATCTTGATGCTGGAAAGTGTTATTCACAACTATTTAGGAAAAAAAGAGAAAAAATTTGGTTATGGCGTGGCATTTTTATCAACCTTTTTTACTTACCTTCACACAATGGTATGTTGCATTAGCGGCACAGACCAAGTTATTATTAGGCCAGCCATCCAAATCTGAATCCTCACCACAGATGTGTCCATCGCCAGCATAACCTGTCCTACATTCACATTTGTACATAGGATCACTGAAATGGCCCAGATAGATGCACTCTGCAGACTTATGGCAGCTGTGTGTCTTGTCCTTGCAYGGATTCTCAGGTTCACAGACCTGTAACAGATAGAACGTACTCACTGAAACCTGATGATATTCACTGCCAGCTGTGTGTGCCTCAACTTTGTCAAAATCTGACCAGTTATTTAGATGCCTAAAGACAGGAACTTTGTTTTAATTGTGGTCAGTAAGTCATACTGCTCTGTCAGTTCACAACTCTAGACAATGTGTACAATTAAAAAAAATTAAAACAAACCACAGAAAAAATTGGACGTTATTCAAAAAGCAATTAAAGTGATTAACATTTTCAGAACTCTATCTGCTTTCTTCCAGATGTCATTAATCCCCAGAAACTAACTGCAACAGAAAGTAGACTGTACTCGCCTCTTTCCTTTAGCATTCTGCCTGTCAGTATGCAAGGACTGTCTTATTTTCTTAAATGAAAGAGACCCTAATGAATTCTCATGTTCCCCTCAAATATGTTTTTGTTACCTCTTTGCTTATTTTCATTGACAGTATCTGAGAATCTTACACAGATGTTTTACATTTAGACTTCACATGTCGAACTAACCACAGACTGATTCAACAGCAACAAAGAGAAGGCATCCCACGACATCCGTCGTAATGTTTTTGTCTTGTCTATCAAACCATAGTCTTCAATATCATCACTTCCACTTCCTTCTGTCCTTCACCACTGATAGATGTTGGCCCAGTGGAATTTAGGGAGTGAGAACTTCAGACATATGTCTGATGACACCCACATTAACAGCATTTATCTCTCCACATTTATGGAGAGAACGATCCTGATTCCTCAGTTTCCAACCCCCAGAGTAGGTATATACACCTGAGAGAAAGGAGTGCAAAGCAGGGGAATGCTTGCTCCTAGCATTTTACACTCATTTGGTGCAACTGTGCAGATGCCTAGAGAAAATAAATCCCTTAAAAAAAAATCCCAAATTTAGTGTTTTGTTACTCAAACCAAAAATAACCTGGAACAGAAGTTATCTATTTCAGGTTATCTTTGTTTGGTACCCAAGTTTATCACATGCTTTCATTCATAGATATTTTCAGGTGAGAATTACTCAGTTTCAAAGCCATCAAATTCTCTTCGACACCACTTACTTGCTTCTCTGCCTTGGCAACTTCCAGCCCTACCCCATAGGGCTGACTTCCTTTATAGCGTGGAGGACATGGCAAGCAGTGGAAACCCGGGTTTGTGTTCACACAGCGATGGACCTGATTCACCTTAAAGCAAACATCTGACACAGCTATACACTGCAGGAAAAGAAAAAATGAAGAAACAAATTAGATGGCTGTGTAGTTCCCAAATAATGAAAATTTCACAGTGATTTCCTGATGTTAATGGCAACAAAGCCAATACCTCATCAAGATCCTCACAGGTGGTACCATTGCCAAGGTAACCTGCTGGGCATGGCCCACATGACCAAGACCCATCTGGGTAACTGTTGCATTCTGCTCCAGGAAAGCAAGGATTTGATAAACACCCATCTGGCAAAGACACACAGAAGTGTAAATCAAGTTAGGAGCATAAAAGGCATGTATCACTTCATGTAGGAAACAGGTATTCTCTGTTCACTAGCTTAAATCACGTCTGATACAACAGAGTCTTATAAAAACCCTTAGAATTAGGGTTATTAAATGCATTTAATATACTATTGATTTAATATGAAAATATTACAGATTGCTACATTCAGTTGAATACATTACAGCATATTGAAGCCCTGTTTAAGAAATGCATCCTTGTTCAGAAGTCAGTATTAAGAATATATATAAAATCCCACTGATCTAAACAGCACCCAGAGCAGTTAAATGTGCTTTCCTGAAACAAAGGCATAATTAGTAGATTTCTGTAGCGTCAATTCATAATTATCCATTAAAGAAATAACAGTAATAATAATTATTCAGACTGAATAAAGAATGACTAAATACCAACCAATGGGGCAATCCTTCTTATTGCACATATCATGTTGCTTGGTATCTCCCACACATGGCTTTCCTCCATACTGTGGCTCTGGACTGTTACAGAGGCGAGACCTCTCACGAATTCCTCCTCCACAGGTAACAGTGCAGGCAGACCATGGAGACCAAGGACCCCACTGGCCATTCACTAGGATATGCAGAAGAGAGGAAAAGAGCATCACAGGCAATATACTAGGGACAACATTTGGTGCCAATGACAACAACCCTTTCTTCAGATCCCTGACTGGAGACAGTTTCTCACTATGCACATAGGAAGAAAGATGCTGGCAAAGCCTTACACTGAGATAGCAATATTTCAAAAACAAACAAACAAAAAATACCCAGCTGCTTTATAGGCATTTTTTGGCCAATAATTAGAACAACATGCCGTGCCCACTGGCATGGTGTATTTCCATTTAAGTTGATCAGAACAAGTACGGTGCCTTCAAAGCTCCCTACTAAGCTTTCATTTTGTACAGAAAGCAGGGTGTGACCACAGGATACAAACTTTTGCTGAGCCAAACCTGAGCTCTATGGCTTTTTTTATGGCAACAGTATGCTCAGTAAGGTTGCACCTATTATTCTTGTTTTGTAATCCATTCATCAGTGTATCTTCAATAATATTGCTTGACTCAGTATAAATAACTTATATCAATGATTCTTCTGCAGGTTTTATATTGGTACAACTCTACTGATCCTGTTGTCGCCAATCCTGAATTTTCTTGAAATACAAACATCTTTGAACCAAACTCTGTGTTTCTTCTTGGTACTGCAAAAAAACGTAAGGGCAATGGTGCATGTCCTTAAGTAAATAACCTTTTTACTAACTTTGCATGCACAGGTAGATCGAAAAAATAGATGAAGTGTGTATAGCTATTTAAGTACTATTGGGTAAGAAACCTGACACCAGTTTCAAGCTCATATCCCATAAGTAGAAAGGAAAGGCTGAACAGAGGAGGGAATGAAGACAGACATACAAAAGGAAAAAAGTGAGGAAAAATTATATGAAAGGAAAGTGAGTGGAATGAATGGTCACTAAAAAAGTTAAAAAGTGTAGATGAGGAAGAAAAAATTATAACAAGAATTAAATGTGTTGAATATGTGTAAAATACGTATGCATACTTTCAAAGAAACCTGGCTACTGGGGGGGGACTGTATGTCTATTCCTAACATGTACAGTATCCGCTTCCTTTTAGATAGAAAGTGTTTACATTTTTGATATGCAGATATAAATCACTAAGTTATAAAATGAAAATTTCTCAAACTCTTAATGTTTAAAGCCAAATCATAACTGGGGAGGTTTACAAAAGCTCCGACTGCATTGTTGTCTTCATCTTAAGAGCACCCTTGTGTGTTATTTCACCCCTAAGCTACATATTGTATTTTCCATCACAGAAATTCACTGTAATTTAGATCTGAATAAAGAGAAGAAATTCAGATGGGATATTATTGCGTCATCTTGGATTTACAACCACGGACATACCTGGACATGGAACCTTCTCACACTTCTCTGTTTCACGCCCATTTCCCACACAGTTTTTCCCACCCATCTGGGGGATAGGGGAATTGCAGAGGCGGATGCGGGTGATATTTCCTACTCCGCAGGTAACTGAACAGGAAGACCAGGGAGACCAGTGACTCCAGCCACCATCTTGACGTACTGCCAGAGAAAAGAGCAAAACTCAAGGAAATAGCCCACCTGCAGCAGTAATACAAGCTCATTTGTGAAGTTAACCTTCTAATAAGCCTCTCACCACATCTGATGAATGTCCCATCTCTTTCCTACCACTGTCACTTACAAAGCCCAGCATGTCAGCTCAGAAGTTCAAGTACAGCTTCCTTAAGAATCTCAGTGACCAACATATGACTAACATGCATGTTAGATATTTTACTTAAAAATAAACTTGTTCCAATGAAACAAATACTTGTTTAAAAAGCACATTTGGACATCTAGCAGCTTCAGCAATAGCCTTAGGTACTGTAGTAGCCTGGATATAGCAGCTACCTGCAATAGTATTAACTAGTTCTGGAAACAGAGTATGATCCTTCTAAGTGCCTTAAATATAAAAACAGTTTGATATTTTGTAAAAGTCTTCTGTGATTACTGTACTTTTAAAAACTACTAAGCTAACAGAATGGGCCAATAATTGTGAGTGAATTGCAGATCAAAACGTGGCCCCATGTATCATGATTATGAACTGAGTATTGTCTCCAAACTGACTTCAAATAAGAGACTCCAGTTCATAATGTTAAAGATCACCCACTATCTTTTTGTTTAACAGAGCTGAGCCCAGAATGCATGCACCTATTAAACTGTCACGAAAAGGAGAAATATTTCAAAAGGGGGAGATGACAAAGAATCCAATGATAGCTACTTTAATTATGCATATATAAGTGTTCAGATACATACTGTTCTGACTAGTGAGTGTTCATACCAAATCCAGACTAAGCTTGTTCTTGCTTAGAGAAGTCCAAAGGAGCTTTAAAAAAAGGGAGAAATTTTATTACTTACTGCGATGGTCACATTTCTTAAAGCTGCACATCCTTGTCTGGATGTGTGGGCCTGTACAAGCACTCCTGGTGACATCACACGACCTTCCTCGCATCTGAGTCCCAGAGCCACAGGTAACTGAGCACTTTGTCCAGTCTGACCATGGTGACCAGCCTTCCTCACTGTCATCAGCTGCAGAGCAAAAGGTACAAAAAAGTACTTAGCATTGAAAGTCGCTCTATTATCCTACTCAGAAGATTTTCACTTCTCTTTGTCCGTAGAACATATGCTTTGTCCTTTCTTTTTCTAATTTTGCTTTCCCAAGCTGCCACTGAAGTTAGGGAATTATGGTTTAATGTAATAAGAGGTTAGCACAGATAAGAATCCTGGATCTTCATGAACTTGCGTGCAGTGTGTTTGCACAAGGCACTGACTGTTGGAGGAAGAAGAACATCTTATCTCTAGAATGGACTGAGCCAAAAACTCGAGTTCCAACTGCCTTTGACTTCAGAATATAGGTCAGTATGATGAGATGTGGCCCCACCCCTGAACACAACATAACAGTGAACGTGATCAAGCGCACATTTTAAGAATATGCCTTATACTTGAATAGGCAAAAAACTCTGAGTATATTCCAACGCATTTTTATTTAGAACATCTAAGTAACTGTTTTCTTCCATAACAGACCTATCTTGTACAGAGTGAAATGTACTGAACCCACACTGAAGTGGGAAGAACTAAAACTATTGTCACTCCAGAGTCTAGTTCACAGCCTGCAATGCTGTCTTAAATGAACCTTGACAATCTGTTCCACGTAAGTAAAACATTATACCGAAAGAGGATATATGACAGAGAAGAAATAAAATAGAGTAACAGAATGACAATAACAGAGAGGAAAAATAACTTGCACTCTTAATAAATATTGCATCAAACTGCATGAAACTTTTGATCTGGAACTTCAACATCCTCCACAAGGAGACAAGAAGACATTCTAACTTATGTTAGTCTGTTTTAACCAGGCAGTATAGAAAAGAAATAATAGTGCACAGTTCTATTGCAAACCAACAAAAATCAGAATGTCCAGCCTTGGAAAACACGACTAGGGAGAAGTATGCATCTAACATTTAGTGTCCAACTTAGCTAGGCAAGTTATCAGCTTACTTCTAAGCAACCAATATAATCACTGAAGAGAGACCAACTCCTCCAGAAGGTAACTTCAAGCAGCCAAGTTACTTCATATGATCCTTGTATACATTTAAGTTTTTTATTTGATCTTACCTGCCTCAACCTCTTACTTGTTTTGACCTCTCCAGCACAGTAGTAGTGATTTTAAATATTGCCAAAGAGTATCTCTTTGGCTAAATACTCACAGTGAGAGCAGACTGGACAGCATTCACCTTCAACAAAAGATGGATTGGCACAGGAGACTGCTGGGCAGGTGATTTGATGGCACACAATTTTAGAATCCTACAGGCAAAGAAATCAACTTACTGACTTATGCTCACATACAGAGGCAAATAAAGGTGGGCCTCTGGGGAAAGTTTAATGTGTGGAAATTCTTTGATTTGTTCTAAATGTCATGCACATGGAGACTACTTTTTATAAATATCAGTAAGTCTAGGCCGAGCTCTGAGTAAGTGTGACCTGACCAGGAGCAAACTCACTATCCATTTTTGCGGAGAAGAATGTTTCCAAAACCTTACCTGGCAGGTGCATTTGGTGCAGCTATCTACAATCCAGCTTTCATTATCTGTAAAGACACGGCCATCCTGCCAGCAAACTGACTGGTTCTTCAGTGTTTTGTTAGGCCCAATCAATTCCCACATAATTTGGTTCTCTTCAGACTAGAAGATTAAGCAAATGAAAAAAAATGTGTATTTTGTAAACAAACCATTTTAAATAAGACAAAACTGAGACACTACTGGATTTCATTCCTCCATTAAAAAAAAACCTGTATTTTTTACATATTTATGTACATAAGGTAGAAGTTCTCAGGTACTGCAATACTGCATAGCAATTCTTCATCTAATAGTACAAACACAGTCACACAATACAGTATACAGGCTTGGGTTTGTTTTAGCTTTCTATTTCCAAACCTGCAGTACCCTTAAAAGGATTGATTTCCTCTGTGTATGACTGCATGAGTGTATGTTCTTTTAAACCCAGCCTGTGAAAACCAAGCCTTCATTAAAGTGTTTTACTCAAGAACTAACTAGTCACTCTGAAAACGTAGGTCATCTCTACGTTATGTAGATATACCAACAGGTATATACACCTACATATAGAAACTTCTAGAAACCTCCAGTGGTATAAACCAAAGAAGGAAAGAGTACTGCACAACAGACCTCTTTTGGTTCTTCAGACTTACAGGTACCTACCACTTTTTGGAGGTTATCAGCTAAGTTGTTCACCACAATGCGCAGGCCAGTGAGCTCCGTGAACATCGTTCCCAGCTCTTCACAGGAGCGGTCACAGAACTCAGCCTTCTTCTCTGGCTTCTCACCCACATACTCAGTTGTGACAGCAGGGCTCAAGTGAAGGATTTCAGTGCTCTCATTGATGGTGTTCACTTCAGCTGGTTGCAAGAGAGAAAAAAAGAAGAACTGCATATACAAACTTCTTCCACAGATTACAGATTCCTGCTGAAATCCCAGATTGGCACTCATGGGTAGGATTTAAACACATCTATCTTGGCACAGCTTCATGCTAGATTATACCCATGAATAAAAGAGAGGGGTTAGATGTCAGCTGGTTCCAATTATAGGCTTTCCCTTTTCAAAATTAAGAGCCAAGCTGTGTCTCACACGGCCCTCACTTTAGAACATTGTTGGCACTGCAACATGTTAATTTATGAAGAAGGCGTAACAAAAGGACACTATCAAAAAAGCAAACCCATTTTATCCACTTAGATCCACAAAAGGTTTCAGATTTTTTCATGACCTATGACATTTTCTCGATGCAGAGAAAAAGGCAGGAGAAAGTTTCCTTGCAGAAAGTCATTGTCCTTGTTCTGCCCATAAATTCTATGGTTACTCGGCTCAGATTTGGACCATTATGCAATTTACACCAGACTCTGTGCTGCTCTGTGTTGCACTGCCTAGTGTTAAACTCAGAGGAGCTGTTATAATGATAGTTTAATTCTGAAGTGAAGTGGAGATCAAGCTAAGATCAGGCTGAATGTTTGATTTGTCACTCCAAACACTCCTCCATCAGGCAGATCGTAATTAAAACAGAACTTTGTGTGCGTTATACAGGAAGGACTGGACATGTTCTCGTATCAGTTTAAAAGATCTCCCTATCTATAGCAAATTCTTGAAAAGGAATACAACAGAAATCATCAGCAGTAATTAATAAAAAAAAGAACACAGATAATTAAATACAACAGCCTGTGTTTTGTTAAGCATTTAAATCTCCACCAGCTAAATATCTTATGGATTCCATTAAAATCTCCAGGGACTCCATGGTACACTCAACTTTGGTATCCGCTGTACAGAAATCCATACTGCCCATAAAGACTTGTTTACCAGTCTTAGTAACATTGTAATAACTCAAGGTTACCAAACAAAAAGGAGAAGCAAAGGATATAGCAATTTAAAAAGAAGAAATCAGCACAGGAATGTGAGCCATAAAACATATGCTTCAAAACACCCCAATAACTTTCAGTGTTGACAAGTAACAGAAGGTGGCAACGCTTTAAAATTTTTGAGGGCTTGATCTGATGCTTGATTATCCAATGTAAAGTTAATGAAATGTACAAGCAATGAAAATGGGAGCAGGAGTATTCTTCATTCATTTAGAAGGCTAAAAATAAAAGAACAAAGAACCAACCCATAAGACGATGTTAATAATTACTTCTCAACCATACTTAAAATGATTGGCTTGATATGCTTTTCAATTAGATATGAAGTATCTGCCGCTAGCCAAGGTCTACAATAAATTGTTTGCAGTATTCCAGAGTTGAAGTAATTGTCCAGTTTCACTTACAGGATGGGAGAAAACCGATATACCACATAGCAGATCAGAACTCTGTGTCATAACCGTTTACTTCTGCTGCTTTTTGATTCCCTGGAAAGAATGCAATTTTCCTACCACATTGAAAGACTAGGTTTCTCAGATTCCCCCATAGCACTTCTCAGGTCATTAATTTCATATTTTTTAAGCCAACATGGAGTGTGCCTTGACCAGAACATTCTGAGGACATTAATAAAGCTGCAATCTCAGCAGGAAACATAAACCAAAACTATGTTAGAAGAACTAAATCCACACTTCCTACTGATACTTGGCAGCAACTGAAAGAAGATGCCTGGGGATCACTGGGAAATCAGTTCTCTGCTGCTGGCTTCCTGCTAATTTCCTAAGGACCACATGATTATCTTTAAAACGAGAAACCAGAAGAGCAGAATGTGCATCCTTTCACATATGCAAATGTCATTCTGTTGATCTAGTTGAAGAAGGGATTTTATTGATGTGCCTATTTAGGCATGTTTTTATCATCTCTCCTAGCCAGCGCTGTGTGTAAGTCCTGCCTAAAGTATTTGCAACCACCACACTACAGAGATACGTTCCTACCCTCAACCCAACAGCAATCCCAAGCTACCATTTCACCATACCTCACATTCTCATACTAGGATTAAAGATACAGTAGGAAAACACAGTCCTGTCTCTGGAAAAGCAGTAGGCTTTTTGTGTCCTCGGAGCTGAGGGCACTTCACTGGTAACATCTGCCATGTGGGACACTCACACGTAAATTTGGCATCTTAGTGTCTGTATCACAGCTCAACAAGTGGGCCATCAAAATGGGAAAATACTTATGTACCTTGCGGTCAGTAACATATCGCCTATGGCTTTTCAACTGTGGTAATTAAGCTGGATAGGCAATGCCAGAAAATCAGCCATGCATCAGAAAGCCTCTCAAGTCATTTTGATGGCCTGAAGCCACAGTGTGCCATTAGCCCTCTTCAGTTGTTGCACAAGTAATTTCCATCTGTAGTGTTCTCTTGGTAAAAGTAAAAGTAAAAGCAAAGTAAAAGTAAAAATACTGTGAATTGAACTATTTGCTAATACTTCCCAAGAAGGATAAAACAAAAAAACGAAATCTGTATAATTTATCAGACCTGGAAAATTGGTAGTTGACAGATGTGATAACAAATACATTAAAAAAATATTATCTGAGGGTTATTAGCTGCAATAGATGAACGGTGTAAGAATTCCTCCTAAGGTACGTATCAGCATGCAGAACTCAATTATCGCTTTAGGCTCCCATTGGTTTCCTCTTTAGAGTAGACACCAGTAACCTCCCATTTTTACTTGATGATATTTCTAAACATTTGGCCAAACTATTTCCCTTTGTGGTGATCAACCAATAATAATGTAAAACATTTGAAGACACCCTCTTTCGTTGGTTTTGCTGGTTCAATCTATCTGCACCTAAGGACCTCACCAACTTGAATGAGACTGTTCTGCCTCTGATCACTGAATGTGCCCTCAAGGTTCTACTTTGACTGCTGGGAATTTTGTTTCCGCTGGTAAATGAAGTAGGATAGCTGAACTGCATTCTTCCTGAAACCATCCTTCTCTTCTGTTCAGATTACAATTAGACCTAAATACACATTCTATTTTCCCACAGCTGTTCTGTTCCTCAAGCATTTCCTTCCACTAACAAAGCTGAAAACCAGTAATAAGTAGTTCTGAGTAGTTTCTCAGTAGTTTCTAACTACAGAAAACAGCTTGGCTGGGGTACATGACAACCAACAAATGAGGGCATATCTTCTTGCCTGCGCCACCTAAGGCCACTTCCATTCTAGCCCACGTGACTCATTTCTAACACATCATCACACTTGTGTCTGAGGTCCTGCAGCAGCGCAGACCTCTGGAACATACGAAATAACCAAAGAATATCCTTTATCAAGATTTAAAAACAGATTAGCAAGCTCAGTTAAATTTTTTGTGCATACACATATATACACACCCCTATATAGAGATATACATACATATATATACGCACATTTATATATCTTATAGAGAGTTTTCGTTACAAAATCTCAATACTCTGGCCCCCTTGGAAGAAGTTAAGACCTGCTACTGCTTAATTTATGGGTTTTGCATAAACAAGGAAAAAAATTTGCTTAACTGATTTGCTCTGTCATATGTTTTGGTGAAGTGACAGAAATAATAGCATTTCAGATGGTGGGAGTTTCGAATAAAACCCCGAAGTCCTGACTGCCTTGTGTATCTACCAAGTTCCTCTGGTGGAATCAGTTGTCTCCGATTCTTGACTGAGCTCCTGCCAGTTACAAACACTGGAAAGTAAAATAGCCAGCACCTCCCATGAGCTGAAGTACAAAACCTTGGTGCATACTTGACAAGTTTTCATAACTCTTTCACGATGAATCCAGTACACTGCCACACACAGAGGGCTCCCCTCCTGGTGAGGTCAGCATGAACTGGACTAACAAGAACACATGGCAGCTTGTCACAAACTTGCCTTCCATACCTCTTGGTTTTTTCTTATTTTCCTTAAGTTGTTTTGATTAACAATGCTTTGGGATTCAAACCCAAAGCCTCTTTCAGACAATGTCAACAAACTTATTGCCAAGGAATTCAGTGTCTTTAAGACCTGCAGACTTGCTCACGGGCCCATTGAAAGTCAGGAGCAGAATTCAGAAGGAATGTTCCCAGTCTTGTGCTCAAAGAATCATGGACATCTCATGGAATAATGTCGATATATTCATACATATGCATTTTTCCTTCTATTTCTAATAATTCCTTGCTTGACAGCTTTTCTCCCAACTTAAAAACAGAGGCTCAGAGTTATAAACCTAAGCAATAAGAACTAAAATAGTAGCCCAGAGAGTAGAAATAGTATCTCAATATTGCTAACAAATATATTCCTATTACCACCAAAAAGCAACTGAATTTTCTTCTTCTTTTTTAAATAAGATTCCTCTACCATTTCAGAGGGATCTGTTGCACAGTTTTAGGATAATATGTCACCATTGACATTTCTCATTTTCAGAGTCAGCGGAACAATATTAATGAGGTAAAAAAGCCTTACTTGACTGGCTCCTCTGGCATCCTTTTTTACGCAGAACATCCTCTATTGAAGTATCAAAGATTAACTGAATATTTTGAAAAAGACCCTGTAATAATAATAGTAAAAAAAATTAAAAACCAGTTAGATCAATTTAGGATTAACCAATAACTGATCTGTCTCAAACCCACACTACTGACTGGATTTAGCCATAAGTAAATATGACATTCAACCTGACACATGCTGAAAAAAAATTCTGTGGATAGTTTTGTTACATACAATTTCAACACTACAAGCAACAAAACCAGGTATGTTCTGAAATAGGTCATAATAAAACAGTTATTAATCAGCAATGAGCTCAAATCTCCATTTCCGTAGAGCGCATTTTAGACTGTAGTTCTATGAGACATTCGTCATGAGGTCAAAGCCAACTTTTGAAGTTCCTGTCCCATCGCACTTCCATCCTTAGCCAATCATTCCCATGCACCATACTTCGCTGTCTCCTCAATTGTGCTGGCACTACCCTGAGACAGCACTAGAAAACCAGACCACTTTAAAAAAAAAATCTCAAAAAAGAAAAAAATTACATTAAAAACAGATTACTTCAGTGACCCACTTAACAGCACAGCTCCAAAACCAGTTCTATAAGCACAACTGATGGGTAGGAAGGGAGGCAGGAATGGAGAGGCTGTGGGAAGAGCTTCTGGCTTTTCTGCCAAAACTGGTCACCCTATGGAACCACACTCCAGCATGTCACACCCTGGCTGACAACTAGATGGCACAATAGGATGAGAAAGAAAGGGTTTTTCAAATTTTTGAAGCCATAGTTCAAGTTTGATTTCAGCTGTGAGTGAAAAGAAGCCACCCTTAAAGCACTTGGGCCAGATCACATCACTGTATGAGGTAGGAAGAAATTTTCGTTTTATAGGAAAACCAGAAAGTTTCTAATTGCTTCATTTTAAAATAAAAGAGAAACAATAAATGTTTTCCACAAAAAGAAAAAAAAAAAATCTTATTTACAGGAGTGATCAAAACATTTCGTTCTGTTTTTTTTTTCAATTTTTTTTTTTAAATTGAAACAGAAGTTTATTCAGAATGGCAAACCAAGACGGTCTCTTAGGGGATGGGCCAACACCACATGCTTCAGTTCCATTAAAAATTCTTTCTTTCCTCCATCTTTCTTTTTCAAATAAAATTTAACAAATATTGACAGGTTCCTATGACTTGAACAGATATATTTCAACAGAAAAACAGGTCTTCAAAAAATTTCCAAAGAATTCTACAAATCACCACAAAAATGCAACATGTTCATAAGTCTTAAATCTGGAAAGGAAAGTGGATGGTTGCATAGGAAAGCCCATAAACTGGTTTTGTGCACTTTTCCTGGCCTTAGACTTTGCTTTACCAGTCCTTTGTTTTCAGGAACCCGCAAATTCACACAACATGGATCCAGCAATGAATAAAAACACACTCTGGAGAAATTCTGCTTGGGAACACCTATGATCCTACCAAATCCAAGAGGCGTTTGGAGAACAAAACTACACCTGTTGAATCTTCTCAAACTAGTTGCAGCTACATCCTTACCTCACCAGTGACCCAAGCTCCTCCAGGTTACCTACCCTGAAATGATTCTCCCGAATGGACCCTTTCGCCACATACATTCTGCTGTTCTCTGCTTTCAGCTGCTCATAGAAAGGCTCCTCCAGGATGAAGCTGTCAATAAGGTCACAGCCAACATAGAGGTTGTAGTTCTCCCCTGTTATTTGCACGGTGAGGTTCTTCCACTGCGAGTCGGCAAGGTCCACATCTTCCAGGGAAATCACGTTCTGGAAGCCATCCACCCAATAGATAAGGTCCAGGGTGTTGGCCCGGCCATTGGAAATGATCTCAAACTGCCTCTCACTGATGCCAGGACCCTCTAAAGCGAGGATAGTGCCTCTAGATTGCCTGTCCTGTCTCAGGGTGGCTGAAAGGATAAAGCCCTCATTTTGCCGTATGAGTTTGACAATCTTTTTTAATTTCTCTGGTTTACACGGAGGTATATGGTCAAACCGAATGAAACGATATGCTGGGATAGTGGGGTCTGGACCCCGAAACAATTTTGCTCCAATGGTCTTTCGGTTTATGTTACTGATTTGAAGTAAATCAAAGGTAGTCTCCTCTTCCTTGCCACCATCTGAAAAAGTTAACAGTGTGTGACAATGTGTCTACAAAAAGTGTTATAAGAAACACAACTCTGCACACTATACTTAGTAACTGCAATTATACGACAGAGGTGAAGAACAGCAGACTAAACCCAGTACTTTCCTACTTCCACAAACAGAACTGTTCCTACTAGCATGCAAGTGAATTGTATTTTCCACCTGTCATATTCATTTACATGGCAACACTCGCCTTCTCTGTGTGTGGGTATAAATATGTTTGATTGTATATCTAAACATATGGCTATATATTTTACAGCACTATATAATACACACTTGTATATATATACATGCTGTATGTTCATGTATATGCCTATGCATGGGTGCATGTAACAATGTAATCATTAAATATTTTATATATATATGAATGGGTAAGGAAGTTGAGCCAATTTCTATATTTTGACTGTCAGCTAATAAAAATCAAATTATGAGAAGCCATGTGGCCACATGACAACAGGAAGCAAGAGATTTGCTTTTTAAAGATTCAGGCCAAGAAGTCAGATGTAAATGAGGGCCTGGCACTGTGACAATTTACATCCTACTTGTATTTGGTCTGTAGAGGTCTACTTCTCTACCTCTATCTTTTTAAAATGTTCACCCCACTCAGTGATTCTGTTTATGCTACTTTCACCATACATTTCCACTGCAGAGGAAAGTATAATAGCAATTATTTCTGAAAACATATACATGCTGATCAACAATTTATAAAGAAAACATTTTTTTTATATTTATTGGAAAATCTTCATTTAACAGTAGTAAGATGTATCTACCAAAAAAACCCCTAGCAATTACTATTCCAGGCACTTCTAAAAAAAATCATATATGATTACTTTGCCCACTGTAGCTCAGGTAAGCCAATGTTTTACACCAACTTTTAGCTTTGGGAGTTACTCTGTACCTAGTTAAGAAGTGTCAGAACTTACCCTGAGCATTTGAGGAAACCCACAGGGTTATGAACACAGCAAGCCACAACAGCCCACTCCTCTGCAGCATAACTCCTATGAATAAATCAAAAAGTATTAGGGAAATAATATTTATCAACAACAAATATTTTAATTTACCTCACGAAATGCCATAAACAGAACCCTTATTATAAGCAACTATACATATAAAATCAGAATTTCTATCTTATCTTATTCTTGTAATACCTATTCTGGGGTTATTCTTGATGCCAGAAGTAAAACATGACATCAGGTGAAGGGAATAGGAACTCTTGACAATAAAGCTCCTTTTTATGCAAATGCCCCTCACAATAGCAAGGAAAGGCATACAGAAAATACATGCTATTATTTTCTCCACGATTTTTCAGCAGCTGGTATAGGGACATGACACTACACGAGATACAGCGTATTAGTAGCTGCATCTTTACTTTGGAGCACAATGTTCAGCTGAAATTTCTTCTAGGATAATGGGATCTCAGTAGACGCTGGTTCTGAGTACTAAGGGTACTTTTCAGTACCTTTTTCAGTGTCATCTTACAAACTCCTCTTTCTTTCTTGCATATATATATATGTATCTCATTTACCCATTCTTACAATCCTCTATACCCAAGAGCTAACCCCACAGCTGGATAAAGTGACTTTTAACGTGATGCTATTTTTGCCCTGCAGCACTATGCAGTTATAAGCCACACAATTGCATTTCCATGTGTGCACTCGCAATGAATGGCGCAGACTGCGTTCACTGGAATGCGTACACGTTCATTTCCCTGGATACAGACATATCACTTCAACACCGTGCTAACCCCACACATTTTTGGAAGGACTCCGGGATGTCACCTTTTACTGGCAGTATTTTCTTCTTTTCCTTATAGTCTGTCACCCCGAGGTATCACCAATTACCGGCAAACTCCAGGAAGCCTGAAAGAGGCTTCAAACTCCCCAGACCCAGCGCCTCCCCCGCGGGACCCTGCCCGGACGGCTCCGGCACAGCCCCCGCCGGCGCGGCGCGGCGGGCAGGGCTGCGGGCAGGGCCCGGCGCAGCGGGCAGGTGCCGCACACCGCCTCCGGCGAGCGTTCCCCGGGGCAGGGTCCTTCATCTTTCACCCCGAGAACCCGCGGGGGCCGGCAGCGTGGGGCCCCCACCCGCCTGCCCACGGCGAGCTCCGGCCGGGCGGCAGCCCCCGCCGCCTCCCCCGGCCCCGCCGGGCGGCAGACGTCCCCCGGAGGGGGCTTCACGGTGGGGCACGGCGCCTCCCCACCTTGCGCCTCACCTGGCATGGGGGGAGCCGACGGCGCGCTGAAGCTCTGCCGGGGCGATGCCGATGGGGAGTAGAGCGCGGTGCCCTGCCGCCGTCGCAAGTCCCTCCGCGGCCCCGCGCCCCGCGCCGCCGCCTTTATGGGCTGCGGGCCGGGCCCCGCTGTCAATCAGCGGCGCCGGGGCGCGCCCCCGGCTCGCCCCCCCGCGGCGGTGACATAACCCCCCCGCCGCCCCCTCCCCACCGGGCGGCCGGCGCTCGCCTACCTGCGAGGCCATCCCGGGCCCGGGCCCTCCCCTGCACCGCCCCGCGACCGCCCCGCGACCGCCCGACCGCCCTCCGTGGGCGGTGCAGGGGCGGTGCGGGAGGCGGGCCGGCCGGCCGGGGCCTCCCGCCAGGGAGCGGAGCGGCGCGGAGGGGCGGGGAGACGAGGCGCGGCCGGGAGCGGCGGTCGTGCCCCTGCCTTTCCTGCGGTGTCGCGGGGGGACGAGCGCGGCCGCCCCGGAGCGGCAGAGCCCCCGGGAGGCGGCGCCCGGCCCCAGCAGCGGGGCTCCGTGCGCGGCCGGCTCCCGCCGCCGAGGCCTCACGAGCCCAGTCCCCGCGGGGGCTTCGCGAAACCTCGCCGGCTGAGCGCTCGGTGCTCCTGCCGCCACTGGGGCAAAACTGGGCCTTCCCGAGCACCGAATCCTCTCATTTTTATCCTTTTTGTTTTCAAGCGAAACATGCCCCAGTCACCTTGTCCCCCTCCGTTTGTAAAGTGCTTATTGGAGGAGCTTCTCCAGTGAGCCCCAGCACCCCTGTCCCTCTTTCCTCCATGGGATGCAGCACCATCCGCTTTGCTCTCAGTGAAGGCACGGTGGACTTGCTTAGGCGTGCTCCTGATGGAGGGAGCCTTGCCTCGGGCTAATGAAAGTAGCACACAAGAAACCCCACTCTTATGCCGCTGCCAGTCTCTTTGGGAGGACTGGAAATTATCTCCACAAGCAAGGGCTCCAGTCCCAGCGCTTGGACCCAGCACTTGGTGCCCTGCTGAGGAGCAGCCAGCTGTGGCTGAAGGCACCGTGCTCTGTGTGGAGCAGAAGAATGGAACCCTGCAGTGGGTCCACAGAACCTGCCCTGACATGCAGAAACGTTTCAGAAGTCAAAGGAGAAGACCAGGATCCCCGCTCATGAGGCCCAAACTGGGGTTGCAGAATATCTGTGGAAGGATCCCGCAGCTGATGCGAAGAGGCATGGATTTGGCTGAGTTGCCTGCAGAATCCAAGAAATGGAGCTCTGTCCATATAGGTGGATAAACACCACAAATGTTAAAAAAAAAAAAAAAAAAAAAGGTAAAGAAAAAAACAGCATAGGAAGTCATCAACTTTGCTCGTCAAAATTTGAAATTCCAGTAGAAAAAGGTGTTGATGTTTCAGAACTTGGAAGACTTCAAAAGGCTCAATCTGTCACTAGAGCAGAAAATGCCAACGCAAGCATTGCTGCTTTTCCTTTTGCCAGGGAAGCTCCTTCCAACTTGGCTGGCCTTGGCCTTGCAGGGTAGTGGGAGCCAAGGAGCCTTTCCCTTTCTCACAGGGTCCAGGGGACTGAGCCAAGCTAGGAGGGAGAGGGCTTTTTGTCTTCCTAAGACATTTGGTTTTCAGTTTTGCGAAACCTCAAGAATTTAAAAAAATAGCTGATGAAGTTCACAAAACCTCAAATTCTACTGAGTTTACTCATTCTCCCCACTATATTAAGACTTAGTCTTTATATCTATATATGTAGCTGTATGGTGTGTTTTCCTCAAGACTTTGAACAGCACTGGCACAACCCTCATCAGGAAGCTGCTCTGGGTTTGCAGTCGGAGAAGAGAGGGCAGCAAAGTGCTTAAGAGACCTAGAAGGTATCTTTGAGATAGTGCAGTTTACTATTGGTACATTCATATACRAACTTTTTACAGTGAAAATTCTTAAGTCAGTAAAGGGACAGTGCAAAATAAAGAGACAAATTTTATCATGATTGCTTTTAACCAGCTACCTCATAACAAAACTCTTCTTTCCATCTCTGTGGGCATTGCAGGAATGAAGGATTGATAGCATATTTTTTCAAGCTGAGTGATTTATATATAGGATGATGACCTTTGAGAAGACAGATTCAGTTCTTTTCTTTCCACGACTGTGAAAATGCTCACTGCTCACTTTCCCCTGGCCACCTTGGAAGAGGTAAACATTCTCTTCTTTCCAAGATTCCTGACGGAAAGGCTCACAGGAACGAATGCACACTCTGCTTTCCCCAGCTAGCCAGTGTACACGCACAAACATTGGAATTACATTCATGTTTCTCAATCTACCTGTTCTTTTAGTACAAGGTGAAAGTGAGCAATGGTAATTAGAGTGATCATAAAGTCAGATTTACTAACATTTAGGAACACTAGTGAGGTAACAGTAGTTCTCATACTAATGGTTTTCTGCAGTGCTTTACCTTTCATTGTGTTTTGCTTCAGACTGGCACATCAGGCATGAKCACAGGTCCTTAACTTCTCATTCCTTTACGCACCTCCCTTTGCCTTTTTCAGTCTACTGTTTGAGTTTTTGCTTTTTTTCTGTTCTGCACCAGCCCTAGGGGACTTCCATTTTGAATCATGTGAGCATTGTGCATGGTAACATGCATTACTGAAAATCACTGGGGAATGGCAGGATTCTGGTACAGCACTATCTCAGAAAGAACTGTGATTTGATGCATCTCCACCAAATAATCCTTGTTTTTGCCTAGGAGTTTATCACTGACATTCTGACTTAGCTTAGGTTGGGGCAAGACTTGAACTCTGCTACATTAGAAGAAATCCAGCTAAAGAAGTGGAATACACTGTACATACTAGAAATTTTTTTTGGACTGCTTTTCTGACAAAATTGAAGCTATTGTGGCATGATGCCAGAAGACAAATTCCATGAGTTTTGCTGGGTGAAATCCTGATTGACCTATTTTTTTCTTTTCCCACAGAAGCATCCCCACTAATTGAAATGGATCTAATTGCACGAATATGATGAGGAGTCCTTCAGGTCTTATCCTGCAGTCCTGGATGTTCACCTGATGCTGATAAACGTACTTTCTGAAATGCTGTCCCACAGGCATGAAGAATATTTCATTTTTTTCTTCCTGTGGTGAGGTTTGATTTTCATAATTCATTATATCGGGGTTCCAAAGCTGAAACAGATGACTTCAGATTAGCATGTGATTCAGTTGTTTGAATGAGCTTGTAGCGATAGGGAGAGAGACCTGGGTGGTTCCTCAGATAACATGTTGTAAGTACTCCAGCTAAATGCAGATTTTGAATACTGGAATAGATTACACACGGGACAGTGAATTCATCTATGATGAGGGAGAAAGTTATTTTTGACAAAGCTTTATGTAGACTTTACTTTAAATTCTAGTGCATAAGTAGTCAGAAAAAATGGGCATCATAATCAAGTACTTAGTTTTCCATTCTTTGATTCAGAGGGAGAATTGTTTTATTTCCAACCTTCCTTCAATAATTTTCAGGTATAAAATGTATCCAGATACAAATGCTAACACATTCTGTCAGAACAAATGGCCATGGGCTGTACAAGTACCAGCTGGTATACTTTTACAATAATCTTGTCAAAGAGCAAAATCTTGCTACCACCCATTTACAAACCTCATCTTTACTCAGCAAAGTGCTTATACATAATGGCTTGTTCAGTGGTGTCAGCAGGAGAACTCTGAGTTTAAAGCTAAGCACATGTTTAAGTGTTTTGCTAAATTGGTTCCTACATGATTTAACTGGTGTCACACAATAACTTATGGAAAGAGCTGTAAGTGGAGCCCTAGACTTCTAACTCATGATCGGAAACTTTACTCTGGAGACTGTTTTCCCTGTCCTTACAGTACATATGACAAAACAAATATCCATCTACAAACAGTTAAATGCGTCCTTAAACGTTTTACATAATTTTTTTATTCTTTCCTCACATGTGAGCTGCTAAACATGTTAGGGTTGCCAAATATTTTCAGCCTCCAAAAAGGAACATTCCCCTACCAAGTGCAATGCAAATGAGCACTGCAAATGCTCAGTAAATCCCACGTTGTTACTCTGGGTTCCAAAAAAACCCTTTTACTAGATTCAGAACAGATTTATTACCCAAAGACCTGCTTTTATTACAACTTTGTTACATAGTTTCACATTCTATCACAAAAGTATTGATATTTTCACTTGTAACAGGAAAATAATACGTCACTACAACACTGACTTTTAAACAGCTAAGGCTATCCTTATTATCCTGGCTGTAATATTATAATTTTTATTTTATTTGCAGTACTGTGCTTTCTGTATGTCAAATGGAATTTGGTCTGTTGTATTTATGTATGTTCAAAGACAGCCCAAATCTCAAAGCTTTTAGATGGTTTGGATTCAATCCTTATTTAGAAGTAAAACATACTGAAGTTGATAGTAGTTTTAGCTGAGGAGCAAGTGAATACAACTAAAATGATAACTTCAGTGGTCCAGCCGGATTATAAAAGTTGTTCAGGGGACCAGATGCCATTCATTTCAGGAGGAGGTAGAGCCAAACTACCTTTGAAGGCTTGGGCCTGGCTTCTTTCCACTTATTTAGGTGAAATAAAATGCCAAACACTTACTGAGGGCTTAACAAGTTACAGCAAATGTTTGAATGATCTCAGTCTAAATAGAATTTTTTATTACAAGACCCACGTTTGTGTTTCACCAGAATCATGCCGGGTCCTTGCCTACCCCACACAACTGCCCCATGAAATGAGGGTTATTCCCACTGCTGCATGCGTTGACGGCTGGGGGTCCCATCCTGAGGGGACTTTTAAGTGCAAACACAGGACAGGAGCCCCTCTCCTGGACAGACCTGCAGCCCCATGCCCGAGGGTGCTGCCTCTGCCACGCTTTCTCCCTCTTCCCAGCAAGAGCCAGGGCATCTGCACCCTTCCCCTTGCCCTCCATTTTTCTATCGGTGCGTCAGGGTGGCTGGCTGACAGCAAAGTATGGTCTCACCAGGTGCAGTGCGTCCCTGAAACATGGGATTCACAGAGTCTGAAGAGATCAGGAGGCACAACTGGGAAGAGAAACCGAATGGATGAAAGCCCCAACAGGGGAAGAAAAAAACATAATCAAAAGAATTGAAATTGATTGCAAAAAATTTGAAAGGCCACAGAGAACAGTCTGGGGAATTGGTATCTCTCTATATGTTCAAAACTCCCACAGATGGAGCTATGGGTCCCACAGGATGAAGTGAAGAGATGAAAGAAAGCAATTCATGAAACTACTACAGCTGGCTGTGGGTCTCTAACTGGGAGACAGAGCGTCATTCAGCTGTGGCCTGATAATGATTATGATGATTAAAGCTGAACAAATAATTCCCATATTTTTTTTTTTACTCTAATATGTGTTTTGCCTCTTTTCCCCCTCATAAGAACATCCACACACAGACCACAGCTTCCCCTAGCACATTAATTACTTGGGTGTGCTCATATAACCGTTACTTGCATTGTTGATGAATATTTAAAATCCAAATCATCTTGCTTAGCTGTGAACGGTCAGAGGAGTCAGATGGCAGCATTTCAGCTCCCCAGTCAGCACACCATCACTTCCTGAACAAATACTTGGGCATACGTATTAAAAACGGGGCCTCTTATACTACTCGTACTTGTAAGCATCCATTTTGCTCTGAAGTGGCTCTGAAAGCCATCATCCACATAGAATTAGGTAATTTCAAAAACCCCTCTGAAATAGCTCAAGGGTGAATAAAATCGTTTTTGCTGTTATGTTCCTTGTTCCACTGTGGCTATCTCTGGTACTGTTGAAAAGTGAACAAGGAGAAATTTGCTCTGATGATAACCATAGACTACTCAATTTGATACAGTGATATAATGAAATGCTCGGGAAACTAGAGCAATGGGAAAAATATCTATTACAGCATACATCAGAAACAAAACAATGTATCTCCACACACATTTGTTGCAGACTTGCTAGTTCTTGCAAGTTATTAGCTTTTTATTTATTTATTTATTTATTTGTAACTAGTTATATGTTTCATGCTATTCAAGAACCAATTGGTTTCACATCAGCCAAAAGGCTATAAGGAAACAGCAATTTGTTCCCTTTCCTACAACACATACTCTTCCTATTTCTATGCATGTTCTCTGGCAATAAAAATTATCAGCTAATCAACAGTGATATAGTTCAACCTATGCATGGTTTACTGATATTAATATTCTTGCTTATTTACTTACTTTGCAGCAATTAAATGCATTTCTCCCTAGTGATATTCTTAGAATCATAGAATCATAGAATCATTAAGGTTGGAAAAGACCTCTAAGATCATCGAGTCCAACCATCAATCCAGTACCCATGCCCACTAAACCATGTCCCGAAGCACCTCATCCACACGTTTTTTGAACGCCTCCAGGGATGGTGACTCCACCACTTCCCTGGGCAGCCTGTTCCAATGCCTGACTACCCTTTCAGTGAAAAAATTTTTCGTAATATCCAATCTAAACCTCCCCTGGCGCAACTTGAGGCCATTTCCTCTTGTCCTATCACTTGTTACTTGGGAGAAGAGACCAGCACCCATGTCTCTACAGCCTCCTTTCAGGTAGTTGTAGAGAGCGATAAGGTCTCCCCTCAGCCTCCTCTTCTCCAGGCTAAACAACCCCAGCTCCCTCAGCCGCTCCTCATAAGACCTGTTCTCTAGACCCTTCACCAGCCTCGTCGCCCTTCTCTGGACACACTCCAGCACCTCAATGTCCTTCTTGTAGTGAGGGGCCCAAAACTGAACACAGTATTCTTCTCTTAACATTGCTTCATTTTCCTTTCCATGAATGCTCACAATGATGTGCTGGAAATGGGGGCACAGGAATGGACTGATATTCATCAGATTAGGAGGGACATTAATATTTCTTATTGTCTTGCATTTATTTAGTTATTTATTTTATGTTTTGAGAATATTCACTTCTAGGAAACCACACAAGAACAAAGCTGGTTCTACTTCAAGAAAAGCTCTACTGACCAGAAACTGTCTCATTTTTCTCTCAGCTAACCACATAATGCATCTTAAATTTGCATGGTAATTTGCATGGTTCACAACATTAAGGAAAAGGGAAGAAGTAAAGTTGATAGTTGTGGCATTTTTGCAATTGGATGAATGTTTTTGCAGAGGTGGGGATGAGCCCGTGTTGATGTCACTGGTGGTGGATGCCTACATGTTGGTGAGGTTTCTATGGTGTTCTATTAATGCATTTGTGTAAGCATAAGTATGTGACTGTTCAAAGGTGTGTCCCTCACTATGGTATCACTGGAAGCTGTCTGTGTTATGCTAGATTAAAGACGCTGAAGTTCAGACCCAGCTTGGGTAAAAACGTGTGGCTTTACTTCTATTTGTTTTGGTTAATCATATACTACATGTTAATCCTGTCATCAGACACCCCTTGTTCAAACACAGCACAATGCCTTTCATTTGTCACTTCATTTGTATTTAATACTTTTTTCTCAAAACTAAAAAAGCAAACAAGCAATTCTTCACTTAATTTGAATTGTGCTTAATGTTATTCCTCATTCTTCTGCCCCAAATCCTTAATGAAGGTGACATTTAACAGTTGCTAAAAAAATAGACAATCTGGATTCAAATCTGGATATCCACTTACAGGTCTAATCCCTTGGATATTTATCAAACTCCATCCAGAAACCATCTAGAAACCAGCTCAATAACAACCTTCAGACAATGTCATGTCCAAGGCAGCTTGCTAGTTACTTATCTGCCAACATGGATGGCTCTTCATTCAAAAGTCCAGCTCTTGTAGCACTCTTCATTTCCCGCAGTTTAACTAATAATTCTCTATTTGCCACTGGGCTTAGTGTTTTGCTAACAACTACAGAATGAGATATCTTGCATTTTCCTTCTTTGCAAAGTCTATCGTAGCATGAAAGGTACCGTGAACTTCCTTTGGTAAATCCATCTTGCTTTTACCCAGTTTTTGTCCCTACCTTCACTCATTCTTTGTTTCAGTATTTACTCCAAATTCTTTGTGCATTACTGAGATCTGATTTGCTCTCTCTTCTCCTTTATGAAATATATTTATATTAATTTTCCCCATTTCCTGTGAGACTGTCCCCAGATGAGACAGATTCACTCAAATTACTTGCTACTGGGTTTGGAAGCTCCTGTGCCAGTTCCTTCAGAGTCCTGGTAGAGATTATTTGATGATGTAAATTTTGAGCATGTCTGAGTCTGGGAGTCTGGGCTTTTCTTCACCTCAGATAGATGCTCTCATTCTTTTTCAATACCCTTTATTCATTTTTCCTTTTCCTTTTCTTTTCTTTTCTTCTTTTTTTCTTTTTTTTTTCTTTGTGTTCAAAATCAATGTATATTTTTGAAATATGAACACCAGAAATGGATATAGCTTTCCAGTCAAATAAGTGATAAAAATATCTTCCCTGTTCTACCTGGTACTTGCCTATGTATGCGTGTCCAAGGTTTATGTGCTTTTTCATAATCCTAACATAGTGCTGGATGCGTTGTTCAATTAATTATCGCATCATGATCCTTTACAAATCTTTATCAGTCACTACTTCCTATGTTCTCACATTTCATTGAATTGAAATATGTGTTCTTAAGGGAGGCCACCTCAAATTTTTGTGTAATCTGAAAACCTCAGCAGTTTTAGTATACTGTTTCAGGTACAATAGCTGAACATAGCTATTGCTATGTTGCAGCTGAACATAGCTGCGTTGAGAAGAGCCCCTTGTAGGATCTCTCCGCATTACAACTCTTCAGCCACCCACAGTGAAGATCTTTCACTTACAACTATTACTACAACTACAACAGTTACTGCTTTGTATCTGTGGTGGGTCTATGTTGAAAAGATTCTAGGGAAAATAACTGACAAACACTTAAAATACATGACAGCGAAGAGTTAAAATTTTGCTCAGAAAAACATTTCATTATTTTCTTGATCCTGCTCTCAAGGAAAATTAAATTTCTGTCCTTGAGCTAATGAAAAAATTCTAAAACATACAACATTGCTGAATTTGTATGTTATAATCTGAAAGAAAATTAGGAAAAAAACCCTTTTTTGTTAAAAATCTTCCTAGTGTTTTGCAAGATCTCCTTTCTACCATGTCCCTAATATTTCTTGCTTCCCTCATGGAACTATTTATTTCATAGATTAGTCATGCCTGAGGGTGGTTTTATATTTTGAGGTGGAAGATACCCCGAAAATCTAAAGAATTTTAATTATGTACAGTTACGCTTGTTACACTTAGCAAGAGGAGGTGTCGATGGCTCTGTGTACACATAGATATTCTTGTCTCTGACTGACATGGAACTTGCTGTATAAGGCTATGGGCTTGAATTAGAAATGGCCACAGAGAAAATAAGAAGAGAACATACTTTCATACTAGCTTTCCTACTAAATTTCTTACTAAGTGCTCTGTTAGTACTGAGATAGAAAAAGTCAGCCATATTTTTCTTCCAAAGTAAATAGTGTAACTTTGATAAATACTTTTGTTAAATTATACAAATGCTTTCTTAGATTAGCTGTTGATCAGCTTCTTCCTTCCTTTGGGCCCCAGAATTACTGTTTGATGTACTTAAGGATAGCAGAGGGAGGTACCCAACCACCACCCTCTGCATCCCAGCAGAATTCAAGACCTTTTTACATAAACCTGGCTATATATCTTTCTTTATTCTTTCAGACATCCAAAATCATACTAAAATGCCATTGACTCCCACATTCAAAAGCAAGTAGTAACTGGGCCTCTGTTTTTTAATCAACTCGACATACCTTCAGAGTGACTAGCTCCTAGAGAATAAGTCTATGGAGATGTAATTCTATAATTTGTTAGAAATAGGCTTCTATGTGGGGTTATTTTTCAATTTCTTTATAGAACCTGGGAGGGGAAGTGATATTCCTGCCACTGAATTTTGGATACTAAGTAAAAAATAAGATGTCTGTTTGGAGTAGCTCCTTTTAAAGGCTTTTATACTTAGTTTAAAATTTCAGTTTTCTGTATGTCTTGCATAATATTACTGTGATAAGAAAATGTTAGTAGATAGTCTATAGCCCTGTTCAGGTTTGATCTTGAAGAAACATTCTTGATCAGCTGGAATGCATTTCTCTTTATACAGAAAGTAGGCAGTAGGCATATTCCCTGTGTCAACCTCTTTGACTAAGAACTATAGCTATAACTTTCAATAAGTTATACTCATGTGAGTTCCCTTGAGGCCACATTCTTATGTGTAAGGAGAAGCCTTTTTCAATATAATACACAAAGTTTGTGTTTTCAAATTCAGTGAAATGTTATTAGATACTTAAAAGTTGATTATTTTTCGCACCATCGCAGATAGTTAACTAAATTCTGGTTTGTGTCCTTTACTAAATTCCTCAGTGCTCTCTTGTTGTTGTGATTTTCTCAGATTCATTTCCAGTATATGTAAATTAGTGGAATATTTGGAGCATGAATAGCTGCATGTACATTTTGTGTGCCAAAATTAGATTGAGGTTCTTTGTTGGAAATCAAGTTTTTAGTAGTTAATAAAAAACTAACTGCCTGACCTTTGTTTAGAATTACTATTTCAGCCTCTTGGATTGTAAAGTAAAGGTAGACACCACCTATAAGAGTGGACTTCACTCTGTAAATGGAAGTGGTTGGCTTTAGCCAACCTGGGCTTCCTTGTAGGGCTATATGGACTATGGAGTAGGATACGTTCAGCCAAATACTGCTTTCAGTTTCTTAAACCACCTTCTGAAGGGAGCTGATGAGTGGCACATAACCAGAGGATGAGGTTATTTGCGCCACATGGCCTAAGTGGTTCTTTCAGAGTTGCTTTTTGATGCTGAAGCGTAATCTTGCCTTTTCACCCTGCGTCCTCCTCAGAGGTGTGCATCAGCCCAGTGTGAACAGTAAATTTGAGTTATGTGTCTCTCTGTTGTTGTGTGTCACTTAAAAGACTGCTGTAAGACGATCAGCACATTGACAGCTTTAACACATCACAGAGAAACAGTAACAATTAAACTTACAGGGGTTGTAGTTCAAACCAGCTTGAAAGACATCTGGCTAACGATGTCAGTGGTGCAGCCACAGGTATGCAAGTTGTTCATTGACCATTGCTACTATCTCAGTTAAGAAGGTGTCTATCATCTTTCTTTTAAACATACAATAGGGGCTTCTGCTCCTGGTAGGACACAGTCTGTCCTTATCATATAAATCCACAGTGATTAGTTCTGCCAGGAAAATCAGTAGCTTCCAACTGCCTTAGACATATGGCCTCCAAAAGTCAGATCTATGGAAGAATGCCTGTGGTGCCGCAAAAGAAAATGATCTCAAATTATTGTTGGAAAAAAGACAATGAAAGCTCTTTTCTGAGGTTTGGCCTGGTTAGAATGCAGATTTTCTTAGAAATTCAGTCCCAGATATAATTAAAACGTCATCAGACTTCTGCATCATGGAAGTCTGTGTAAGGTTGAACACCCAGCCAAAAGGAAATGTGTTTAAGAGCTTTCATAACACAAAGCCAGCCCGAGATCTTCTTTGATCTTTACTGGATTGCTTTATAGACAACCTATTTCACAACTGCATTTAGTCATCTGCCTTCATGATAGAAAGCAGATTTGGTGTACTCCTGTGCATTGTAAAAGTGGTAAGCAGGTCATGGCACAGGATCATGGAACAGTGTTGTCTTATGGACATTCTCTGCTTAGGTCCATTCTGCAACATCATGACAACTTACAAAGATGTTAAAGACCATCCTTTCCCAGGTAAATTAAAAAAAAAAGTTGTTTTTTTTTTTCTTATTTCCATGAGTAAAAGGAGAAAGTCCATAAGGAGAACTTTAAAACTAATGGGATTATGCTTGCTAAGGAAGAAAAAATGTCAAGTAGGAAAGTGAGATTTTGGAAAATTCCAATTGTGATGGGTCGAGAGCTGCCCTAACTATAAAAATATATTTTTTTCCCAGTTAACTCAGAAGCTGGTGATACAAGTCTTAGCTAGTCTTAGACTGACTTTTTCTGTGGTCAACACAGAGACGCAGACAACACAGAGACTCCTTCCCTCCTAAAAGCAAGTCTAAAATGAACAAGATCCAGAGGTGCTTACCAAAGACCAAAATGAACAAAACATGCCTTTAAAGGTTACAGTGACAGTAAATGACTGAGATGTCAGTCATACATTGTTCTGATAAGCATGAACAGATTTTTTTTTCCTTAAGTGTTACCATCTATCTAACCTTTCCAAGGTCCCTTTGGCCTTTCCTGCTTAAAGTCTGTATGAGTTCATAATTTGTTCTTTGACTAGCAAGTTGTTACCTGGCCTCACAATTCAATGTGTAGCCAAAAAAACTAATGTGGAAAATGCAGATACTGAAAAGTGACAGTGAAGACAAAGAAGAATGAGTACTTAAAATCACAGAGTGAATGAATGAGGACATTGAGCCCATCACACAGAAACAAGGGAAGGTAGAATGTGCCAAATTCAGGTATAGATGTGGATGTTTAAGTCAATGCTGGACTCATAAAAAACAGATTCTGAAGGGAAGTTAATTTTCTCTTGGACGTCATTTCTTCTTCTCTTGCTACTATACTCCCTGTCTTTCTCCTGTCTAACTCTGTCCCCTTATCTGTCCCCTGTATGTGACACCAATCACAAGATGTCCTTCCTGCCTTCGTCTCTCTCGTCTAGTCCCCAGATCTGCTGTCCTTCTCCTGACCAGCACTTCTTTCCCACATTCCTGACTCCCCTGATCTGCTCTTCAAAGTAGCTCCCAAATGGCATTCTTGACATTTCCAAGTCAGGCTACTTCCTCTTTTAATTGAATTTTGAAATTTTATTCCAAAAATGAGGACACAAAGCTTCCTCTAAATGACTTCTACGTATGCATTGGGGATATCAGATGTAAGATGGGCTCATTCCAACCTCAGAAACAACCTTCCCAACTATTTTTTCTGAAAATTCCTAAAAAATGAGCTCTGAGACAGCCTCAGAACCAGAAAATTTTAGTTTAGAATATTAGCATGGGAAAAACTTAAAAGCTAATAAAAAAAAGTATCAGATAGCCTTAACGTAGAGATGTTGTTATCTGCACTGCCTGTAACATTCCTATCACGTATATAGCAGTTGTTACTGGATGCCTTGGAATAATCCACAAGTATCAGATTAAATACACTCCCAAATATTAAGCAAACAGAAGAGATTTATGTCAGTAGGAAATAGAAGTCAACCCTCACCGTGTAGGAATGTTCTTAGGAAGGCAAGATCAAGGAATTTTTCCTAGTCAGACCATGATCTGTTGAGTGATTATTCTAATAAGAAATTTCTCTCTAAATCTCTGACTAGTCCAAAGGGTTGAAGTTAAGTATGGCTGAACAAAGAAAAAAATCCTTTAATTCTGTACTGATTAAAAAATTAATTTGGACTTACTTTATGGACAGATACAAACTGAAATGGCATCAATACAGTTTTCTGAAGCTTAAAGCATAAAAGAAAAACCTCAGTAAATATACAGTTCATGCTTCAAGCAGGCAACATGAAGATAAAATGTGATGCTCGTTGTATAAACCTCTGGAAGTAGAAAGGAGTCTTGCGGGAAAAACTTAGATCTTCCAGATAAGTGGCATGTGTAATAAAAAAACTTCTCACAAAGTGTAGCTGATCCTTTATATTTTTCAGGAAAATTTTGCATGTTTGACATATTTTCATATGTCAGTTTCATGTCAGTTCTATGTATCCAATTTATGTAACAATGCTCAGCTAAGAGTAAAATCTATTGGGGAAATGTCTGATGCTTCTTGCACCACAAACATATAAGATTTTTTGTTAGTTCTTTCACCCATGAAACTTGAGGAATCTCAAATGACAACTGCTAAATTGTATCCTAGAGACGGGCATGAAAATAACTCCTCAACTTAAATGGATGGCCATAAGTAACTCCCCATTACAGCTGCCTTTGGAAGGGAGTGTGAAGAGGTCACTAAACTATACATCAAACTGGGAAGACTTGCCAGGAAAGCATGCATTTCTGGAGTTGACATGGCAGCATGCACTGTCTCAGCATTATAGTATATGGAACAAATTCTGATGTCCATATTCAGTTTTTAATCATTCCTTACTCAAAAACGTCACAGAATTAAATGGGAACAGTGCCAGAATAAATACTGACTTATAGTTGGGATAGACAGTGGTTTACTGTTTCAGAGATGACTATTCCAAGTACTCCAAAATTCACATATAACCCTGACCGTTTGGAAAATTGTTGGTCTCCTGAGGCTGCAAGGCAGGGTTAGTGTCCCAGGTTCAAGGTTATTTAAGCAATCGATTCCAAACTGCCCCCCTCTCACAGCCATGGAGCAGCACGCAAAGCCACTTGATCCTTCGTTTTATATATACAACTAAGGCTCAAACCTTGGCTCAACCTTTCCCAAAATGAACGAAGACCTGTTGGATATGTCTCAAGCGCATAACAGCCATGGGCTTTTAGGCAAACAGGTAGTGGGAAGATGTTCACATACAAAATTTCTCAAGGTTTAGGTTAGAAGCTCAAAGGCAGCCACGAAAATGAGCCGAAAGAAGCATCTCATGAATGTTGAGGCTTAGTGTCTCTTGAGGAGCAAAGGAGCTCTACACATGCACTGACTCAGTGCCTGGGAGGCTCAAAGAGACATGCTGCTCCCATGTAAGCTAAACTTCGTGTTTAGGGCCTCTGGAAGACTTGTGCTATTCCTGCCTCCTGCCTAATGGGGTCCTCCGGGAAGTTTCATGTGGGCATGTACAACTGCACAGAAAGTGTGTATATCAGTGTCCTGAGCCATGGGTCATCCAGACTGGACGATGACTGAAATGTGTTATGCCTACTTTCTGGCCTGCAAGTTGGATTTCTATTCCAAGGAAATGAGAAAATGAGAATGCAGGAGGTCATAAGGAAGGGCCTAGGATTTGCATGGATCTCATCCTGATGCTGTGTGAATTATATGTGCACCGCGAGCTGAAAGCTTGGAGCACACAAAGATCTCATAGTGTAGCTATAACCCCAGACATCAACATTTTTGGATGCAAAACACTGTTTCAAGGTGCTTGAGAATCTGTATWCAGATTCCAGTTTTATTTTAGGAATACTTTCCAAGGAAATTAACACTAATGTAGTAGCTAGGATTATACTGGCATACTTCCTGACCAACAGAGCTGAGTGTAAACAAAGCACAGCAAGTCACCAGTTTGTGTGGATAAGGGATCCCTCATGCAGATCCTGTAGAATGAACTCTTCATAAAGCTTTCAGATGCTTCTCAGGTGCTTTCTTGGGTCAGAGTGAATGTATAGGGGACATCATTATAAGGAGACAGCAGGGGGCTCAGGAGCAAGGACAGAGAAGGTGTACAGTGCAAGAGGGTGCTCCAGAGGCAGAAGAGAAGAGGGTGGGTAGCTTAATTGCATTTCCTTGTTTTCAGGTGGTGAAGTTTGTATTACATTGAGTAGTAGTAGCTTTTGTGTTCTCCTAAGCTCTGTAGCAACAAAGTTCAGAGAAATTTCATGAAAATGTAGTTAAGACCGTGAAAATTTAACACTGTATCTGCTCCAAGGTTTTTTAGAAGTCTCTTGGAGGAAGTTTGATATTCTGAGACATTTCAAGAAAGCGTATTGTTTGTTTCTGAGTTCTAACCAGTCACACAGTCACTGAAGAAAATTCATATTCAAACTCCCATGGCTCTTTAAAGTACATCTAGTTTAAAAATTACAAACAATGGAAAGTTAAAAGTCTGCAAATAGTGAAAATACAGAAGTCCCCTGGGTGTTATGTAATGCATATTTTAATTGGGAAAAAAGTGGTATTGATATTTATCATAACTGTATGTTTATATATTGTGGTTAGCCAACTGTGAAAAATATCTCCATCAGCTATTTCCTTTCTCTGTTATGGTTTGTAAAAAGCCTTCTGGAATATTTTAGACAAGAAATATGAAACTACTTTTTTACATATTCCATTAGAACTATTTCCCCAGTCCAAGAAAGTGGTGGAGAGTAAGTTGAATGGGGAGTAGGCTTAGCTAGTCAAATGTTGGTTGGCTTGTGTCAGATATGTTGGACAAAACCTTGACAATTTTGCAGAAGAAAAACATGCATATACAAAAAAAGAGACTGGTGGAGGAATTAAAGATGTGAAGCATTCTCCACAGTTCTACTACTGGCTGTGCAGCCATCTTTGGCTGATGAAGCAGAAAGTGCATAGTGCAAGCAGATTTTTTTCATTGACTAGCTTTTTGGATTTGGCACAAAGAACAGTCTTTACTGACATGTGGTGATTGATACTGTACATGATGGCAATAAAACTCCCTTCACTTTCTCCTCTCTGTGTGAGTGATGACTGTAATGACTCTTTGTTCTTTTGTTCACTCCTTGAATTGCTACTTGCAGTTGCCAACTTGCTTTGCACCTGATTTGTCAAAAGAAAATCTTCTCCTCTAGCACTCAAACCTAGCAAAGGAAATTATCTGAGGTTGGTTCAGTGGTTTCCAGAGGAACACAGAGTCCTCATAGGTTGTGTGTTATTTCCTTGCCCTCTTCCCTTACCCGTTATATATTTCTGATTTCTTCTGATTCCATTTCCTCTCCCAGTTCACCATGTCATGGTGGTGGATCTAATTAAATGTTGGGAATGAGAGGGGTGTGCCTGCCATGAAATAAAATAATGATTTTGGACCTGCACATCTGCCACATAGCATTTATTTTACTTCTCATTAAATATGTCAGAATCTGTAAAGTGAATTGTTTGACTTTGAGAGGACTCCCCTGCTGGAAAAATTATGATATGCAAAAATGACACTTGCAGCTTCTCCGCTCTCCCCAGATGAGATCCTTCTCACAGTAATGTGAGAGGCAGGGTTTCCAGATGTCACTGTCTCCAAAGGAAATAAAAGCTTCCGCTTTACATGACCCACACAATGTGTTTCACTTCAGTGCACACAACTATGCCAGGAGTGCAGTATCACATCGGACAGCCTTAGGGATGACAAAATATAGGACTATAAAGAAAATCTATAGTGGGTGAAGTACAGTTCAGTGGTTCAATTCATGTTACGTTGAATCTCAACATTTGAAATCAATTAAGGAGTGACTGATTATATCTAAATCCTGGATACACTTTCCAAGAAAAAACAAAATAGTTCATAAAAAAAAAAATACCTGTGCTCTCTGAAGCTGGCAAATGAAGAAATGTTCCCTGCTGCAGCAAATGCAAGATATATGACTGCCATCTACTCGATGACCTGAAGAGTGTACAGAAAAAGCACAATTTGTGCTCAGGATGAGCTCAGCTAAAACTGTCCACACTAACTTACATGTCAAATGGGGCATTTGCACATTCAAGTGCTATATTTAGTTGTAAAATTACAGTAAATACATGCAGGCATTTTTTGTTCAAGTCACTGAATTTGCAAACAGCTAGGAGAAGGTGAATCTTCCTGTTTCAAACCTTCAGTACAACTTCATTTGGCTTTTCTCTGGTGACTGTGTTGGTTTACTGCAACTGAGGAACAGACCTGATGTGCATTTCAGAAAAAAGTACAGATTTCTTTCCTTCAAAGCAGTACACAGTTCCAATTAAGGCACCATTGTGTCTCCATATTCCACTTAGAATGATCTAAATATTTACTCGGCACATCCCTCTGAGCCCATTTTGAGAGTCAGCCCACAAGCATGGTCTTCAGAGGGCAAGTTTTCTCCATTCCCTGCCCAGATTCAAGGCTACTTTGGTGACTTAACMAAAGATTTCCTGGCTTTTGAAAATGCTGAAGGTTTAAATGTGTCCAAAACTCATTTTACTTTCCTTTTGGATCAGACACTGAAATGAGATTGAACCCATGATGTTGGCATGCATTTGCATGGTGAATATTGAGACCCCTGTGGGACATGAACAGGAACCAACAGTTACTGATATATAAACCAGCGTGCTGTAGGTGCATGGCCTAGAGTAACTGTAGTTGCCTTCTCTGATACTGGATAAAGTTACCTCTGTATTTCCAGCTGTTTACTCTGTCCAAGTTTTGTGCATAGAATAATTTTAAAGGATATACAGAGCTGTGGAAAGTGCATTAAGAAAGTAGCAGCTCCTTAAGTACCTCCCCTGCCTATGCACTAGTGAAAAGACCATTGCAATACTTTCCTCTATTTTCCTTTCTTCATCTGCTCTTGGTTCTTCTATCTGTAGTTACCACATTGCCCTGAATGTGATTTACACCCAAATCCTATCTTTTCCAGACATAACAAAGGAAAACATTATGGGTTGGAACTGTTATTTGAGGAGGTCTTAAAGAAACACAATGAGAATTGGAACAGTTTTCAGAAGCTTGCAAAGGGAGAGGAATATGCAGGAGAGAAGGAAGTATCAAAGTAACGAGAAGGCTGCATAGGCGAGAAAGGTACAGGGACGAAAGAGGAACTGTTTTCAGAAACAGGACAAAATATGTCATTCTTCACTAGCAACAGAAATTTCCCTGTTGCTTTCCTGAAGAAGCTGCTCTGGCTCCTGCAGTCCTGAGATTCAGCTGGTTGTGACCTAGGAGTTTCCTTCCCAGCCAGCCGGAAAGGCTGGGACTGGGATTCTTCAATAGTGATGGTGGTGACTGAAAGGGAAGGTGAGTTATAGAAACTTCTCTTTTTATATAATTGTAAGATTTGCAGCACAAAAAACACGGGGCTCTCTGTGCAGATTGAATTCAGCACAAAGAGCACGTGATGTTTCCCTAAAGTGATGACCTACATCAGAAATCCAAAAAGATGGGCAGAAAAGGAGAGGTTGAGGAACTGGAGAAAGAAAAATATAGAGAGGAGAGAAATAGTAAGCCACTAGAAGTGGAAAAAAACATTAATAAAATAAGTGCTATAAAGAGATTTCTTTTGCTATGTATGACTCAAGAAATATATTTCTCTGGCCTACTGGAAAAGCAATGTCATTTTTGGATGGCGGTGATGTTCTACCTGAGTCAACCTGGTATGTACTATAACCCCATATTTTGAGAAATGCCATGTGAGGAAGTGAAGACTTCATTTATGTAGACTTGGAAAGGAAGTAATAAAAAACATTCTTTCCACTCAGATTTTTGTTGAATGGAATAAGGCTCCCTGTCTCTTACTGTCTCAGTCAGATAAGCATTCAGCTGAAATCATGTTATTTCACAGACCTGACTCTCAACAGAAGCCAATCTCCTCATGGGCCATTTGCCATACTGTTGACCGTATAATCCAAATAAGCCACAAGCACCAGACAGTGATAAAATAGAGAAACAGGATTCAATGGAAGACAGTGAAATAAGTAACTGTATCCTATTTGAGGAATTATCAGCAAAGAAGAGTTTCTCAGCATGGTGCTAGGAACATTACTATGCTACAGAAGGTATTTTCTACCAGGTGAAGAGCCTAGCCTGGTATTTTAGTAATTACATGGTAGCAGCACTTTTTATACATTTCAGTGGAAAGGAGAGGAAAAACAGGGATCCATTTTTCCACTTAGATGTAGAAGGGTGGACTTACAGAGGTCCTCCAGTTCTAGGTATGACAGACAGACAGACACAGTCTTTACTGTTATAATAGGAAATGCCTCTAGAACCAAAAGTCTTTCAAGCAAAAGAAATGATCATTATATGCCAACTTAAATTTCCCCACAGATGTATGTAACTTACTAGTTTGGCTTTTTCTCTGTTGTTTTAGAGATCCACCTGGGGCTTTGGAGAAAAGAGGAGAGAGATTCTTATTTCTTCTTTTCCTACTGTTTCTCTTCTTCAACAGTTCATGAGGGAATAGAAAATAGCTGCTTCAGTGGGAAGCAGAGGGCAGTAGCTGTTTCTGAGAACATGTCTGTGTATTATATGAATCAATGAATGAAGCAACTCAATAGAATAAATAAACACGCTTAAAAGGGATGCAGGACTCCCCCCCACAACTATGCTAGATTATACTGAGTGGCAGTTATGCAGAGGGTAAGTGCATGTCTTTATAAAGGTGTTAGTCTTTTAAAAAATATTTTTCTCAAAAATGTTAGCCTAGCCTGAAAATGAGGGAGAGTGGGAGGGAGAGAGGTTTTGTGTATGTATGCGTGTATATATAATAAAAGATAAAATAAATACAAATTAATTGAGGCCTACTTGTGGAATTGGTTATTGTTTAAAAAAATAAAGTCCTTATGCTTGAGGGAAAAAAGTAATTAAATACAGCTTTTCACAGCAATAGCCACACAGATCAAATACCCATGATCAGGGCCACTACACATTGCTAGAATGGTCAAGTCAGCAGTACAGTGCCTGTGGCTTCCCTCATGTGTCTACCAAAAAATAGGGGGAATATGAATGGTATCATAAAGTGAGTAAAGTGAAGAAATAAAAAGCAAGTATTTCCAGTTTAGAGAACTAAATTTTGGAGAGAAAAAATAAAGATCTCTTGCACAACTGCAATATGTCTTGGGGAAAAAATCCTCTTGAAACCACAGGTTTTTTTCCGTCAGAAACCTTTTACTAAAAATAAAAAAAAAGAACATTCCTAAGTCTGGAAAAAAACATTTAACCTTTCTAAACATAAATCATCATCTCCCCCCACCTCCTTCCTCCAGCACAGAGCACCTGCTTTTGCTTTGTCCAGCTCTGGCTGCATATTAAAGCTACTGAGTTTTCCTAGAGAAGGAATGTGTCTTCTCTGCAAACTGCCCTGCAGTCAGCACTGGGTTTGGAAGAGAAACCTAATCTCCGAGAATCTCCAGAGGGCAAACCGATTTCCTAAATCGCATACGTCTAAGTAGTGGAATTGCTTTAAAATCCAAGTTGGTTTTTGTGTTTGGTTTGGTTGGGTTTTTTTACCCTACTGTAAGTTGCATTGAGGAACCTCCTTACCCCCTCACTGTGAGTTTGCAGAAGGGACGCCCCACTGGAAGTGGAGCAGCAATGGTGAGGACAGTGGGGTGAGCAGTGCTGTGATAAAATTTCGCGCTGCCACGTAGCTGCCTCTCTTCCCATCTAAGCCAAGCACAGTGACTGGTGAGAAAGGCAAAGGTACAAAACAGAGAAGCATCTCAGAGCGGTGACTGAAAACTGCCCATTCCTCTCTCAAAGCATTGAAACTTCAGATGCAGCCTGCATTCACAACAGTCCTCTCCCAGCCCTGCTTTTAAATAAACTGTAAAATGAGAGCATGCTGCCATCACCAATGGCACACTTTTGCTGCCTATAAGACCAGAGGGGAGCTTGATGAATTTTGTTATTCCTATAGCGCTATGCTGTCTGTAAAACCTGTCTGCATCCAGGCTAAAGGTGTTTTTTTGTCGAATTATTCCAGAATAGCTATGGTGCTTGAACGTCACAGAATTTCTCATCCCCCATACCCTACAGACAAGCCTGAGACCCCACATCTTTCCAGCCCATCTGTCTTCCAGAGAGGAGGATATGGCAACAAGCACAGAGCCCAGGAAGTAGAGTTTGCTCTTTTTTTTCTTTCTGTTTATGAAGATCTGCTCATAAATTTCTCCAGCACTTTTTATTTTGTAGTATTTAATTACAGAAAGGAGAAACACCAGCTGTTTTTCACTCTGCTGTACTGTGTGCCCTTGTGTACACACAATTTCATTATTGAAAGCAAGAGCAGACCTCTGGAGCACAACTCTCTCCATCCTCCTTCAGCTTTGCAATGGACTATTTTTTTTTCTCTTCACTTCCTAAGCCACTCTTCTTTAATATGACTGTCATGCTCCACCCCAGAGTTGCATGCTAGCAATACATGGAGTGCAGATGCCCCAATATGAACAATATTTCATGCTCTTGGCTATGAAGTTCATATTTAAGTGACATGATAGACTACAGTAACTTTGAGTGATGAATTTCTGTTAGTTTAATTACACTAGATCTCCTTTTTTTTTTCCTTTTTTTTTCTCCCACCTTATTATTCCACTTCAGGAAAGCACATAAGCCAATAAGTAACTAGATTTATTGTTTTCAAAAGGGCTACACATATGCATGAAATTTAACATATGCCCAAGCACTTAGCTAAAGCAGCTTTAATGGCAAAATCATAATTACTGTCAAAACCCTGTGTTTCACTTAGAAATGTGTATTTTTAACTGTGATTATTTTACTTGAGGGTTAGCATTTTCTAGGGGAAAGGACAAATATCTGTGTATTTCCTAAACACATTTCATGTCTGCCCACCAACAGAAAACAGAGTTTGATTGGAGAAAATTCTTTTAAGTAGGTATTTCCTCACCTCCAACCTCTCAAATTGCTGCTGTACAAGGTAGGCAAAGACCTGCCAGCTCAGCACGTTCATGCATCCACCTTTGTCCACTGCTTTGTAGTATCAAGATATGTTGTCCCATCCGATGTGCACCTGCTGAGTCAGATACAGGACCCCAATATCAACTGATATTGTGATCAAGGAAAGGTCTGCAAAAAATGCAGACTGATGAAAAATACCAAAAACATATAGTGACAGATACCACGTACAGGAGCACACATCCTCGTAGGTCACTACTGTTTACTTAAAAGAAAAGTTAAAGTTCTAAGAAAATCGCTTGTTCTACATGTCTTTTTCTTTGTGACACTATTCAGTGTGTTGGTGCTCAAGTTTCCTTATATGTATAAAATAAATACAAAAGAGGGGAGAAACCGGCCCAGCTGAAATTAATAAAAGAACTGCCAAACTGCCATGCATTTTAGTACAGCTAGGAATGCAAGCAATGTTTATAATATGAATGCAAAGTAATTTCCAAAGTTGATAGCGCTATTCTACTATTACAAGTTAAAAGGCATAAGCTACATCATGGGTTCTTCAATGCTTTTAAGCAATAGTGTTAAAAAAGAGAATTGCTAAAACCAAAAAGAAGATTAAAGGCATCTAAGTAAACTTTTTTGTCGTTTGCTTTCATTAATGCATGTGCTTTACCAAGCTTCAAGGTCAAGTGTGTTCATTTATGCTGTACTGTGTATTACATTTATACTACCTGAATTTTAGTTCTCATACTCTGCAAGCTAATAGCAATGATGTCATTACACATTTGCCTTGTGCTTTTATGTACAGATTGCAAAAAAAGTTCTGCTATATTCTTCTGTTTCAGTCGGTGACATAATTATCTCATCCCATAGTCTCTTTATACACTTAGTAATTGAAATAGCACATTAAGGTTTCTCATACTGTAAGGTCTTCTGAGTCTTATTTACGATGAGCATTTTCAAGAAAAGAAAGAAAGGGAAAACAAACTCCTGTTTGATCTTTTCCCCAGACGTATTTTTTCCCAACCAGACTCCAAAAGTTTTATGGCTATTGTGTCAGACCATCACTTTGCTTTGTGGGTAATTAAGTCATTACAATAACACGTTATGTTACCATACACCAAGGCAAAAATGCCTGCCTTCTATCAGGAAACTCTAGAAGGCCAGATGTTTCTAAGAGTTCAAGCAGAATCATAGAGCTATCACTAATCACTGGCTTTGTTTGTGTAGGAGAAAGTGAACCCATGAAGTCAATGTGAAACTTCCTATATAGTTAATCCAACTCCATAAATTAAAATACAGCTTATCTTTCGAATGTAAAGTGACAGTTTTCGGGGGGGGGGGGGGGAAGCTAGGCAGAAATCAGATGTATCTGTGGCTTTCAAGTCACTCACATCAGATCTGTGTACTGCCAGATCACTGAGCCATATATATTCAGTGAAAAATCAGTCCTGGGCACACAATTAATTGTATTTCAGCCCAAGTACTCAGGACACAGGATACAGATTGCATGCCAGCTTTATGCCTTTAAGCAAACAGTGTGCCAGTTGTGGGATACAGATGGTATTTGTTTTGGCATAAAACTTGAATGATTTAGACAGGCAATGGTTGATTCAACATTAAACTTAGAAGGACAAAGTTAACAGACTGAAAGTTTTTTGATTCATTTGAATCAGAAAAATGAACCCRTACCAGGTTATTACTTTGCATCCTGTGGTCTCAGCATTTATTAATTAGAAACCCTAGAGGCAGCTTATCACTGGCCAGAAAGCTCGTGAATTCTAAAGGGAACAAGGAGTGAAACAGCTGAGCTTTGGAGCACTGGTTGCTTACCTCCTAGGAGGTAGAACTCAGCATGGCTTTTCCGAAACTCATAAGAAATTAGCTCTCACTCAYTTCCTCTGTAGTTTAGGATGAATACTACAACACAGATTCCAACATTGAACTACCATTTGTGTTTCTATTCAATTAATTTGTCTTTTAAATGATACGTTATGATGTTGGGCAAAGAACATCAAGGATATAGTAGCATGAGTTCTAAGTATCATAGTGAAATATCACAAAAAGAATTGGTTTCTACATTGTTGTTAACAGATATGTGTGTTTACACTAGGGAAACAATTTACTCTAAATCCTCAAGTACTTTGGATTAAGTTCTGTAGAACTTAGAAAATAAACTAACAAGCTACATGGTGATAAGTAAATATCTTAAATATACACATTTATCAGAAGAGAAGAAAGGAGAAGAGATGCTCTGAAAGCAGTTACTTCCCAAAAAGGTGCAAGGTAGTTCCAAAGTCAGAGCTCYGAAATAGTTCCTCAGAAGCCATTTCTCTTCATACATGTGTATCTGGTTACTAATGCACATATTTTCCTATGACTAAAGAATATTTATTCCTTTAGTTTATTTTATGCAGTAAATAATTCCATGTGGACCAAAATATTAAAGTTCCAAACATACAGTTGAGTCAATCTACTGTAATTAATTCAAGAATACAGGATGTCAAAGTTATGAAGTCCCATTTTTCCCAAATGTGTTTTTTGTTGATTAGTGGAAGGAAGAGATGTTTTGCTTTCACTCAGATAATATGAAAATGACAGTGACACCTGGATTGCAGTAGCTCCTCTGATATCAGGTAGAGGAGTGTTTTTCAGTCTACCAGTTGCTGCTGTGTTGTGGTTTAAGCCCAGCCGGCAACTAAGCACCACACAGCCGCTCGCTCACTCTCCCCCRGGTGGGATGGGGGAGAGAATCGGAAGGGTAAAAGTGAGAAAACTCGTGGGTTGAGATAAAGACAGTTTAATTGGGAAAGCAAAAGCCGCGCAYGCAAGCAAAGCAAAACAAGGAATTCATTCACTGCTTCCCATGGGCAGGCAGGTGTTCAGCCATCTCCAGGAAAGCAGGGCTCCATCACGCGTAACGGTGACTTGGGAAGACAAGCGCCATCACCCCGAACGTCCCCCACTTCCTTCTTCTTCCCCCAGCCTTATATGCTGAGCATGACATCACATGGTATGGAATACCCCATTGGCCAGCTGGCCTAGCTGTCCTGGCTATGCTCCCTCCCAGCTTCTTGTGCACCTCACAGAGCATGTGAGCTGAAAAGTCCTTGAGAAAGTAGACTACCTAGCAACAACTAAAAACATCAGTGTGTCATCAACATTCTTCTTACACTAAATCCAAAACATAGCACTATACCAACTACTAGAAAGAAAATTAATTCCACCCCAGCCAAAACCAGGACATGCTGTTCTCAGTCACAAAGTAATTTTCAATGATAGGCAAGAGCTCTTGAATGACAGCTGCCTTTGGGTATGAATGTAGCAGAAACTGGTATTCACTGCTACCCATGGGGAAAATGTCTTTTCCCTAGCAGATGGATTTCTGTTTCTATTTCTGACCAAATCAAAGACTCCTGTAATCTAGTGGTAGGTGCCATTGGAGAGCTCAGATTTTGTCTTCTTGTGTGGTAGGATGGCCCAGTTTCACAGACATTAGACTGGAGCAGGAGGTGTGAATTCTGAGCCCAGTTCCTGCTGGGCTCAGAAGCATACCTTCACTTTTTTCCTTTCTCATATTATGCGCTGGATGCACAAAACCATTAGTGGAACCATAATGCTCAAGCAAGGCAGTGAGTTTTGTTTTGTATGCAGATGATTTCATTGGTGAGGTGTCCCTCTTGTTCCTACTTCACCTATGTTGTTATCTTCCCCTTAATACCTGAAACCTTGTCCAAATGGGTCGCCTATGCTGCAAGGCAGTTAGCAAAGGCTGGAGTAGGAAGCTAAGGACCAAGCAGCAATGAGGTCCTGCAGTGCACAGGGGCCAGAAACCTTGGGCAGCACTTAGGGAGAAAATTGAAAGGCRCGTGGGGGATGTTATCTCCAGCCTCCTCTGTCCATCAGAATGAGATGTTCCCAGGTTTTCCTGCATGCCCACATACCCTGGCTTTCCAGCTAGTGTCTTAAGAGTAGGAAGACAGAGTAAGTCAGCAAATCGGTATCAGATTCAGATGAGCCAATAGCACAGGAACTTCCTGAGTGTTGACCTTAAGTGGCCAGTGGCCTTTTCTTTTCCATGCTCATTTGGTGGCTACTGCGGCATGGTGCTACTTGGCTGTGCCTTGCTGATGGAGCTTGCCCACAGACCACTGCTTGAGGAGCCCTGCCCACAGTGCTCAGCTATGAGAAACTGCCTGCCTTGCACATCATACCTAAATTTATCTCACTCTTTGCCAGTAAAATGCCTCACATACCTAAGGCATTGTAGAAGCAGTAATACTATATATGTTCCTGTTGATAGAAACATTGCTACTTGCTGTTCAAGGAGTCCTTGTTGGGACTTGTCCTGAGCACACCCCTACCAGGGGCTCACCCCCGGCAGGAGCAGCTACAAAGGAAGAGCTGGAAAATGCCCGAGCCAGGGCTGGACCCCCTTCCTTTGGGGGCTGCCTCAGCTGAGGCTCCCACCCTCAGCCTTACTGGGTCTTACTGCAGCCATGTCTGATCCTGGTTCCCCTTACCAGGCCCAAATCTCAGCCCTCACCCACAGGCCCACGTCCCAGTCCAGCCTCTGCCTGGGCCCTTTCCCAGGGAGGTGCCCGATGCCCGGGACTGGGGCTGCCCCGGTGCCCCCGGCTGCCCCGCTCCTGGCTGGGGGTGAGACGGGCCCTGGCTGCCGGGCCCTGCCCCGACAGACCCCCATGGGGAGCCCCCGTTGCCCCCGGGGAGCCCCGGGGCCCGGCAGGGCCCTGACTGTCCTCTCTCACTCAGCTGCTTCGGCTCTGGCTGTTGCCTAGTCCCTTACTAGCAATTTCAGACCATCTTTTACTGGTATCCGCTATAATTCTGCCAGGCAGTATTAAATAGCACAAACTTGCCCCACTCTCCCAAAGGAAACAATAGCGTTATATATTCATCTTTATATAGAGATATCTTTAGGGAAAGAAACACAAAACCAAAAATGATCACAAGCRAAATACTTGGCAGTGACAGAGATAACTCTGTACTTATCAGAGAGTACTTTCAAGATGTGATTTACAAAGCAGAGGCAGCCAACAGAAATCAGGAAGGGGAATGCCATGTTTCTTAGCAGATAAATGACGAGTGGACCTGGACGGGGCTCAGAAAGCGAGAAGTGTTGATTGCTTACAAAGCACACTTCGTTCGCTGCGACTGATTGCAGAGTGTCATCATTTGGATTAGGTGAGCAGGAATGCAAGACTGGCCTAAAAGCTTTTTAGTCATGTTGGAAAAAATGCACATAACGATGAATATTAACCACACATCTCTGGAAACTTTTTTCAGCGTCCTCAGATTACTTGAATTGCAGACTTTTGAGCAACTTGTGGTCCTCCCATGATTCTTCTGAAACATTCCAGGCAATGCTTGTGTTTATAATTTATTGTTAGATAAAAAGGCAGCTACATATTCAGATCAACTGTCTTGAAATCCTGTAACAGTAAGGAGGAAGGACTTAAGAAAGCAGAAATGGTGTCACAGGTCTCATTAAATACCAGTAGCATCCACACTTATTCTGAGTTCCACTGTTGTTCAGGGACTTTGTGGGCCTAAAATGGGACATAACCCCAAAACTGTGATCTCAAAAACTTCTGCTCCTGCTGCTACCCAACCTTGTAGGCACGAAAACTATAGAAGCTGACTCTAAAACTCCCTAGGTATCTCAAATGTCCCTGAGGAAGTGTGGAAGAATGTTGGGGTACATCAGTGCCTGGCTCACTGTGAGCAGAATGAAAATAATAGGTGTTTCTTAGTTTAAAAAGCTTAAGAACCTTAATCTGTTAGTTTGCTAAAGCACACATCACACATACGTAGAGGCTCCTTAAAATATGCAACAGTGGCAAAAGAATATCAGTGCTTCTGTAAATGTAACAAATGCCCAGGACCTCAACCCATCTACCAGTACAGTAGCATTGGCACAGTAGGAGCTGAGAGGATATCACACTGACTTATTCTTGGGATGATACTGAGTAATGAAATGGTGACAGATCTATGAGGATAAAAGTGAGACTGTTTCATCTATTTTCATTGCCCAAACTATTAAAATTCCACCGAGTGAACAACTAGCGTTAATGGAGCAATTATAAGTGATAAATGGAACAATAAGGCTGACGTCAATGCTCTTACCRCAGTTTATATATTCAACTTCATAAGCAATGTTATGGTATTGTTCTTTTCTAGTGGGAAAAATAAATAATAATAATAATAAAAACCATTTGAAAATAAAATGAAATAGCAGAAAGCAGAGAGAAACAAGCAAGGGAACCTTATGTCCTTTCTCACAGAGCATGCCAACATGACAGGTGTAATGTGTCATGCAGCACCTAACAGAGAGTTGTATTTTAGAGTTCAAGAAAAATTGGTAATGATTTCCTTAGAACAAGACTCTTGCAGAGAATGTATATGAATAAGAAAATTATAAACTGAATTCTTAGCCTACTTGTTCAACTTGTCTGAAGTTATTGTGCAAACTCTTTCTAATGAATTTTGTGGCTTGCTGAGTAATTTCCCAACATTGCTTTTTATTGCTGTTACTGAACTATCCACAAAAGAAAAGTTAAAAACGTTGTATTTTTTCTGCRATTGTAACAAATCTTTAACAGATACTGACAGCCACACAAATCTTTCACTTAAGGAAAGATGAGTTCTRTAAGGTCTGTTAATGTAGACTGAGAAAGTGGAATTTATCTTCTGACTTAACTGTCTAAAAGTGAATGCTTAGACTCTGCCTATATGCAGGAGATAGTGACACTTCCAAAGKATAACTGATCTCACTTAGACATCAAACCTAGGACAGGCTGAATCATCCTCTGGGGATATTTGGCTGTTGCACTGACAGTACAGAGAGTCTATAAAAGTAGTTTTGGCCAGATGTATAATTTTTAAATGGCTGAAGTTATATTCAACTATTCCCATCCAGAATGTCTATCAGTTGTATTTGGCACCAGATTAGGGTCATGCTAGTATGTCTGTAAAAACAGTATCCATATAGTTTTCCAATACATCTAGCACACAGAAACCTTTTCTTTATCAAAACTAAAATGAAATACTTCTCAAAGTAATTTAAGCACTTCCAGTCACACCTCTTTTTTGCTATGTCTATCATGACTTCCACTATGAACCAAACTCAAAGAGCACAAGTCAAGAGAGGTCTTTGTTGATTTCAAAACAAATTTCTTTGTTGATTTCAGTCAAAGGTCACCTCAAGTTTTCAATGCTGTTCTGATTTTTTTTTCCCTTGAAGCTTTTTTTTGTCTTGACTTCCTCTGCCCTGAGTACGTTCATTTGATAAGTTCTATACTCTGTGCTGTCCTCTCCTATTGAACCATAGTTGAATCATAGTTGAATATTCTACCCCATCTTCAGCTTTTCCTTTCTTCAAGGATCTTAAATGATAGTTAAAGTCAGTGCAGTAGCTTCTTACTCAACAGCTCTGATCCCTACATGTTTCCCAGATTGTATTTGCTTACTTTACTGAAAAATACATGTTTTATCACTCTGGGAAAGATTACTTAAATGTTTTATATGTCTATAAGAGTAGTGAACCAATTTTCCAGTAGTAATCCATGGGGTTGCTATAAAAGATAGTATGCAAGGACTTCTTTTAACTTTTTTTTTTTTCCCCCAGAAACTCTGAAACAGAAATAAAGAGAAGCCAAGGAGGAATAAAGAGCTGTAAAGTAGCAATTTGAAATGCAATTTTTMTTTCAGGAACAGCACAGGAAAAAGAGCAAATAAGGATTCTTCAACCTTGTTCATATGTTTTATCTTATTTGGATCTCAGTGGAAGTTTGCATGTCTTTAAGAACCTACATACCCTCCTTGAGGTCAATAAAATTACTCATGTTCCTGCATTTAACACATATTGTGGAGGGGATGCTTTTGTTCTGTGTTGTTATTAATGCCCAGCACAAGTTGTTCTGATCTCTTCAAGGATTGCTATATGATGAGATAATGAAAGCATCAATCACAAATATTTTCTTTTTAGAAGGGAAAGAAATTTCCCTCAACAATAAGTGGTTGATAGATTTGATTTGCCTATTTGACTTGTGGTGGTTATCATTTTGGAAAACATCACAGACATATTAAGGCTTTTGGTAGTAGCTACATACTTGGAAAGCTAGGGGCACAAGCCAGCTGGAGTCACAAAGAATTGAAAAGACATTTCAAACAGTACCAGTCACAGATAACCAAATTCATTTCTTGTAACTTTTCAATCCACGAATCCATGACAGATGTCAGCTACACTGCTTAATTTTGCTGTCTGCCAAGATAAATATTTTCGGGATGAGCTTCTCAGAACAAAGGAACAGAAAATTGTTTGGAAATATTATGAAACTAGAAAATAAAAGATGGTTAAACAAATCTCAGGCCTTTGTAATGTGTTCAAGGATAAGATCAAAAAAAAAGCATGTAAGCACACAAATTACCATTGATGTTCTTAACTCCAAGATGAAAAAACAAACACCCTCCCTAGCTTCCTGAGGTGCCTAAAGGCCACAGATGTCTACATTCTTTTTCACAGGCCTTCCTTAAGTACCTCAAGTGGTGCTGCTCTCCCTGTGCAGAGGGGCTGCCCTCTTTGCCTGGGCTGAGCATCGAGGCAGCTCGCCCACTGTAGGGACTACAGCACACTGGCAAAGCCTCCTACCACCTAAGTCCCCAGGGCTTCCTCATCCAATGCACAATGACAGAACCAAATCCAGAGAAACACATGGGAGATGGGGGTGTAGCCATGGACATTTTGACTATAAAATGTGGCTGGAAGAGGAGAGGACGAATATTCTTATGGTTAGGATACTTCCCAGGGTATGCCCAGCCTAAGTTCCCTCCCCAGGGATTCAGATTGACATCTCCCACTGTAAAGGGGAGTGCTGTAACTAGCTGGGTACACAGTCCTTTTAATGTTTGAGGGGACACTCCTCAGASCTGCTGTTGAAACCTGTGAGCATGAGAGTTATGGGATCAGAAGGAGAGCATTCAGAAGGGAACCCTACCCCAAAGCCTAGCATGGCCAGACTACCCAGCTGGGATGGGGAGGCTGGGGTGGAAATATGTCTTTGTGAGTTTTGAAAAGAAAGGCAGGGAGGACAGACAAAATTCTACCTTTAACTTGATTGTTGTGAAGACAGATTGTTACTGGTGTGTCTAAGATTCTTTTTTTTTTTTCTACTGCACTTAGCCCAGACAATCATTTTCAAAGAGGAAGAACACAAATAAGAAAAATTAATGTAATCATAAAGTAACATCACATGATTGCCAGTGAAAACTGGGAGGAAGCTGATAGTCTGAGGATCTACATTTAACATGTGCAGTGATGCAGAACAAATACTTGGTTGACATGTTACAAATAATGAATGCATTTTGCATTACTAGTCTGGCTTCGAAGAATTTTTCCTGAATATATTTTGGCCTAAGAATATCAGCTGATATATCATCTATTTTCTTTGGCTCTCTAATGATGCTGTCGATTACATCATGGTGGAACTTGGACTATATTATGCTTATGAAGTTGAACGTTATGGCACTCGGGTGCATTGGCTTAGTATTTGATCTGCCTACACATACAACTGCTCTTTGGGGGAATGATTATGAGGCATGACTGAAGTACTGCACTAAACAGAAATAATGGTGACTTATCTGGCTCCTTTAGTGATAAGCGATGGGAAAAGAAAACCATATGGTTAAAATGAAGGCTTACTCATATCTGTACAGAACTATTATTCTGTTTTGATTATTAGTTCTTTGTATTTCTCCTGCTTCTATCCTATAAGATCTGGCAAAGTTTTTACTTGCAAATGCAAATCATTTAAATCATAGTCTCACAAACCTTCCATTTCAAGTTTGCAAAGTTGATATTTCTGGGTACATTCTCAGCATTGGAATTTCTTAGGCCCCATTCGAAACCAAACCAAAGCTTGGAGAAATACTGATAAATTCCTATGTGGAAAAGAGAATGTGTGTGTTTCAGTATTTCATTCATTTTGTTTTATAATTTCCTTGCTTATGTCAGTCTATTGATCATAGCCAAAGAAAGAGATGTAATATTTAATATTGCAATGAAAGATAAGATAGATGTAGGAGAGCTTAAGAGAAGAACAGGGTGAGTAATCACCCTGTTGGCTGAGGAGGTGTCAAGTTTTCTGCAGGTATTATCATGAAGGAGAATCCCAAGGAGACACTTAAAGGAAAGCAATAATTTGACTTTTAGGGAGGACCTCCCAAGGAAAAGCACTATCATGAAAAAAAGGAAGAATTAACATCCTGTTTGAAATAAACCTAACAGGTGATGAGGCCAGGGCTCATTAGAAGCAGGAATAGGACTTTCCAGCAATGAAGAAAAAATGACAATGGGAATGAAGATTGGCTATGAAGGGCCTGAAAAGGGAAGTTACTTAGGCTACATTTGATAGAAGATGGAAACAGAAGCCAGTAAAGGGATGCAAAGAGTTTAGTAGATTAAAATCTGATGTTTGGGAGACAGCAAGAAAGGTATAGCTTTTATATGAAGCGTTCCAGTCAAATGGTTCTATTTCTGTTTTCTGAAAACTCACAGGTATGTGTTTAATGAAAGTCAGAAAATATATTGTTCTGGAAATACTTTTCTACTAAAACAATAAATGGCAAGAGGATATTTTATGGCAATATTAATCAAAATAGTTCGATCATTCCAAACCCATTAATCTCCTGTTCTGTTGTTAAATACAATTATTATCTGAAGACAAGTAATTTGAACAAAATGTTCTGATAGATGTCTAATAAGCATGTCAAGAAATCCCACAATGTTCCAAAAAGATGTTTTCCATAACACTGGTGAAAATGTCATGTGTTCTTCAATGTTCTTATTATTTTATTTCTCGGAGTCACTTTCTCCAGATGTGGCCTGCAGGAGAATTCTTCTGTGCCTGATCTCACCCGCATTTCTGTACAGGTGTTTTTGAACCCAGTAAGCACATTGCCAATGTTTGGATCATGAACATAAAATGCTATACTTAAACCTTAAACTTCATCTTGTGCTACAGAACATTTCAGAACATGTGTTAAGCCTAATTATAAACCCGAATCTCCAAACTCCTCCAAAGTCTTTTGAGATCAACTCCAGTATTTGCCTCACTTTCTAAATCAGTGCAAGCAAAACATTGCACATTTTTGCTTTCCTCTTTCAGTAGTATCTCTTCAATGAGATACTGAGATAAAACATAATAGGCTGACTTATTTGTCAGCCTTCATACTGGTGTGCTCAGGGTGAAAATGGATTATTTTCCCCAAAGCTGCTTCAGAGTGCCAGATAGCTACATCCTGTGCCTAAGTGTTGCCCCTGAGGAAGAAATGTTGACCTCCTGAATTAGCCTAAGCCTGAGACAAACTTATGCCAGGACAATCAACGTAATATGCTTTACAATGCTCAGACTCAATGCTTTGTATACTACCTGCCACATTTCTCACATTAAAAAAAAGAAAAAAAGAGCCAAAAATGGCACTTCGGGGAAACCCTCTAATTCATGCATTGAATATTCAAAGGCATTTATGTATCTTTTATGTCCAGACAAACTGAAACTGTAGATAAGTATGAGGAATGCCCCTAGATAACTTAAAACTTAAGAAAGCCACAGTTGTTTCTTATACTGAATTCTGAATTTATGTGTGAAAAAACTATTCTGAGACTGCTATTATTTTAGAAGGAATCTAGCAAAAATGTATATGGTTTGTACTCATTAAGAGTGATACTGAATGACAGATTCTAAAGCTAAGGATAAAAACTGGTAGAGTTATTTTGAGTTAAGTATGTATTATATACTTTTGAGTTAAATATGCATTATGTACTACAGAATTTTGGGRGTATATATACCCCTAAATACAAAAGTTTACAATGGTTTTACATTTTGAATTAGCCAGGAGATAATTAATCCAAAGACTAACAATTCAGTCACACAATTTTTCAAAAGAAAATATCAGGTGAAAACAATCCCAATAAAAATCCTCAACTAGGAACACCTACTTAGTTGGGGATAAATCGAAGGCAGTGTACAACTACTGCAAAATCCACAGCAATCTCTTCTTCAGAAATTTTACTTCCACCATGTTCAGTGTGAACCCACTGCCAAAGATGTACATGCACTTTGAAAGGATGCTGTGAAAAAAGTTGTGTAATGATGTGATATGTCTAGAATGAGCTAGGGAAAAATATGGCATAGGAAAATTATAGAAGCCAGGGTCTTCAAGCATCTGGCCAGTTTGCTATTCTGCATTCTCTGAGAATGAGCTGAGTATTTTCCATTTTTAAAATGTTAAGTCTACAAGTTAATTGAGTAAGTAACTTTCAAGTACTATAAAACAAAATTAATAATTCCACCTTCATGTTCCAAGTCCCAGTAGAGATTGGGTTGTTAAGTATCCATGTAAGCTGAAACTGTTACTCAGCTACTAAAAGTTTCAATCAGCTTGCTTCCACTTACTTCACAAAAATTTACAGTTAATAATAACAGGTTATGTAAATTTATGATGTGATAATTTATCTAGATCTCAGCTCCTAAATAATTAGCATCTATCTACCCCTGCACAAAGGAAAATTCCCCATTCAAATATTTTTAGTGTAATTTTACAGACTGAATCATCTATTTTTCAACCACAGCTCTCTATAGCTGCAAAATCTGTTCTACAATCATCTTTTCTTCAGTATCCAGTTGTTTAAAATGCTGAATCTTATATCATTGGGTGTCCACTCAGTTATATGTGTATGTCTAGTGGGAAAATAGTGAGTAGTTCTGAATTTGATCTCAGTCTTGCCTCATTACGTATAGCTTGTTCCAGCTCTTAACCATCATTTTGCTCACATCGCACACACAAGCTGAATTTGTGTGACCAAGACTTTGTATTTTTTTACCTGGAATGCTTTTAGAAGCTTCTCCAACCAAACAGAGCATATCTTGCAACCCCCACTCTGGGCATTTATTAAAGGATTCATTTAATTCACTATTAATTTTCTGCTATAAAGCCACTTGGTGTTTGCCATAATGACTGCTTCAACAAACTCCTGTTTTAACAGAGCAGTGACAGAATTCAAAGGTCTGAGTTTCTGTGTTAACAGGAGGAAAAAAGAGGAATTGACAAATTTTACTAAAAACACCAAGCTGGAGGCTCTGGGAAGGAATGCTGGAAGTGTGTTTACTTTGCTGCGTTAATTATTGACAATTCTTTATGTTGAATTGCTAGCCTTGCTTAGAAATTGGTTATTTCTCATTTGGAAAACCTTTGGGATGCCAGTTTTCAGACAGTGCCTTCATTAAATGGCTATAGACCCCATGGTATTTTTTCTTGGTTTTGGTTTTTTTGGAGATTTTTTGTGAATAGTTTTAACTTCTTGTGGTACAGCTGATAAACGTTGGTAAGTTGGAGTAGTGCCACCTATAGAAAATCAGAAGGTRGCTATAGTGATTAAACTGAGGCACGTCCATTCAAGGCAATGGTACTCTAGCCACCTTCTTGGGAGGCAGTACTTAGATTTGTGCAAGGAAAAAGAAAATAAAGACCTACTCTCTTCCAGGCAAAAAAAAAAGGGGAGGGGGGAGAGAGTCAAAAGACTCGAAGCTAGGTGCAGGGCAAGAACTAATAATGCTCTTAAGCAGCTGAGATGTGGGAAAAAAAAAAACCCCACCCAGTGTGTATGATGTACGGGCTATGCTTTTGAGGATGATACCTGTATCCTCTCTCTGAGCCTCAGTGATTAGATCGGCTGGATCTGTGCATGAGTCAGCTAAAGGGTTGTGAATTCCACACAAGTTTCCTACATCACKCCAAAGAAAAGCAACTTCCTCTAGAATTATTTTTATTTTGACCTGGGTTTCAGTTAATTACTGAGCATTATGAAAAACATTCCTTTAGTAAGCTAACAAAATGAAGAGTGTACACGCGCTGCAAATCAGTGGTGGCAGGTTATATGCACATGAGGCCTAGGAGAAGTCAAACACAAAGAAATGAGCATGAACTCTCATAATAAGATCTGGCATGCTCAATCTGCTTTTGTTTTTAAAAACAGAGCTCAACTAATAAATGCCATGGGAAGTTGTTTTCTTTACAGCCACTAACTACATATTGGGGACTGAGTTTCATCTTGCAGAGAAGACAGAATTGCTTTGAAAAAATAAGAAGGAACACCTAATCCTTAGTGGTCTAGACAACAGTATCTGTATACATATGCTGTGCTTTATTTGCAGCATTCCCTGGTATTCTTCCAAGAAATGTAATTTCATGAAGATTCATCTCAGAAGACTGGCTACTCCCTCCTCCCCATGTGTTCCATATGGTGTTTTCTGGGCTGCCTGGGATATGTTAGTGCTTAAATACCAAAACAAAACACAAATATAAACCTCTGTGTGGCCTCCACTAACATTTTTTTGACTGTTGGTTGAAACTGCTTATAGGTACAGCTAGTTGACCTAATCGTCTCACAAGATGTGCTTTTACTCTGGTGGAATGACACTGAAATTGCTGCGTAAGTTAATTAATTCAGCTTGCAATTTAGAAGCTTTTCAAAAGAAAGTAGGTAAAATCTGTGCAGATTCAAATACAGTCATAAAAAGAAGGTTGGAAGGGACCTCTGGAGGTCATCTTGTCCAGCTGTCCCTGGTCAGTCAGGGGCACCTAGACCCAGTTGCCCAGACCAAATGTCCAGACGACTTTTGAATATCTCCAAGGATGAAGACTCTGAAACCTCTCTGGGCAACCTCTGCCAGCACTCAGTCACCTTCACAGTGAAAAAGTCTTTCGTGATGTTCTCCTTTTTCTTATTCTCCTTTTTCTTATTCTCCTTTTTCTTCTTTTTTAAAAAGAGGCTTTTAATGACACTTAGCTAAGTTGTGTGGGAAAAAAACACTGGAGAATCAAAGTTTTTCTAATAGATATTGAATTTAAAAGTGCTCATGAATTTCTAAAACAGAGCTGTGATCAATAAATGTCACARGTTAAATATATCTTCTGGGTCTTGGACATATATTACCTCTGACAGGGCAATTAATCATTTTTCCTTTACAGTATTATTACACTGAAGTAGTCCCCAGCTGAAGTTAAGAAACAGTCTTCATATTGCATTTTGATGTATTTGAATATATGAATAAAAGAAGTAAGTAAATTATGCTAGCAATTTTTCTAACCTCAATAAATTTATCACTGAATAGAATGTGAATTTTGTGGCATTAATAGGTGAGCTAGAGATACAGAGTCCTAGAAACACATGGAAGTCAAGGCAGAAGAAAAAGCCACACAGTGTACTGCACTCCTTCAAGAAGGTTTTTACTTGAGAAGACATTGCTTTATTAATAAAATGTGTTTGATGTGTGGACCTTGAACAGATGTACACTTTTCAAAACTTAATAAATCATATAGACTGTGGTTTTCCAAAAATGCTGTTCCACCCACTCTCCTGTTCAGAGAAGACTGCAACAAATGACAGACCTATCCTTTAAGGTTCCCTGATTCATGGTCTGTCAAAACAACAGGTAAAAAAAATCCATAGCTGAGGATCTTTCTTTGAGACTGCTCAGGTCCCTCTGATTTTCCTTGAGAATACTCAGATGTAGTAATGCAGGAAGAAAAAGATGCACATTCAGCAAGGAGTAGGTTTTATAGGCCAACATCAACTACTTGAATTGGGCACAGAAATGAATGAAAGGTCATACAGCTAGCAAGGCAATTGACTAAAAATTAACTAGAAGTTGGTTGGAAGCTYATTGTCTTTATAGAAACTGAAAGTGTTGAACGTTTTCCTCATCAAATGAAAAGATGATGCCTTTGCTTTAGTRAACGTGACATGAAATTACTAGCGTGTATAGGAGCTATGGTAGAGTCATGTCGTATAAAAGATCGTCTAGGACTATTCATACACATATCCAGGACCATGCGCGATTAGTGCAATTAATTTTAACACAATATTAATAAAAGACTAGTTAACATATGACTCTAATGMGGTACAGTACATAAGAAACAAATGTTTCACCACAGCTTTGAGCATCTGAGACTGAAAAAGACTGAATGACTAGAGAGGGGTTTACTTCAGGGCCGAAGAAGGCTGTGCTATAAGCCTTCAAATCCAATGGCTTCAGTTTATGATGCATGTGTATATATCATTTGGTGGGGAAAATACTGCTGCTGCCTGTCCTGAGCAGCACTCCAACTACATCCTGCCCTGACTAATTTTTGGGTCTTTGTTCCAGCCTTTCTAGGTGTATTAGCAGAAAATAGTATTGCTGCTGGGGATGAATCCTGCATTCTGCAGGACCTCTGCTTCACAGTCATTCATCAATGCTAATTAGCACGCAAGGAAAAAATCAGTGCTAAAGGTCAAAAAAGACATTTGGGAAAGCATGGTATTATGTGGCATTCTAAAATTATTTGCATTACCTTTCTTATTTTTGCCATTAAGTGTTTTTACTAGTACTGCTGCTAACAACAGCAACAAAGCCTTAGTCTTTTAAATCTGCTCTTCCCCCATAGTGTTTTTTCCTTTGTGGAACAGAATCTCCCTCAGCTTTAGTGAACCATCCTGATACGCAGAGCAATTATGTCACTTTGGATTGATATCAATGTAACTCATACCAGAACGTGGCACGTAACAGAAATACTTAACCCATCTCAAACCAAGACACCTCTAAACAGTCCTGCTGGCCTTGCATATAAATACTAAAAAAAGTGAGTTTTTGGAGAAAAACTCAGTTCAAAACTCATTTCAAGTGTCATTCCTTGCAGAAGTATTACTGGGAGAGAGCAAGGCCAGAAGATCTGTGCACAACGCACGGTCCTGAGCTGTCCTAACCTAAGCACAGAGAACACGCTGGGTCACACTCCTGGCAGTAACCCCAAAAGCAAGTGTCCTTTCAACAGTCAGTCACTCAGTCTTATTAAGAAGGATGACTGGTCGCAGGTCTTGCTACCTAAACTTGTTTAAAACAGAAGAGCCTAGCAAAGCAGATAATGAATGAGAGACTAGTGCAGGAGCAGGTAAGAACTGTTATCACAGGGAATTCAAGAGTCCCTTGGAAGTGATGGGCTAGTGAGAATTCTGCTTGAATCTGAAGTTCAGTAAAGGACCTGGTTCAAGTACCAAAAGTTCTCAGTATGCAGGACTTGTTGTTACTAGGATGAGGGTCTCTGTACTATTCCAATTTGGCTGCCTCAACACTGTCTTTAATTTCTTCTCAGAAAGGCCGTTTGCCTCCAAACATTTTTCTCTCCAGCTGTATGCTAAGGCTGCTGATTAATTTTTCCAGAGGTGGCATATATTCTTAGTCACTCATATGAACTGCTATTTCAACAGACATTTTTGGGGACAAAACACACCCTGTACTGCTTTTCTGTAGGAAAATATCAAAAAGCATGGAAAAATTAAAATAAAATCATAAAGCTTATAAAAACACAGTCCAAAGAGTCATACTGGGGGGGAGGGGTGGGGGGTAGGTAGAGAATCCACAGAATTTTTGGGTCTGCTCAGCTACAAAAGCAGAAAACATGAAAAGGAGCTTTACCATACTACACAAAATGGATACTTCTTGAAGCAGGGTAAGATGAGAACAAAGGTAGCAGCAGCCTCATGGCCCAACACTTCAGGCAGAAATGCAAGGAAGTTTGGCAGGAAACTGAGGCACTTTCCACTTAATGCCTAACAGAAGCGATCTCTGGCTACTTCCAGAAAGCCTTCAGCTTCTGAGGGACTCTCCTTTTAGTGGCTTCATGAACTGCATCAACAGCTTTCAGTGTTGGACTGCGTTGCAAGTCCAATTTATTTTTAGCTAGCACTTACTTTTTTTGCCTTATGTTCCTTTTATAAAGAAAGTTATATGGAGGTACAGTCATTGGCGTCCCTTAGAGTGTTAAAGTAAAAGTTACTAAGAAAAGCAGGCTATATATTTCTAATCATACAACTGCTTTACATTAAAAGGATGTGTACCAGGGACTACTTGGCATTTTTAAACATCATACTTCCATAACATCTAAAAGAATTTCATTTTATGATGACTAACAAAATAAGAGACCAGGATAAAAAACTTCCTTGATTTAATGTTTTCTTTTTATTCTTAGTATAAGAACAAGACTTGAAAAAACCTAAATTGCACCACATGCAAAAATAATTGTGTGCAGATTTGATCTAGATGTATTAATGCGCAGGCAGGTATAGACAGAACTGTGCACTTTCGTGTCTATAAACATCTGCTTTGTAAACATGTGCAATTGCTAATGTACATATAAGCAAGTGACTGCATATTTCTCCATCTGTGTCCCAGCAAAACGAGTTTCTGCTAATTGTACATGCTGTGCTAGCTTTRCAACCTCTATACAGCTTTTATTTCCCTCACTTACACACAGTACACATAATTACATATTGTGTCAACACATGCAGATTTGTCAAGTATGTATTATGCATCCACCTGCAATTTCTCAGAAGGAAAATTTTCCTAAAAATATCTTGAGTCTAAAAGCAAAACAGAAGAAAAGCTGGATACAAAAAAATAAACTGTTGCTGTTAAATCAGCAAATTTGAGCCCGTAGTCTTTTTAAAGAACAAACCTGTGATACCAAAATGACATATGCCTAATCTGTTAGGCACTGATGGAGACTGMTGACACAATACTTAAAGTATGGTTATGGGCATTTTCTTTTTTCTTTCCTGGTAGACTACACCATTAYGGAGATATTAAATTTCAAAAATATTTGCTGTTATGAGAATGTCTCTTTCCCGCTGTTCCTTTGGCAAACTAGAAGGGGCAGAAAGAAAATAGCTTGCTGGCAGTATAAGTGCAGTCTTCATTTATAGAAGAATAATTCGGAACATTTGTCACATGTAAAAAATCTGTAAGAGGCAGCACTTAAAGACAAATTGATGATGAGCTGAATTATGTTCTCAATTGCACTGATGTAAGTCAGGAGAATTTCTGTTTGCTGTAATGAAGTTACTCCCTCTTTGCACCAGTATAGTCGATTGCTGAAGTGGGTATTTAGGTTGCAAAGTGTAGGTAGAGTGGCAGCCAGCAGTCTCTGCATCAGCCTGTCATTTCTGTTTGGGCTATGGCACATGCAAAGCTGGCCACTTTGGATTATAAGGCTTTATCTACCTAAGTCATGGCAAAGGATTAGAACATAGCTGTACTGCTTGGCATCAGAAAAAAAAAAAAAAAAAAAAGTTAAATCATGCCAAAGTAAAGAGTAGATAGTCCCAGTTTTTAGTTTCTAGTGCAAGGCTCTTAACCTCTGCAATAGTCTCATAAGCAGCCCTCTGTATTGTCAGAAAATCTGAATAAGTAACTGAGAGCAGTACATTTTATCAGTTTCTACCATTTTAATAAAGRTATGTTTTTTAAAAAAAACTAATTAAAATGACTCCAGAAGATATATTGATCCAAAGGTTAGTTTTAACTGGTTATAGTCAGGAAACTGCTGAAATYTAGATAAATAATGAAAGAACAGATAATTCCAGTGCAGTAGTTCTGATTCAAGAAGATTTTTGCTTGTATTTTATTTAGTCAGAAAAGTCTCCATTTGAAAATTTATATCCCTCGTTCTCCCTTCCTTTCACTCCACTAACTGCGTGTGGCCAAGCTTGTGTTCCTCTGAAAATCCAGCAGACTGCAAGAGTGCTAATGCTGTGTCAGTATTTGCAGAGGGGCAAGAAAAATGGTCAGCTAGTGTGACAACAATCTTAGACAGAAAAAAAGGAAGAAGCTTATAAAACACATCTGAAAAGGACCTCAGGTGGTCTATTCCCCTGCCTTGAGGCAAGAGAAACATTAGCAACAAGGCCACTTAGACGGTTAGTACCAACTTTCATGCACAGGGCTGAATACATCAAAAATGTGTGCAAAGATCTGGGTTTCTAATGGCATTTTTCTCAAGTCTAGGGCTAGGAACCCAGGTGAGCAGTTTTAAAAAAGGTGTTTTCTTCCTAATACATTCCATCTTAAAATGCAGCTCATAGGTGCACAAAGCTGGTACTCTGAGTTTCCAGAAGACTTGGTGGCAGTACAATCCAAAAAGAGCTAAAGGACAGGAATTGGATCAATCCTGTGACCAGATAAAAGTCACCAAAATAGGTTAAGGGATAGAAAAAGTGATTTATTATGAGAGATGAGAAACATTTAATAAATGTGTCTTGCAAAAAGAAACTTGACAGGTGCCTTGTTTGTAATAGGTGTAAAGTCTGTATGAGGAGAAAATATGAAGTACAAGAATATAAAATAGGAGAGAAAGCAATGACAGAAAAACAATGTCTGATGACTGAGGTCAGCCAAGTGCAACTGAGAAAGAAGCCGTAGCTGTTCTGGTTTTAGCAACTGGAATAAAGCACCAAGGAATTCTCGACTCTTCATGCTTCCAGCTTCAAACTTTCCATCTTTCTAAAAGCTGCTTTCACCAAACAGAAGTTATTAGACTCAGTTCAAGGCCAGCAGAAAGTGATACAATGAAATTTGATATACTGTGATCTTATGCTTAAGACCTAATTGCTCAGCTTCCATTAAATTATGTGACTCTCAAACATAACATGAGGAATGGATAGCATTTAGATTGAATGCCTCCAAAGGAAACCAGATGCCATAGGCAATATTGCTGGTAATCCTTTCTGGTGCTAAAACAACTCCTACTGCACACCCTGCTCTCCTGGGATGTGCTATCCTTAAGACTGGAATTTTATAAAATAGAACTTTGATCTATGTTGTATCTGACATTATTCCAATTATCTTGCCAAATTCCAAGTGTGAGTAAACACAGTCTTCACCTTTACCCTCACAGCTTCTGCTGGAAAAGATTTCCTCACTTCTTGTCCTATGCAGCTTTCTATGAGGAAATGCATGTGTAAAACAGTGCAAAATACAGTAGAAATGATAAGTTTTATATATAGCATAGATCTATTCTGAGCAGGAGACCACTTGGAAATAGGCTTCTTTTCGACATCACACCAGTGAAATATTTCCCAGGGGCACGGGGAGGAGGATAAGAAGAAGCTAATATGTCAGGATTTTGGTTCATTCAGTTTCAAACCACCCCCATGCTACAGTCCATAATCAGAGTGATTGTTGCTACTCTGTACTAGTAAACTACTGAGAGAAATGGGAKACCAGCAGTGTGAAATTTATTGCAACTCCTAGGTCTTCCACGGCGGTATCTTAATAGTGTTCTTTATTGTTAATAACCCCCTTTACCAACTTTCAACTCCCTCATCCTAGCTTACCACCATCATTGTTATGAACACATTAAGGCAGCTGTATGGAAATAGCGAAGGTTAAAGCCGGAGGTGCAGGCAGGTGAGAGTGGCCAGGGACGTGTGCCTTTGGGGAAAGCAGTGGAATTGATGTAACTTTTAGTTGCTTAAAAGTTTCAAGCACTGTAATGCTAATTGCATGATAACAAAATGTGTTAACTCCCTACTCACCTGCAGCTGTTAATACACTGGAGACATTTTTCCCCACACTGAAACCACTGAGCGCTATGCTGGGCACGAGGCTCCAGAGCCAGGAACAATTCTCATTGCTGATGTAGCTACAGCCAGGTGCCACAGACCTGCCGCCAGCAAGATGCTAACTGGCCTTGAATTTTGGGGATTCTTTTTTGTTAGTACACATACAGTCTTCTACCCTGAGCTTCATCCCAGAGAGGAAATAATTGGCATACTCTTGCCAACGGTAGCCCATTTTCAAAAACATGAGTAAGGGAGAAAAAGTCTTTTGAAGCTGTCTTCAATCATGATGCTTGATCCAGTTGCTACTGTTCAAAGAACTGTAAAAAGCATAATAGAAGATGCTCCAGAATTTTCCCAGGCTAGACATTACAATAAAAGGTAATAGAAATCTCAACCAGGGAATTTCAGAGATGTAGTACTCAGATTCCCTTCCCTTTCTGTTTAGCTGCATAGAATAAACCTTTTTTCTTTCTTGAAACTCAGGGTTAAAGTATGAAAGTGTTCATAACCACTGGTAACATTGGTTTACAGAGCTGCTTACATTTTTAAAAAAGGGGAGAATGTGATTCAGCAAACCCTTTGGGACATCCTTGAATATTGTCGTCTGCAGATCTCAGGGCTGGTTGAACTCATGAGCTATTCTTTTCTGCCTTCAAACACTGTTAGTGAAATGCTTTGCTTTGGGTGGGGGGCGGGGAGAGGTTTTTACTTATTTTTACAGTAGGGATTCAGAGGTGTTCCTGATGTGATGAAACAGCCAATTTTAGACAGAAGTGCCCTAAAGCTGGCAAGAGTTGTGCAAAATTTCTTTCCACGCAGCAGAGCCCTAACACCTCTCTCCTGACCTCTACAACACGCCTCTGAACCTGTTCCCRAGGCATTCCTGAGGAGACAGCCAACCATGATGCATTACGTGTGTTTGCAAAGGACCAGATTGATGTGACCACCAAAGGAATGTTTCCTTTGCAGGAAGAACTGTCTTTCACAAGAGATTTTATGTTCCTTTTCAAATTGTTTTTCAAGCATTATTATTATCATTAGCATTTAATGAACGTTCTACATGTTCAAATATGCACCATATTTATTAGTTTCTGGCTGAGGTTATCTTGAATTCTTTGAATTTCCTGTTACATTTCATCTATTCATTATAAAAAGGCAGATGCAGGTTTCTTATGTCTAGTATGCACAGGAAAATCCGAAAGTTATTTCGCCAGACAAAAGGATTTGTCATTCCTGGGATAAAACAAAGGTATAAAAGTGTAACTTCTTTTTCAGTCTGTCTCAAAAAATTGTAAAATTAGGTGACTAGAAACTATATTATCATTATATTAAGATATAAGCCATTATCATTACTCTGAAGAAACTGAGTCATGAGTCCTACACTGTTTCATCCCTCCACATAAACATCCAAATATAGAGGCATAAGTGATTAAAAGTATTTCAAATGAATATTTAAACAAAAGTTTTCAAGGTTTCTTTATACAAAACAAAGTACCAAAAAAGAACACAAACTCAATTTTCATCTGTGTGTACATTAAAGATTAGCACACAGTATACTCCACCGTCATCTGGCTCACACACGAGTCCCATTATTAGTCAATCCCTTGATTCCCAGTTTACATTAGATGTAGCTAAAACCCAAGGTTGGACTGCAAATCTGGCCCTAGCCGCATAGATCTTTCTTCTGGCTGAGGTTATCTTGGATTCTTTGAATTTCCTGTTACATTTCATCTATTCATTATAAAAAGGCAGATGCAGGTTTCTCATGTCTAGTATGCACAGGAAAATCCGAAAGTTATTTTGCCAGAGAAAAGGCGAAAAAGTTTTTCCTACTTTGAAAATTAAGCAACTGTATATATTTTTCTTTAATTTTAAATATATTTAATTTTGTGCCTAAATGAACAAAAGGGGTTTGCACAATTAAGGTGTGATTGAGGGGAGCTTGATATGTCATCAGTACCAAAGATCAGGCTCATAAATATCATGGCAAAGATAGCATCCTCCAGCCAATTAATAAGTCATTGCAGCTGGTTTGATTTAAAGTCATCCAGAGGAAGAGATCCTGTCTCCTTGTAAAAAGGGATGTGAACAAAGTGAAGGAACTGGAATCCATTGACCTCCATGAACACCCATTTCTACGCAACAACAAAAAAAGAAATTATGAGAGTCATTCTCTGAAGCTACCAGCTGAGCATTAAAAATAATTAATTCCTGACTTTATTTTTCCACAAAGAAACTGCAAATCTCAGAGAGGAAGGGAAACGCACAAGTATGAAAAGGAGGTGTCAGCAGAGCAACCTTTCCAAAATTGTCCGACACTGGGAGAAAAAATTACAAACTTAAAAGTTTAGTGAGAAAGAAAAAGAATAAAAGAAATTCTGAAGTGAATACTAGGAGCTCGGATTTTCATCCACTTAAAATTACTCATAACATTTTTTTTAATTCTTTACATACACATACATATTTTTTCATGTGCCTACAKTTCAGTCTGTCAGGTTGAGCGTATGCCTGTTAATATTATATTTTCATGCGCTCCCTAAGATTTCTAGGTGCCATATAGACAAATAACAGGCACATATCCTTTCACTTTCCTCTGTTGCAGCTTTTTCCCCTACTCAACCAGAGAAGTGACTAGCACCAGGTCATAAATAGAAAGTGATGGAACATGAATGTTTCGCAGAAAGCTGATTGGAAAAGGACGTTTTCCTTCTAACAATATTCATACCTCTGGGTAATTTGGAACAACACTTTTTTTATTTGGCGTACCACATTAGACATTTTGTTTTTTATTATATTTTTCACTGAAACTAGAAACAGCTGCTGTCTGATGTCGGCTGGTATATGTGGTAGTAGTGTGGGTGGAGGAAGAGATTTCTTTTCCCTCACAAGAAAGACGCAACTATGGAAAGTATGAGGTTACAGAAAAGYGTTAGCAGGTGATATAAAACATTTCTATGGTTTACACAGGTTAGAGAACATAGATCCAAATTGCCTCTGAATGATTGCAGTTGTCGCATCTTTAAAGTACAAAGGTTCGATAACTGCAACAGCGATTAGCAGAGCAAAAGAATCTATTTTCTTTGGAATTATAATCCCCAGGGGACGATGCTTGGCAAAAATTTTTTTGGGCTACGACAACCAACACTTGCCCCTCTGACATATTCCAAAGCCACCGTGTGGAACAGGAGAATAAAAGCAGCAAGGGCCTAGCTGTCCATCACTCCCTTGTAATTATACCTCTGGCTTTTTCATTTCTCTTCTCAAAGCAGGAGTATTTTTGGAAGTGCCACTTAGTTATTTTGAAGTATTTTTGAGCACTGTACCACAACACAAGCTTCCCCTGAGTTAGTTAATCCTATATAATGTTCCTTCAGAAGCTCCCCGRAAATCATAAATGGAAGGAAGTTTACCAATCTAAGCGGAAACAGGCGACATGCCTTCCAAACACCTACTTGTCAGTTCCCGTGCCCACATACTCAAGTACACGGCCCCAGCGACTCAGGCTGAGACTTTACAGTACCCGCGCAGCCACGCAGCTGCACCCCAGCCAGCTGCAGGGAGGTGTGCCGCGGTGCTCAGTAAAGCTGTGGCACGGAGGGGTGAACGGGGAGCAACTGCTCACTCTTTCTTCTGCTGCAAGAAACTCTGCAAGAAAACTGCAAGTGACAGGTCCTGTAAAACCAAAGAAAGGGGTTTTCTTCACGCAATGTGTAATTATACTGCGGAACTGTTGGTTGTTGCAAAGTTTACATGAGTTCAAAGTTGACCAAATTAATGAAAGAAAAAGCTATCAAGGGTCATCGAATACAAAGACTCCATCTACAGCTGAGGAAGTTTGTAAGCCACAAGCTGTTGGAGGCTAGAAGAGCATTTAGGGGAAGTATCGCTACATTTATTTTTTATACCTTTCACTGTACATCTGCTTTCAGCTACTGTCAGAGACAGGATACAGGATACTGAAGAGCCTTTGCTTGTACCCAGTACATAGATCCATATGGTCTTATGTCATTTAAGATAGACACAGAACCTGGAAAGGTCTTTGTAGACCAACATAGGAATGGGCCACTGGGACAGCTTCCCTAACAAGGTCTAAGACATTAAATTTTGAAATGTGTCTTAAAGGAAGGATTTTTGGGATGAGAGAGCTGGTGGATACTCTCTTTCTTTCTTTGCCTTTGGAGGGACAGGCTGCCTGTGTTATTCCCTCCTTGCCACTTCTCCATGTGCCTTGGCAGGCAGACCTCAGTCTTTTGCAAGGCAGCCTTGCAGGACAGACTAGACTGTGGTCTTTTCATGCTAATTAGAGCCAAATGTTACAAGCATGGAGGCATAGGAAATTTAGAGAGCTTTTGAGGAAGTGTCATCATGGATTTTTTTGATGTTTCTTGTCTTTTGCTGAGTCTTTGCCCAAGTATGCAGGCAGCCTAGGTCTAACTTCCAGTCGCAGGGCAYCTGGTTTCAGAGCATTGCAAGTGGATCAAAACAGGTTCCCTTCAGTATGACTCCTGGATGTTTTACAAGGCACCACAGACACGAGAGCRCTGCTCTCTGGGTTAAATATGAGGACCTGTTCTTTTCACGTGTATGTAAAGAAAGCAAATTACTATTTCTCTGTCTTGAACAACAGTAAAAGTCTKTCTCCTGCTGGGACTGGAGTTGTGCATTGCAGGCTGTTATACGTCCTATATGATCTGATTAATTTCCCTTAGGGACTTCTGCTGTGATYCCTCTCCACAGAGATCCACAAAAGCCTTGAAATGGGCTGGCGTTATGCCCCCTGGGTGCATCTGAGTTCTACCGGCATCGCCCCAGGCTTGTGACCTCTCTCTGAAAGAGGGGCCCCTGCTTCAGTGCCAGGAGATAATGTAAGGCTCTGTGCGAGCCTCCGAGCAGGTGTGTACCGCCAGGTGAGCTGTGAAATACAGGTTGTAGTAGCCCAGATTGGCTTTGGGGAAACAGCATGGAGGACTGTAGAAACCCAGCCCCTGGCCAGCCTTCCCTCCTGCGTTTTGCCAAGAGTTGTGGAAAGCACAACGCAGGCCATTCACTTTGTGTAGAGCTACACAACGTGGCTGTGAGGTCTGTGGGGAGTAAGCAAACTGCATCTCCATGAGTCCTTTGGAAAAACGGGGTGATTGTACAACCTCAGTTCAACAGACGTATATCTCACAAATACTTGTATATTGATTCTAGTTAGTTTTCCTTTAAGGAAATGCAATCTTCCTTTAATYTGTACCCTATAATTTCTCATGTTGAGCTCTCCTGAACATACAGCTGTATGCCAGTGACTAAAGACTAAGTAGAAACTAATTTCAGGGTTTGGCCCATGGTGATTTTAAGAAGTCACACCTGGGCTGGGACTTTGGGTGCCAAGATTTTRTCCTGGAGCAAATTTTTACAGCCAAGTTTGAAACCCCTGAAAATGAGAGGAGAGGGGAATGTTATAATGGAAAGGCTGGCATAACTTCAACTACTGTAGAGCAGCCCAAGAAGTTGATGAGGCTGAGAGTTAGAAGCAAATCTGCCAACTTTCACTCTGTTCAAATAAGGTAAGTCATGCTAAAACGTTTGCCTGCTTTAAGAAAATAAAATAAAGTTGCCTTCACCTCTTCAGAAAGATACCAGCTATTAAAAAACAGTCAAAAATAATGCAGATGATACGATTTCAATCAAACTCTGCTTTGTTTTCTTTGTGCCACATGATTTTTCTGCTCAGTAAAATGGGATGTGGGAAACTACCTTTAAAATGAATTTGACTATTCCTGGCTTGAAATTCATGCTCTACCTATCCAGAAAAAAGGCAGTATAGTCTGGGCCATTCCCCAACAATAGAGTGGCGGCAGGCTAAATATAACCACACTTACAGTCCCAGAACTGGCATCTAACACCAGGGGCTTACAATAACACTGGAGCTGCTGCTGCTCCAGCAACAGCCGAGGCAAGGGGAGGGAAAGATCTGTTTGTTTTTCAGCCGGGACCTCATTCTTCSCTCAGCTGTTTGCTATTAGGGCTGGAGCAGTAGCAGTGAGAAATTCATTGCTGCTTGCTCTCTGAATCCTGACACAGTAACAGCACAGATCCAACTAGCCAAATCCACAAAGGATCAAGGGAAGGGGAAAAAGAGAGCAACAAACTTTTGAGTGCTTGCCGCCTCGCTTTTATAGCACCTTTCATCCCCAAGGAACCTATTTACTGAGGGTCAGACTCTGCCCCATTCCTGCAGAGGTGCGTATTACTGAGTGCTGGAAGCAGTACAAGGAATTTCTTCTCACCACGCTCCTCCACCCTGCTGGTGCAACCTGTGTGATTGGGAGGTATTCCCATCAGCACCAGGGCTGCGGTGTCCCTCCAGCTGTCACCTGCGCTGCGCCTTGTGCCAGATCGCCTCCCCTGCCTGGCTGGGAGGAGAGGTGAGGGACAAAGCGGAGTGAAATGGTGGGAAACAGGAGTGTCCCTGGCATGGAGTTGCAGCCCTCTGCTCCTTAGAAGGGCACAAAATCAAGCGTTAACTTGGTTAAACTCATCCTGGTGCTCTGACAGCTATTAGACCCAATTCTGCTCGCACTGACACAGGTGCAAATTGAGGTGAATTACACTAAATATTTTTTGATATCTTGTTTTGGAGGGAAAAAAGGAGAGTTGGACTCATCTTACCAGTGCATCTCTATTTAGATCAGTGGAGTCACTAACATGCCCCAGTGCTGGGGGTGAGGACTCGGCCCCACTGGCATTTAGTGGAGGATACAGACTCCACAAGGGTGACACAGGCTGGGTGAAAAGCAGAGACTCCTTGCCAAGACAACGGCTCCAGAGCATTTTCTACTTGGGAAAGCTAAAATTGCTGTCTGAGACTCTGCTTTTGTGCAGTAGGTAAGTGCTATCAAAGCATTTCAGAGCAGGCTTCTCTGCCGCTRCGGAGAGCAGAGCTTTCAGCTTCTCACAGAGGAGAGCTCTGGAGGAGGAGCCTTGGCTTGGGGTCCCTGGGTACAAAGGGTGATTTCTGCTAGTCCTGCTCTAAAGCACTGCAGCTGAATGACGGCTGCTGGATGCAGACAACATGGGTAAGATTTTGTGYGTAGAAGTTGCTCACAGCAGCGGAGCTGATTTGCTTTCATTCTTCTGCAGCCTATTTATGTTTGCAAATAAAAATGGTATGTAAGAACATAGGCGCTTTTCTGCCAGTATAGCTGCTTCCTCTTCTGGGGACTCCGTGCTGTCTGGCTTGTGAGCTAAGCGATAAGATTCCCAGGACTGGGAATTTTGTTTTGCATTTCATTGCCTCCTCGTCCTGTTGACATAATGATCTCATATGCAAAAACAAATCACCCCCTGACCTCAACATAACAAATTGAATGTGATACTTGACACGTGGGCTCTGAGACTGTCTGCCTGCTTTCTCCTGCTGCCCTAGAGTAAAAGGGTCTGTTTCCTGCTATCTGCAGCCTGCAAACTCCAGTACAGTTGGGGCTATTGCCAACTGTCACCTGTGAGCCTATCCCTCCCAGCCGTGCTCTCTGATTACAGTGAATGAGTCAAGTATGTCCCCATAGGCTGACAAACTAGACACAAAGGAATTCTTGAGTACATTAAAAAAAAAATCAGGCAGCAAATTATTGCCTTTATACAGAGAAAATCTGTATTACTCACTAAGAAGCAAATCCATCACTAGATCTGTGTCGGTATACATAACCAACGCTGACTGCAAAGGGCCCATGTGCAGTGTAAGCAGTATGAACAGAAACATCTTGATATTCAACACACTTGGGAGAGAACCCCATGTGCTCTGCCCCACTACCTTAGATCAGGTCTTGTGCTTACACTGAAACCCAGACTCCCTGCTAAGTCAAACTGTGCATGCTATGTGTTGGCTTGCATCCTAGCCCAGATCTGGATGGATCTAGCTAACTTAGCTGGTGAGGAAAATCAGGTGGGGACCAGCTTCAGCTTGAGCCTTTCCCTCACAGGCAGAAGTGCCAGTGCCTCTTTCAGTGATAAGAAAGAGGCAGCAAAAAAAGAAAGATTCACAGCTGTGGAAGCATCAGTCTGTCACCCCACAGGAGCTGCTCCCCTTTGTTTCTAACCCATGGCACACCATGTTTACTTCTTCTTCTTTGTAAATATCTGCTAAACATGTAGCTGTTCAGGGCTGGCTGTTCTCAGAAGCATACCCAGTACATACGGGATAAATAGTACATCCTACTGCACCAGCTGAAACTGAGGTTTTGATCTGATTTTTGATGATGTCTGCAGGCCATTTGCAATGGGTACCTGAAAAATAATTAAGAAATGCATGGCTATTCACAAGCTTACACTACATTGCATTGGCGGACAGGGACTCTACTTATACCAGAAAACTTCAGTAGCACATCTGCTAAAGAACCAGGATCCACTGCTGTACAGGGCTGCACTCCCAACCTGTAGACACGCAAGTCTTGAGCTGCGCCTGACCCCTGTAGCTACTTAATTGAACAGACTAGTGTCAGCCTGGACTGTGACACCCTTATTCACTTTAAAGAAAGAAGCAACTTGAAGAAAGGGGAACAGAAGAGAGCCCACACCCTGTGTCACACTCTCTATACAGCATTACTACAATAATATAATGAATAAGAGCCCTAGCTAATCAGTTATTCCATCACTATCAGAAGCAGTTACATTTGAATCTCTGCTAACAAGCCCAGTGTGCATCTGCCAGTTATGTGGAGTTCAGATCATCTGACACCCTTTTAATGCTAACGCTTGTCCCAAGCCCTGTGTGACTTTTTGGCATGAAACCATGAAAACTCCCAACAATGGAGGATGGTCAGCTGACTCAGGATTTCTTCTTGCAGAGTTACATTTATTTTGCCCTGGACACCTGAACTGCTCAGTACTGAATTAGCCTTTCAATAGACTTTTATTCCAACAGTTAAAGTATCCATTTCACCCCTGAGAAATAACTGGAGCTTACTGTGCTAAGGCACATCTGGTATGAACCTCATTAATCTTGAAGCAGTCTGATATATGCCCAGCACAAATTTGGCACTGTGAAAGAAGGAAATAAGAACGTTCCTTCAGAAGCTGTGACCACCTGGTATTCTACACAGGTTGCTATAGAAAGCATAGCCCACCTTASCAGTACACTTACAGATAGAGCATTGTAGCAGCCATCTTGACTTATTTTTCAGGGAAAAAAAAAGAAAATATTTCTCTGTCTGCTGGCTGATGTGTCTTCACTGGTCCTCAGTTGTTTCTGCATGGTATCTACAAGTCCACTGTCTTCCATGAAGGCTCTGTCTGGGTTACAAAAGACTTAGCCCATGAAATCGGCTKCAAACACTGAAGAAGGATTCATTTCAAATATACAAAGACTTCACAGGACCTCCAATGACATGTTCATTGAATTTTCTTCCAGCAGTTTCCGTAACTAACACAACCGTACAACCATATGCCAGCATTCCTCACTTACTCACTCCTTGATGAAAATCAAATCTTGTCTTCATCCTTCCACTACTATATTTTGTGTGGTAAAAAGTAGCTTCCACCTTGTTATAATGTGAAATGCAGAGAAAGGAAATGCTTTTGTAAACATTTGAAACTATCACTGTCTTCACTAGAGAGAGAGCGCGCAAAATCTGTGCTTTTAAAAACACCACTTGAATCTTTGAATTTCTTCAAAAATGTTAACTAATTAATTCCTCTGCAGGTCTTTATGCTGGTACTCATCACCTCTAGTTTATATCTGAGCAAGTGAAGCTATAGAGATTTGCCCAGTCACGTCTGAGCTGGTCACCTCAGCTTTGTCCTCTTAGCCTATTTCCTCCTCTCATTCCCTATTTGACTATGCATGTGTTGAATACAACCCTAAATCATGGTGACAGTGTCTTTCTTCAATGTTTTGGAGGCAGRCAACCATCAGGGTTCAGTTGTGCCATCTAACTGTATCTTACAACCTAAGAATGCCATTTAAACTTATAGTACCATGTGTGAGTAAAGATAGCACAGCGTGATTTAAAGTTTAGGTTAAGGAACATGCTAAATTCTTGAAGTCCAAGCATATGCTTATATGAAATAGTCCCTTACTTTTTGATCTCAATGGGATGTGTCAAGAATAAAGGTACTATGGGTAAAGTTATCAGACAAAAATCCAGTCACAAGTAACTAAATTTTAGAGAAGAGATTACCTACTATTCTGATGACGTTACCTATGGTGTTGCTGCACATGAWTATAGGTTCTTAGCACTCAGATGCTGTTCAGTATTTGAGAAAATACTGCATTGTTAGTTTTGCAATACAATTTATTCCTCCAGTGACCATATGCATATATCTGAAGCAGCAATATTTTCGACAAGACAGAGCTAAGCTTTGGGAATCAGTCAGTAGTGTTCTAGCTCAGGTGCCTGAGCTAGGGAGGTTCATCTGTTTGCTGTTTGATTGCCTCTTTTCAAGAATAGGAGCACACAATACAGATAATACTAGTTATATCAGTTAAAATAAAAGTAGTGCTAGACTGGTTTAGTCCTCAAGGGGAAATCAAGCTGCAATCCCTCGAAAATGTGCTATTATTTTGTAGGGACAACATTGCATCAAATCATGTTAGAAAATTTATGACCCATGGTGAAATAAAAAGTAAAGCTGATAAATTARCCTATATTTTGGATTATGTTAATGAGTTTCAACAGCAACAAAAAGAAACAACTCCAGAGCAGCCCTATCTGCATCACTCTCAGACTCTCTTTGAGTTGTTCCTTGCCTCAGGCACCTACTCTCTGGCCACAGTAGACTGGGTCAGCAGTGTTTTGGCTCCCACAACAAACCAGCTGATGTAGCCATAAGATATAGCCATGCCTTAGGATCAGACAATTTACACAGCTTTGGGTATGGACCTGCTTACTCTGAGCCTGGTGGGCACCAGGAAGCAGAGGGCAACGTTATTGCTCCCGAGGGAAAGCAGCCACATGCTGTTCTTGCTCTGACAAGCAGGCAACTTTACCAACTCTTAGCCTTTTATTCTGAGTCAAGGAACTTTTCTTGCATTTCACAAATGTTGGTGTTTATTTCAAGCCTTACAGATGAGGGTGGTATGAATTTATTTTTCCCACAAAGCTTCTCACCCTTATAGCTGCAGAGAAAAGCTGAAGAATTTGACATAGTTAAAACTTAAATTCCAAAAGACAAAAGGGCAATAAAGCAAACCCAAATGGGTTTATTTGAAGCTCAAGGTTTTTAGGACAGTCACATCATTTTTGGGAAGCTTAACTTAACCCAGGGAAAGGGAGGACATTTGCATGTTTGGCATTGGAGGTCATAAAGCAATGGTCTACAGCAGAGCAGCACACGCATGGTACTGCTCCCTTCTGCCCCAGGGCTGCCATGGCAGCACACCGACCACACACAGCCCAGACAGTGCTTGTCAGGGGCCAACAAACAACAGCCCAACAGCAAGACTTCCCTCCGCCTTCAGCTGCTAGACCAGAGACAGAGGAGCAAGAAGGAACCGCTTCCTACCACCACCTTCCCCTGAAGGAGACAGCTGCAGTGCCTACAGAGATGGGAACAAGGCTTGGGGAACCAGCACACACTCCCCAAGCCAAGTAAGCTTCCCAGTAACATGGCACACAGTATGTCGAGAAATTCTTGACTAGTGCAATCTGTTCGTTCACAGCATTATTAAGCCTAAAGGCCATTTGAAGTCTCTAGTTCCTGGTGCTTTAGTGAGACTAGAAGTGAAGGGAAACAATATTATTTACCACATGGTAAATCAGCTGTCCTTTCCTTTCTGAAAAAAAGCTGGTGTTAGCTTTACTGTAGCAATAGGCAAAGTTAATTTACTGTTTTCCTTCCTCCAGGGCACTGTCTGCTAGAGAGCACATCTGAGAGGGTCCCTAAGCAGAGCTGCTATRTGAGGAATCCCGATCAGCAGAAAAAAACAGGACACAGAAAGTGCTTTATTCCAGGGCAACACTCACCTGGTTCCTATTGCTGGGAAACCGCCCCCTCTGCCTGAAACCAGCCAGGCTCACAGGCCATGTTGATGCAGGTCACTTCATGTGTTTTTAGGACATGATATAAACTCCCCCAGATCACCATTAAATATGGGTTGCTTTATGTAGTGCTGTGCGTGTTTGTGACTGAGAATGGCAGCGGGTTCACAGCCATGGAGCCAAAATATGACCCTGCCCATGGGAGCAGGAGGAATTCTTGTAATGCAGTTTTGTGTATCAGCTTTGCAGCACGCTGACCAATGCACAAGATGATCAGGCCACCGAGGAGGGACCTGGTGCTCATTCCTTGGTCTGTAAGAAGGTTCAATAAGAAAAAAAAATCAAGCTCTTTTCACTGTCTCCCTTGTTCCCCCACTTGGATCCTGTGGAGCCTCAAAGGTTTTCTCACCTGTTCAGGACCCAAACAGATGCTGCAAACCCAGCCCCTTCTGTTGTGTGTTTGGAGGGGAAGTACTTTGTGCTTCCTTTTAGTCCCAGGGGACAGATCCTTCCTATTTGATGGCTCCATCTCAGTCTGCACATATATAATCTCTCTASCTCTCACCCTTCCAAGGTGAATTCATCCTCAGCTCCACAATGAAAATGTGGGAGAAGTCCTTGGTCCCCTGGTCACTCATCAGGAGAAGAGAATTGGGAATTACAAGGCATCTAATAAAGGCTTGTAAGAGCCCATACTGCAGTATTTCCTGTAGCCAGAATGCAGAGATTATTATCAGGACGCTCAGCACCTTTCTTTCTCGGCCCCAAACACCTCTGATGCTTCAGTTTGTCCTCTTTCAGGATCATCAGATCCCAAAACTGGAAAACCTTTTGGAAATTTTTCTTTCAAATTTCAGTTAGGGATGATAGAAACCCACTCCCTGCTCCCAGACACACCTCCATCTGTGCAGAGAAAATGTTTAAGCTTCTCAGACTTCACCCAGACTCTTTCGTGGATTAAACAGGATACTGCCCCATCACACACAAAGCCTCCCTTGATCTTTCTCCCTGTCAAAGCACCCGCACCCTGCCAAACTGTTCTGCAGTGCCATCTAGTGAGGCAGACACATTTTCACAGAGCTTCTCACTGAGCCTGGGCACATCAATGACTCCTACAATACTTTTTATTTTTTCACTAAGGCTTCTCTTTCCTTCTCATATAACCCCCCTCCCGCGTCTTTTGGTGTTCAGAGTTCAGCCAGACCAGGTCTTTCCTCCTAATATGAGGCCAAAGTCTTGACTCCAGAGTGGTTTACCAGCCTACCAATGTAACACTGCTGAAAGTCTGCAACAGATTAGATGGGTGCAGATGGTATCTCCTGCCCTGGAAATGTGGATTTAGGATATGTGTGAATGCAGTCTTCCATACTGGGGACAGTGTGCAGGTGGGAAGGAGACAGACATTGGGTAGATGAGGAGAATGACCAGCTAGGTAAGGGACTTGGGCAGGGAGGTGGGAACAGGGCAAGGGATCATTTGGGAAGGGAAATCTGAGGTTGCAAAGAAGATGGAGCTGAGGAGCAAGAGGACTGGAGGTGTGGTAGAAGAGGACATGGAGACACCGCAAAGCAAGGTGCGAGGACCATATTATGGTTATGGGTGCCTGCACAGGGAGGCAGGATGAAGAAGAAGGAATGAAATTAGCAGAAGAGCCAAATGAAGAAGAGTAAGACTGGAAACAGTAGGGATGGACAATATAGTGAGGCAATGGGAGACAAAAGCAGTGGAGACACATAAATCCTCTGTGGTTCACCTGGGAAGTTGTGACAGAAAATGGGAATGACCAGGCCTGAGCAGCAGCACTGAGAAGCTGGGAGCAAGCTAGGATCGTGCTGGAACAAGTGTTCATGGGGATCTGCTGAGGATGGGGCCTGTGGCAAATGTCAAAGGTACGTGCCGAATGATGGCTATGCACGTGTCAATATTCTGGTTTTCAGTTTGACTATTTAAAGACTTAAGAAATTGAATATATACATGCAAAGTGCGTGCATGCACAAACCTTACATTACATTATTAATATATGATATAAATGAATATATAATATAAATCCTATCTTATACTGCAGGATTAAAGCTCCAGCTCTGAGCTCTCCAAAATTAGTAACTGTTGGATCGGGTTGCCTATACTTCCTAATTCACCACATGCCTTTAAATGAATAGATGATCTCCCTAGAGAGAAGTCAAGAGGGTGCAGTAAGAGACTTGTCTGTAGGGGACTGTACCTGCCTTTTTGTAGGCAGGAGATTGCGGGAGAGGATGAGCTCGTGGCTAAGACAGCTGAATGAAGCCACAGAGCCGGACTCTATCTTTTCCCTTCCCCCAGTGTGCCCAGGGGACACATCTAGTCTTTTAAGCCAGACTTTTCTCAGGTGGTGCTCAATGTGTGCTCTTTGCTTTGGGGGTGCCAGACTGGAGCTCTATGAATGTGGTTTGCAGAAAGGCAGAGACATAAAGCCATAAATAACGTCATGAAGAATTCCCACACTGAATCACTGCTCAAGACTATACCATAAAACCAGCATGGTTGGAGGGCACATATATGCCAAGAAAGCCATCAGCTTGCACAATGGCAGTTTCTGGCTTTCTCATGTATTGCCAACCAATTTCCACATGCCCAAGCATAACTCTACTTTTTCAGAARGTAGATGTCCCCGTGGTCTGATCTGCCATGATTTTTCATGTAGTTTTATGGGGCTAGGAGTCAACGTACTAATAAATGTAACAGCGTGTAAACTGATATTTTAATAAAAGTGCAGTTATTGGGGGAAAAAATCTTTGTCAGATTTCAGAATAGTCTATATTGCATTTTCCATTTTGCTTGGACAGAAATGTGAAGTGGTGGCTGCACTGAGGTAGAAGAAAGCAGCCTCTTACAGCCCTTAACTATATCTCCAAGCACCTGAAAGAATACCACAATCACTCCCTGTTTTCAGTTCAGTAAGCGTAGGAACTTAGTGTACTTCTAAGTAGCAAAAGGGAAAAAAATACAAAAGGGAGAAAAGCCACAATAAACTCATGGGGTATTTTCCATCCTGTGGGGTTGGCTTTTCAGTATTTACATTACATAATATTCAGCTACTAGAATTACTGTGTCCTATTCCAGAGAAGCTTCCGGAAACCAAATTATTTAGTGGCTAGGCGTGAATGCTAACCCCATCATTTGAAACACAAGCTAATAATATAGAAGTTTATTCTACCCAAGGGTATGTGTATCCATCATACTTGAGATGCATTCTTCTGTATGATATGTTCAGCTTGATGGGCACGTTTAAAAAGGCTTTCTTCCTAGGATAATTGGATTATTTTGGTTTGGGGGAATAGAGACATTTGAAAAGTATTCTAGCATAGTGTAAAACACTTCAGAGATCTGGCCACAAAGAGTTGAGGCTGAGAAAATGAGCAAAACTCAGAAAGAATAAATTAAATCACCAGTCTGAAGTGGCCAAAAGGCCTGCTTGGGTAGGCTGTGGTTGTCAGTAAAAGAGCCATGGTCAACATAGCTGCCCCTTCCTGCCTACACCATACAAGACTCAAGACCACTGGTCATTTGTAATGCATGAGCTCACCAGGCTTCCCTCTGATTTTCCCAAGAAACCCTTCCCGTGGAGCAATAAAGACCCGTCAGCAAGATCCCTAGGGCTTGCAAAGTCTTTACAGCTGACGTGGCATCCAACGGCCTGAAGCACAGCGTGAAACCCATGGACAGTAGACTTTGCTATTGCAATATAACATTTTACTCCTCAGCTCCAAAACATAATTCATTACCATCATACGAGGTCAAGTGTGACGGCTAGGTTTACACAACAGCGAGATTCACTGCTTCCTGCATGTTCCTCTCTCCCTACTGCCRGTAATGACAGTCCAAGTCGATATCTTTAGCAGTTCCCAAATACTCCACTGATTTGTCCTGTAAAAGGTTTCTTCCCACAATTTAAAACTATGAAAAGATGCATTCATTTACCATATTTGCTCATGCAATGTCTGTATTTTTTTCTCGGAAATATGCTGAGGGCTTCTATTCACAAACTACCAGTAATCTGTTACTCACAACTAGCCAAAACCAGAGTCGTTACGTGTGCTAGTTTTACCAGAAAGTGAGGGGTCAGGTTGGACTGGGTCACCAAGCTGCTACTTCTTTGCAGCTGCCAGACTGAGCCCTTTTACAAATAAAAGAATAATAATAATTTAAAAAAAAAMCAGCTGTCTAATGGCCATTTTCAGAAGTGGGGAGGAGTCCTAGCTTGCAAGAGCTTCCTTTTATGCTGTGTGTGGTGCAGACTGACTCTTCATGACAGCACAGGGAGTGTTGGAGTGCCCCAGCTACATCTCCTGCCTGAGCATCTCAGCCTGTCTGTAAAGGGTCTGGCCCCCGCACCACTCTCAGCACATCTGAGGAATCTAGGTCAACATGTTTCATATCCAAACTTCTTATGAGAAAGTCCCTTTTTTATGTGATCATAAACCTGAGAGAAAGGGAAACAGTGATCAGAGCCAAGTCAGAAGAAACAGTGGGAGAAGATAGGGAGGAAGCAGGGGAAGGCAACGGGCAGCACAGAAGGGACTGTAAGGAGTGGACACTTGGTTTGGAAGAATAATGCAGGAAGGAAGCTGGAGGGGGTATTAGATCTCTTTCTTTCTGTGCTGAAGTGGCAGGTCTCCTTTCCCTGTGAGGCTCTGGAATAACGATGCTTCCCAGATGTTAACGTGTTATGGCTTTGGGGCTCTGAAACCAAAAAGCATTTTTTCCTTGGTATCAAAAACATCGGTGTCCCTCTGCTTTTTCCTGGGAAGTTCAGAGTAAAATTCATGTTTGCAAAATTTAAAATAGACAGTCTTTATCCACACATCTGTTTCTACTTAGGAGAAAATGACAGCAGGGGAAAGGATACTTTCCTTGCATTTTCTTTAAATCTTAGCCCCATTCCTCCTACCCCACAGTCCACGTTTGCTGGTTTCATCCTTGCAAAGAGATTTCCTGTAGCCCTGACTGTCACAGGAGCAGGCAGCTACTACAGAGCTACTGGCAAAGTGTGTAACCAGTGTAAGAGTGTTTACCCTGGTTAGGAACAAGTTTGGGGGTTTCATGTTCATGGTGCCAGCACTCCAAAATATCTCTGAGGCAAGGTCCCCTAGTAATATGCCCAGGTAATGTCTTTCTTGAGGGCATTGCCTGTTTACCAGGAAAAAATGTGAGCTGGCCACTGATTTAGCTTCCAAGAGCATCAAATTTATGTTCAGAGGCCAGCGGGATTGCAAGAGGGTGGCAGTCAAACCTTTATCCACCACAAACCGTCCACAAACAAGGTTAGAAACCATCAAGTGTCAAAACCTACAGCTGAAGAGTAACTTAATTTTCTGGTACTAGGAACAGGCTATKCTCCTCAGGGTTGACTAACCACAAACAGAAACAGCCATGTGAGGATTTACAAAAGTGTGAAGCTGTTAAAAAGAGAGGGAGTGGTAACCAGTCACACAGCTTTAACTGCAAGGTATGGGTCTATAAATACCCAATAATCCTTAACAGGTGCTGTACTCTCATTTGGAGCACCCCAAAATCAGTCATTTAACACCAGGGGGATTTTTAAAGAGTTTCTTCCAAGTGGGCAATAGCGCTAGGCTAACAGTTACTAACTCCAGCAGGAGCACAGGTCTAGTTCTCACGGGCCAAGCATATCCCCCAACTTCACAAGCATGTAGATGCAAATATCCACTCTGAAACAAGCTAWGGGCAAAATTGTCAAAGAGGAAACTGGACCTGACGTACCACCAGTGAAAACATCCTTGGAACACTGCAGAGATATGTTCCTGATGAGGCTCCAGTGCTACTTCAAGGGCAAGAATCCCCATGTATTCAAAGATTCCCGAAAACATTGTTTGGCACTAAGAAGATAAGTAGCATTTTTGCAAAGGCAGAACACCTCTGACGGCATGTTTTGTGGTGAAAAGTGTGCTGTGCCAGCAGAGGGGGAAAGGGRGGAGACAAGCGCTGCAAAACCTCATCATGCATCTCGTCATATTCCGAAATGTAGATTTTCAAATAAAACAAAGAAGCTGATCACAGAGTGTGAGTTTAGCAAGTGACTCTCATATCAGTAAAAAGCTTTTTGGTAAGACCACCTGTCACACAAGGAGTCAAATGCCTCAAAGTCTGAGAAAGACAAGGTTAGCAGACAAAAACACTATCAGTGCTAGAATTTAATGGACTATATTGAAAAGAAAACAATTTCAGACAGACAGTAGTTCTATTAAGTTACGAGTTGTCTCTTAGCATCACATTACTATCTTCTGGATGATTTCTGTTGTCTTAGGAAAAATCTGATGTGCAAAATGTTCAATCAAAAGACATGAGCTCGGTCATTTCTCTGAGCCTGGCATAAACAAAGGCGTTTTATGCCAAGTGGACATAACCAGGCAAGCTCTTTGACATTCCTACTGCAACAAGTAATTGTTATTATTCCAGCTTTAGATATGACAATAGCTTTCTTGTCTCCTTGCATAAGAAAGAGCCATCATTTGCTTTGTTAGGCCTGGAAGGGAGCACTTTGTACCTCAGAGAAGAACGACTTAATAGAATTGATTTTAGCATACATTGTTCAGAGTTTGGTCAGCACAACAGTATGTTCACTTTACTTCCTGATGTGAATGAATCCCCAATGCAATAAACTTGTTATAAAGTAAAACCTTCAACCTGTTGAGGCCTCACATTGGTTTTTGTTGCAGTTATTAATGGCTTTTTTGTTAGGGCGAAAGCCAGATGTTGCAAGTGACCCCAGCACATGTTAGATATCCAAATAAACAAGGCAATTGAGAAAAGTGGCAGAGAAGACATTCAGATGGTATGAAGAGAGCAACGGCAGCCTGGAACAATAGTGTCACTTGTCCAAAATCATTTGACAGGTTTCATATATGTTGTTGTATCACTACAGCAGAACCTATTAAAGACCGATTTCAGTGCATGGGGAATGATCCTTGACTGAACAGCCTCCAATACACAGATCCTTGTAACCTTTCTTCAGAGATGCACCAGCAATTGCATTGCCTAGAGCAGCTCTCTGAAATGCAGCAGGTCTGCCTTTAACTTAATTTTGCCTTTAACATAATTTGTTGAGGAATTTTGGCATCCACAAGAACGAAAGAAATATTAAGAGAGAAGGGATTTTTTTACTCTTTAAAGATACTAGTTGTCTCAAGCTGGACTGCTGGAACAAGACCGCAGAGGAAGGATTAATGGGCTTGGTGCTGCAGAGGTCATCACAGATCTGCTATTACACAGCCAGACCTGCTTTTGTATAATTTTTTTAGAACATGCCTTTGTGGGGAAGCAACATTTACATGTTTCTTCCATGTGAATTTACATTTTCAGGACTGTTCTAGCTGTGAGCATCCAGGATTTCCTGTAGTAGCTAATCCTACTCTCAGAGAAGTAAGGGGGGATTCACCCAAATATCTTTGGGATCATGAAAGCTATATTCCCGTCCAAGAACCTCTATGTCTTCTGACAACAGAAAAATTTACCAGAGTACAGATTTTGTCTGATCTCCAATCAGACATTCAAATCAGTTACAAGGATTAATTAAAATTATCAACACAAAAAAAAGGTAAAAGTTAAAACATAAATGCTTTAGGTCTTAGCCAGCCTTGAACTGCTGTGGATGACTAACCTCCACCTGCCTTCTACAAGGATATTTGCACCTTTCTATGGAGCATCTGGTGCTGGCCTCGGACTGAAACCTTATGTGGGGTCATATGGATTTGGGATATAGTTCAATGCAGTGACTTCCATGTTTCATTTAGAAATATTGGTAGTTCCTTCAGCTGTGCAGATATTTCTTAATCAAAGAGGGGAGACTGCCCCCTGCAATACCCATTTTCTTAGATCCATTTTTCACACTACTCAGTTTTGAAAGCAGAGCATACCAACACTGGTGCTTTGCACCTGGACTCCCCCTGCTATTAAAAGAAGAAACATCAGGACACCAAGTTATCTGATAAGCAGAGGCACGGAGAACTGTTCCCCAGAGAGCAACTTTGCTGCTCTGCCTATGAGAGTAGCTGGTGCTCTGGTCATCCGGGTCCCAGATGCAAAAGGCATTCACTGACAGCAGCAGATCTTCAGCTTCAAACTAGCCCATCTTTACGCAATGCAAAGGTTTGACCATCAGCAAAGTAAAAAACACTTTAGTCTACCAAAAAGTATTTCTTGCAGTCATGAGAAATAGATAATAGCTCTTAGGAAGAAAATGTTTCCTTTCAACAAATCTGGGCATAACTGTCCAAGCATGTTTTACCTGCAAGGCAATTTTTTTCTTTTTTTTTTTTACCATTTCTGTCAGAACAATACATTTAGTTTCTTTGGCCTCTTGTTTTAAGAACATTCCATGTCTGTGGAAAGTGTCTCAACAAGCTGGAAAGATAGAATTGGCATCAGAGCAATGGCACGGTAAGAAGGTCTGCAGTTTGCCTAACAAAAGACTTCATTAGAAACAAACCATCTTCATCCTCCAAATGCTGGATCTATCACATACTTTGCAAATTCACACTTCTTCTTTTCTCCTTTCAGGAAAAAAAAAACAAAAACAGAATCCCACACCCAACAACAAAAATATGGCTAAAAGCAGCAGCAATGTATATAATTGAGAAGATCACCATCTCAAGCGAGGCATGAGCACACGCTGCTGTGACTGCTTTGACAGCTCACCTGCAAGGCTCCTCAGTGTTCCTCTTCCTTCCCAGCTGCTGGTGCATGACCTGAGCCCAGCATCTCTCCCAAGAAGAAGAGATGAGGAGAAGTGCAGAACGGGAGGAGGCTGCTCCTTTGTCGACAGGGCAGAGGCTTGTCTGACAGCACTGGAGCCCAGCAGACTCAGTGGGCCTGCAGGAAGCTCCCACAAGTAGCCCGTGGTCTTGTATGCCCAGGGAGGTGCAGGAAAGCCTGTGTCCTCCATACGGAGGAGCAACCGCCACCGATTTTACAGATCCTGACATTGCTATGAAGACAGGGTCTGCTGCTTAAGTGCAGGTTTATTCCTGGCTTGTAAAGTTGCATGACATGATTACAATTTCTATACTAGCTATGTATGTGTGATCACTTGTCAYGAGGGCAAAACTGCAGATGTGTCAGAGTGACTTGTGAGCTAACAAACAGCATGGAGAAGAGAAGCAAAGCCAGAACACTTTTCATCCATCCTCACCTTCCTCTAGCAAAGCACAAAGCCTAGCGAATGCACAGAGACACTTCTAGCAGCTCCAAGACCCTCATACTTAGTCCTGAACTGTTACACACCAAAAAAACACAGTTCAGTGGGTGCTTTGCAAATGTCACTTGGGAAGGGAACATCACAAGACAGCCTGTGGAAGGATATGAGCTGTTTGCTACTTATCTCCTTACAACACACGATGCTGTGCAAGTCTGCCCAAGGTTTAGACCCACACAGCTCCTCCGAGTTTCCCCGGTAAGGACCAAGTCTGGTCTCACTTGGGCAGAGACGTAGTGCATAAAGGAGCCACTGCAGGTTGCCTGGTATCAATTTTTGGTGAGATCAGAATCTGACCCCATATAGCCTTTGTGTGTGTGTGTGTTTATTTCTGTTTGAATCCTTTCAACAGGCGTTTCTAGCTACACCCGCAAGAGATGACTGCAAACATTCTTCTCACATGACTGGTGCTTTGTAATTTCTGCAGCTCTCTGGTGCAGTATTTTTTTTTTTAGGATTGTAGCCCTTCCCCATCCTTTTACGTCTCATTACAAAGGAGAGTAAAGGTTCACTGGCTGGATTTCCAAAAGGGCGGACAAATTTATTACCGCTAATAATATTTTCAGCTACAAATTAAATCAGCTGAGCAGCCAAAGCTTCTGCCTGAGGTGGGAGGATCCCACGTTTGGGACTATTCTCTTGCTCTGTGTAAAACATCAGCAGTCCCCGGTCAGAACTCAGTCTCCTCTGGCCACGAACATAAGGGGGGAGCGTGCTGATGGCTCAGCAGGCTGGCTCCTTGCAGGCATTTAGGGCTCCCCTGCCACCTGAGAGCCTAGAAGGACATGGGGACAAGGAGGCAAGGCAAGGGGGAAAGAACGGTGTGGGAGAAACAAATCTCAGTTCCCTGGACACCATGAGCAATTGCTCGGGGAGGGTGGGGAGGGCGAGTGCTTGGACAATCTGAAAGGACAACCAGCTGTGCAAACTGGCTGATACTCAGGGCAGAAATTATTTCTGAAACAGATAGCTCGAGTAGCACACCTGAAGGGGTGGCAAGCTGTTGCACAAGAGCGGGAATGAACCTCCTGTGATGTGGTAGAGCCAAGGGATCATCTTATCTTGTCTTCATACCAGAGGAAAATTTAACACGTAACAACACCTGGGAAATTCTGGTCTTCTCTACTACACCGTGAGCACGGGATCCATCCACTGGCTTCAGAAATGTCCTCTTTATGTGCATCTTCTACCAAAAGCCATTTCTGGCAAAGCATGCCTTGCTTTGCCACACCACTGGCTCTGGCAGGATTTTAACCTTATGGAAAATGCTTTCCTAAATATCATTCATTGGCTTTTTTCTCCCCTCTCAGTTTCACTACATTTTATATTACATTTAAATATTTTAAAAATTGTGCTTATTGTGTGAATACATAGGAGTTTTAAACAAAACTTTTGCAATGTTATGTGGCATCTGATTGGCCCGTTAGAGTTAAAGTATATGGGGGTATTATTAATATCTTCTAATTAAATGTACCCAATGATGGTTCATCACTTAAGTAAAAAATAAGCTTTAAGCCAAAGAACTTTCACTGTGAGATTCAGGGTTGTTTTCCTTTCCCTCTTCCCAGAGTGTGAAAGTATTTAAAACCATATATAGATCAAGTTTATAATGGGAACATTATAGTTTTATAACTATAGTTTTATAACTCCTGGAAGGAGATAGGAGTCAGGCTAAATCCAGAGTATCAGTAGCAATTTTGGATTAATTCCAACTTGTGCACATCTTGAGAGTCTATCTGTTAGAGATGGGTAACGTTCATAGCTTAATTGTAGACATTTGCTATTAATATTAATCTGTTTCTGCTTATGACTCAGAGTGCTTTGCTGCCAGAACACACTGAAAAACCCCAAAAGGCAGTGACAATGAGTGCATTCATTATGTTAGCAGAGAAGTCGAGGAAGGGGGGGGAATGGTAAACTCATTTTACAAATTGAAGTTATAGCTATTTATTATGAGTCATTTTATTGTTTGTCTCACCGTATTACCTCGCTGGAATCTCCGCTGGGCTTCATGCTGAGAGATAGCCCCTGCCCTCGGGATCCTTCCCATCCCAGCCAGGCACCGAGGTCCTGCAGAGTGACTGCTCCTGTGGGACTCAAGACGGGGCAGCAGGGTCTGAGCAGGAGCCCCAGCTCAGCCCAGGAGCTCRCAGGCAGTGCTCACATGTCCCACAGGCTGCTTCAAAGGGGTAGGTGTCCCCAGGAGAGGAGCAGGAGCTGCTCCCACCCAGGCTGGTACCTCTCTCAGAACCAAAAGAAGGGAAAAAGGATGGAGCCTCCTACTCCACCTATAAGCCTCATCGTCCTCCCTGGAGGACCTCTCCCTCATTTACTTGTTAGAGACAATTCCAGGTCTGTCTCTGCAGTGAGTATGAAGGAAAAATGAAAATAAAACTGTTGGACATCAGCAAGTAATGTCTTCTTCATTTCTGGCCACACCTCATTTGAAGGAGTGGGATCTCTCAAGCAAGCTGCTTACAGACATCAGGAGAAGCAAAGGAAACATTTCTACCTTTTAGTGGCAGAGTGGACTGCCTGAGACTCTGTTTCCCATTCTTCTGAGGCAAGGTTTGTTTTATTCACCCCAAAGACCCGGGCACAGTGTGGCCATGTGCAGGAAGAGAGCTATCGAATGTCGAGCTCTAACAGGATTTCTACGGTAGCTCTATTTTCCCCTTCCCAAACAGACATTTCTTCCTGCATGTCCTGAAATAAGAAATCTGCCCCCCGAGCCTATACAACAAAAGCTGCCTTCTGTGCCTTCTTTCTCATTTACTTTCCACACTGGACTTTATAGACTTGGCACCTTGATCCCTCCTTTAAGCCTTCTGCAGTGCCAGGTAATACCTTGCAGGAACTTCCTCAGCTCAACCAATTTTCAGAACTTCTAAGACTGAAAATATATATGTAAGAAAGAAAAACAAAGGGGTCCAAACAAATGCCAAAATACAGCACAGAATCATTCAGATATTAACTGAAATATAAGCAAAAAAAGCAAATAAATGTGTCCAATTGACCRGAGTGGCTGGTTGGTTACACAACCTTCAAAACAAGGACTGGGCTGAGGATTTCAATATGTTTCTCTGAGTCATAAGTGCATCAGGCTCCCTGGGAAAGGGCAACCAAAGGAGATCACTCTCTGTCTTCCCTTCTGCTTCATTCCGTTGACCATAAACAATTCCCGTACACGTTCTTAAATGGTACAAAATAACAGGAATTGGATCTGGTTCACAGGGAGCACACCAGTGTCCCATAATCCTCATTGCTGCCTCCCTCCTGTCAAGTTCATTATCTCAGCATGGCTGTTCTGCTGCACTCTGTTTCTATTTATATGACTTTTGTTTCCCCCTAAGTCATCCATTGCATTCATCCAGATGTTTGGTAAATAGAAATGAGAGGACTCAGACGCAGAAATAAAACTAATTTATTTATTTTATTGTTTCTGCAGATTATTTAAAAAAAATATATAAAATATGCATATCATTTTATATATATATATATATATTTTAAAAATGTCCTCCTCAAGTTAGCGTGAAATTTGCAAACGCCTCCTGTCCTCATCTTTTAGCTGACTGATTAGGTTTCCCAGAGGGTACCAGGAAAGGCAAGGCTGGGTACTGGAATCCTGTCATCCTTGGAGTTAGGCTTTGCACGTGTCAGATCCTTACAGCTGCTGGGTGTGCTGGTTTTGGCTGGGATAGAGTAAATTTTCTTCATAGTAGCTAGTATGGGGCTGTGTTTTGGATTTGTGCTAAAAACAGTGTTGATAACACAGGGATGTTTTAGTTACTGCTGAGCAGTGCTTACACAGAGCCAAGGCTTTTTCTGCCTCTCACCCCACCCCACCAGCCAGCAGGCTGGGGGTGCACAAGAAGTTGGGAGGGGACACAGCCGGGACAGCTGACCCCAACTGACCAAAGGGATATTCCATGTCATATGACATCATGCTCAGCACATAAAGGTGGGGGAAGAAGAAGGAAGGGGGGGACGTTCGGAGTGATGGCGTTTGTCTTCCCAAGTAACCGTTAGGCGTGATGGAGCCCTGCTTTCCTGGAGATGKCTGAACTGCCTGCCCATGGGAAGTGGTGAATGAATTCCTTGTTTTGCTTTGCTTATGTGCGCGGCTTTTGCTTTGCCTATTAAACTGTCTTTATCTCAACCCACGAGTTTTCTCATTTTTACACTTCTGATTCTCTCCCCCATCCCACCAGGGGGGAGTCAGCGAGCGGCTGCGTGGGGCTTAGTTGCCGGCTGGGGTTAAACCATGACACTGGGACAGAGATCACCTAGTTCCCAAACTGTAGCTCATGGATCATCATGCCTTCACCACAAACTTGCTGAAAATTATTTGATCACAAAGATTAGCTGAACTTCTCCTTACTTCCAACTTCTAGGTCTCACTGAGAGAAACTAGAATTACCATTATTTATTAAATGCCTAAATAATATTCATTTTCTATAATACCTAAACATTTGAGTTTTAATAACAAAGAGACTAAAAACATTCACATTGCAATCTGCCTGCAGTTCAAAATTTAGGCATGAAAGTGTATGCTGGAAGCATGTCTGTGTGGTACGTGTGTGTGTGTGCATGTATAGGTGAAAAAACAAAGGCTGCCAGACAAGCAGAGAGATAAGCAGTTGAGAACATCCTCTGTATGTGTTTTTATCTAGATCTGACACCAATTCTTAGGCTGTAAATTACTTTATGCTACAAAATGCACATGTACATGAGTTATTCGCTTAGTGGTCAGACTTTTGTTTTAATTGGAAATGTACAATATGAGGTTAGAGTAGCAATTTTTGTGAAAGAGTCTGTCTTTCCTGTTTAAAAACCTTTCCTACTGAAACTTTTCTCACTGGTCTTAGCCACTGATCAAGCTTGATCTGAACTCTCTGCCTGATGTGCCTTAAATTTTGAAAGAGGCTAAAAAGAAGCCAATAGAGTTGCTTTCTCCATTTCTTCCCTGAAAAAATAAGCAGCATGTAGTCTCATTACAGTTCTTACACTGTATGAGGCCAACAAAATGCTTCCCTGGTTAGTCCCTCTCTGAAAAGCACAGTCAGCCTCATTTTGTGCAAATGCTGCCATCAACAGCAGAGTGTGCCTGGCTGTGCCCGTGCCTCCTGCAAGGCTCACGGTGAGGTTCTCCTTTTGTTTCCATCTTCTCACATGCTGGAACTCACACCTGGGCAGTGGGTTTCCTGCAGAAAATGAAATACRCATTTCCCAGACAATCTGTTGCAAAGCCAACCAGGATAAAACTCAACTCTCTGTTCAGCCTTGGGAACGCAACTCCATTCGTTCACAACCCCAGCCCCAGTGCCTAGGAGGTGACACTCTTGACCATATCCCCCAATCTAAAATAGATGTCACCTCCCATTTTTAGGATCATGACGTGAGGTTGGAACTGCGAGGGCAATTGCACCCGTTTCACATCTTCATTGTGGGCATTGCATGGCTGAGGTGCCTGTGGCTCTTGCGATTCAGTGGAATAATTCCTTAAGCCGGTGTTGAGAGTGGAGGTTGTTCACTGTATTTCTATACAGCAAGTAATGCAGCTTGTCAACAGGTAACAGCACTGTTCAGTGTCCTAAAGACTTCCTTACACTACTTAGTTTGTATCAACTCTCCTTGAGCTGCAGCAGCAGCATCTGCTGCATTTAGAACATACTCTTTCACTTCCCACTGTGAATCTTAAAAAAAAAAAATTGCAGGGGCAGAAATCACACCACAATGACACACACATCCATCTGCCCCATATAAATAATTCCAAAATTCAGATGCAATTCCTGACTGTAGGGAACTTTGTTCCCTGAGTTCAGCTCTATTTCCACTTCCACAGAGCATTTCCTGGTGGAGGAAATTTATCACCCCAGACCCATGGAATTTGTTTTTATTACAGCTTATGCAGAGCCACTGATGTGTCAGACATCCCTCTTCTGAGGAGAGGAGAGAATAGGGATGGCACATAGTCACAATTCTTACAGGAACAGACCCTAAGCAGCAAAATCTGGACCAGAAATAACTCTTGCTTTCTAGCAAGAGTCTCAGGGACAGACGTGCAAACTAAATGATCGGTTTCCATTTTTCTTGCTGTCTTCACAGCAAAGAGAAAAGTAGAAACCTACATCACACACATGTGTGCAATGAGAGCAGAGGTCAGCACTGACACTTGATGTGGTTTCAAAACTGCAGCAGCAGTCTCCCGAGTCTATTCTACTTGGCAGACAATATTTTTTTCCTGCATGAAATAAAAACAGATACAAACCTGGGACTTCTAGTTGCTGCAAAGGAGAAACAGTGTACCACATGGTTCATTAGTTGGGGTTGATCAAGACCCACCCACCTGGAGTTCTGACTAACCTTCAGATGGGTTTTCTCCCCATACTGACTGGAAAAAAGAAACAACATAAATCTCTCCTGAAATGGTCTTCTCACAAGACTTCCGACCCATTTGTGCAAACTGTAGTAGTTTGGATGGTTCAAATAAAGGTCAGCTGAGCATTCAACTTCGTACCATTCAACTTTGCCAATGTGACGCCCATCTACAAGAAGGGCCGGAAGGAGGATCCGGGGAACTACAGGCCTGTCAGCCTGACCTTGGTGCCGGGGAAGATCATGGAGCGGTTCATCTTGAGGGCGCTCACGAGGCAGGTGCGGGACAACCAGGGGATTGGACCCAGCCAGCATGGGTTCATGAAGGGCAGGTCCTGCTTGACCAACCTGATCTCCTTCTACGACCGGGTGACCCGCCTAGTGGATGAGGGGAAGGCTGTGGTCTACCTGGACTTCAGCAAAGCCTTTGACACTGTCTCCCACAGCATCCTCCTGGAGAAGCTGGCGGCTCGTGGCTTGGACGGGTGTACTCTTTGCTGGGTAAAAAACTGGCTGGACAGCCGAGCCCAGAGAGTTGTGGTGAATGGAGTCAAATCCAGCTGGCAGCCGGTCACAAGCGGTGTTCCCCAGGGCTCAGTTTTGGGGCCAGCCTTGTTTAATATCTTTATCAATGATCTGGACGAGGGGATCGAGTGCACCCTCAGTAAGTTCGCAGATGACACCAAGCTGGGCGGGAGTGTTGATCTGCCTGAGGGTAGGAAGGCTCTGCAGAGGGATCTGGACAGGCTGGATCGATGGGCCGAGGCCAGTTGCATGAGGTTCAACAAGGCCAAGTGCCGGGTCCTGCACTTTGGTCACAACAACCCCGGGCAACGCTACAGGCTTGGGGAAGAGTAGCTGGAAAGCTGCCCGGCAGAAAAGGACCTGGGGGTGCTGGTCGACGGCCGGCTGAACATGAGTCGGCAGTGTGCCCAGGTGGCCAAGAAGGCCAACGGCATCCTGGTCTGTATCAGGAATAGTGTGGCCAGCAGAAGTAGGGAGGTGATCATGCCCCTGTACTCGGCACTGGTGAGGCCGCATCTCGAATACTGTGTTCAGTTTTGGGGCCCTCACTACAAGAAGGACATTGAGGTGCTGGAGCGTGTCCAGAGAMGGGCGACGAGGCTGGTGAAGGGTCTAGAGAACAGGTCTTATGAGGAGTGGCTGAGGGAGCTGGGATTGTTTAGCCTGGARAAGAGGAGGCTGAGGGGAGACCTTATCGCTCTCTACAACTACCTGAAAGGAGGCTGTAGAGASATGGGTGCTGGTCTCTTCTCCCAAGTAACAAGTGATAGGACGAGAGGAAATGGCCTCAAGTTGCGCCAGGGGAGGTTTAGATTGGATATTAGGAAAAATTTCTTCACTGAAAGGGTAGTCAGGCATTGGAACAGGCTGCCCAAGGAAGTGGTGGAGTCACCATCCCTGGAGGTGTTCAAAAAACRTGTGGATGAGGTGCTTYGGGRCATGGTTTAGTGGGCATGGGTACTGGGTTGATGGTTGGACTCGATGATCTTAGAGGTCTTTTCCAACCTTAATGATTCTATGATTCTACGATTCTGTGATTCTACCTTCCAAATCGTGGAGTCTTGCCCCACCACCCTATCATCCAGCATTGCTAATASTATGATCACATCAAATTACCTACACTACAATGGAGGTATTTTCAGGTGGAGCTGTAAAAATCAGGTTTCAATGGGAAACAATAGGAACTTTTCACTCCAAGCAACATGCAAATAAAAATTGGCCATTTTGTACAAACTTTATTGAAGGATTTACAACTGGTTTAAATTCTTTTCAACTTTTTATTTCAGAAAATATTGCTCCTATTTATAAAGAAGAAAATATTTTTAATTCATTTTCCAGTAAACTCTAGTTTCAAGTATGTTATTAGGATAGAATTAGGCAGTACAAAAGAAATGTGTACTGTGCCCATTTGGAAATGCAAAACAATAAAGATTAAAAAAATGTAATGTTTTTTAATACGGAGCATTTGGATGATTAGCAAAAAGGGACCACTATATCACCACAGCTGGCAGAAGACTGAACTTCTGTGCAGCTTCTAGGTCTTCAAATACTTTATTTAGTTGCAGAACAGTCTCAGAATATGGATTAAAAACACTTATCCCAAATTAACTAAGAAGGCAAATATGAACAACACAGTCCTCTTCAGACTGCCCCAACCTGTTCAGCAATATGTAGCACAGAAAGAACCTCGTGCAGATCTAGTCTTTGGCATGTTCCCTAGTAGCTGTCTGCACCAGGTGCTCTCACATCATCCAAAATAGAAGAGTTTCAAGAGGCAAAAACTTCCAGCTTCGCTATTTTCCTGGAAAACACAAACTTCTATTTGCACTTTTACCAAAAATGAACGAACAAAAAAAATTGCATCCCACATTGAACTGAAAAYAATCGATGACTTCTGCCTGAAATTTTTAGCCTCATCTGCTTTGTGTCTTGCTAATCTTACGAAATCTTTTCGATTTTGAGTGTATGGCAGATGTCCAGGATGCCTTTCATCCCAGAACCTGTGGTTGTGTGCTCTGAAGGATCAGTCAACAGCAACAGCGATATGGCCTCACTCTTCAAGAACAGCATAAACATGCCCCTCTAGGATTCTCCTTGCAGAAGTTGCAGCTGGACATTCCTGGTGCATGTGATTTGTAAGGGAAACAGAGGTATCTAAAGAAATAAGCCAAAGTTTGGATATTTCACAAATATTAAAAAAAAAAAAAAAAAAGACAACAATTAGATTTTGAATGCAAAGGGAAAGATAACTCCTTCCTGACTTCTCCTTAGCCACAGATCACAGGCAACAAGAATGTTCTCTCTTTTGACATTGTATTGACAGATTTCATTCTGGTCTGTGAATAGGAGATTTGCGGTTGGGAGTAACGAGGGTCTGTCCCCCAACCCTACCAGAACTGAAGTTGAAATTCACCTTTTGTTATTGCAGCTTTTACAAAATCAAAGAAAACAGATGTAGGGAGGGCTCTGTGACCCAACAAGGGTAAAGACGTAAACATCCACAGGTTCTGAACTGTGAAATATATTCTAGCTTGTTCATGGCCTGGAAAATAAATGCATTTGACCACAGTAGTGCTGAGCAGCTGGTTGTTGGATTAGAGCTGGACAACTGGAAGCCTACAGTTTAAAAAGTGTTATCTGTTACACAGTGGTAAACAGAAGGGTTTGTTATAAATGTCTGAGTAGCCAAAAGGTCAAGAAGGAAATACAAGAACAACAGGAGACAATGAAAATGTTAACTCAGTTATTTACTCTGCTAAGACAGATAGGAAATTTTGAACTAGACATTATTCTCTGATACACATCCAAAGTGAATGAAAGAGTGCTTAGCTTTAGCAGCGCAATGTTTATGAGAAAAGTACTTTCTTAGATGCTGAGAAAAAGTAATACTTTTCTATAGCGAGTTCCTCTTGAGGAATCCTCCAGAATTGGTGGCAATATCCAGTGCATCTGTCTCCGCTTAGGGTTGGGTTCATCACACCTAGCTTTGGGTCTCAAAAACATAGACATCCAATCTAAGTTAGTTATCTATACATCTTCCACAGACAGTGGAGAGTGCTAGACAGCTTCCCAGAATAGTTCATTTCACTAGTCTTAACCACCTATCTCTGTCTAAAAAACACACAAGATGATTTTGAGAGCCATCAGTATAATCAGGTGCTCAATTTCTATTTGAGGGCATGGGAATGTTAAATATTCCCTAGGCCATGGCTGGACTCCCACCACACTCCCTTTGAGCAGGCTGGAGGGAAATAGCAGGCGGCTTGCTGCAGAGTGAGCATGAAGTCTAAGAAAACAACTATGAAAGACCATCAGGGCTGTATATGAGTGTTTGCAGTGKTTTTTCTGTAAGCCTAAATAGCATTTCTTGTACAAAGTAATCTCATGGCATTCTACACAAACTGATCATGTTGCCCGTGTTGTCCCCAAAAGAGAGCTAAAAGCACTAACCACTGCTCTCTTCCAATACAATACACATATAAGTGATACCAGACTAGAAAAGGCTGGTGCGAAAGTTGGACTAACTTCAGAGACCTGCCTTACCAACAACAGAGCAGATATAACAGGGATAAGGGATTCCTTCTCCCATTAAGGCAGGAAGGAAAAAAAAAAAAAAAAAAAAAAAAAAA
>JASVER010000016.1:9034964-9211295 GCA_030449065.1 Oceanodroma leucorhoa
AAAAAAAAAAAAAAAAAAAAAACACAACAAAGAGAAACTGCTAGTTGCTGAATCTTGGGAGCCTGTTATTTTTATATAAATTCTGTAAAAAAATTTTTTGAAATGTAAACACAGGCAATCAAAGCAAGTCAACATATGCCCTGATCTCTAAATATGCTCCGATCAATCAGTGAGGATAGAACACAGGTGGAGGGAGCTAAAGAGGTTATGATCAAAGGCACCAAAGGCCAAGGTGAAAGACTGCGGACTCTTCCAGAGACTGCCCGGTGGATTTTGCTAGTATCTCACAATATCCTAAATGGCTAAAAATTGTTCTGTTTGCTAGTTTGCAAACTAAGAAAATACTAGGCTGTTGTCAATAAGCAGAGGTCTGAATAATAAATCATTTCACTGAGGACTTCCAACTCATTTTCCTGTGTACTAGGGAGGGAATGGCTCTCACGGTATTGGATAAAAGCTCTCAATAACGGGTAAGTTTTCTTACCAGGAGGTACGCTATACAAATCTTCCCCAAATGTAAAGGGAGACAAAATAAAAAGGAGTTGAACAAAGTTGGAGGTAAAAGAAAGGAGGAGGCAAAACAGAAGAAGCAGAGATATTTGTTTTCTTTGATTTGTTGATTTGTTTGGCTTTTTCAAATGAATGAAAAGATCATAAAATTCACTACAAGAAAACTATACCACCACATACACATCAATCTCATGGCAATATATAAAAGTGAAGGCATGTTGTAGTAACTGCAGCCTTTTAAAAACTCTCTCTATATTTGAAAAGCTCATTCAGAGTTATTTCAGTAGGTAAACTGCAGAAGCATCCAGTACACTATATTCAGCTTTATTCACTTATGGAAAAATCCTTTGGAATGTAATAAGAATGAAGCCCAAATTGTCCAATAGAAATTATTTTATCCAACATTCATATCCCTCCTATACAATTCTAAAAATTGATTTTTAAATTCTGTAGGAAGACTATCACTCTGTTAAAAGCTATTATATTTTTTCCATAAGGGCTACGTGCAAAAGTGCTTATAACAAATATTCCCGTGTTCTGCTGCAGCAAAAAAGTCTCCAGCAAAACCTGTGACTTTCTATATATCCATTCGTTAATATTCAATTGATTGATAGTAGAGAAGAGAGAACTTTCCTTTTCTTTGGACTTAATGGTATTTGGAAAGAGACCCCCTGCAATCCATCCAACAGGGCTCAGTGATGTGAGAAAGGAGACCACTAACACATCAGTGCTCTGTAATATTGGAAGGGAGACCCCCTTTTGCACTGAATTAGTGCCTGGAAAATCTGCTCCCCTTATGCTTTTTCCATGTGATTTGCTGGAGCTCACTCTTGCTCCATTGCTGGGAAGGCCAGGACATATCCCCTGGCAGTTTTTAAAACTTTTATAAACTGGAAAGTATTTTGCTGGCTTGAACTTTTCTTGCCTAGAATCTATGAAAGATGCTGCTGTTATTGTTGGGGTGTTAGTTGAGTTAAATCATGTTCCTGTTCAATGGGGTGGTTTGATTTATTTTTAAAACTTTGTTATTTACCTCAGGATGTCAATTAATTCAATTCCTAATTGCTTATTTGTGCTTCCTCCCTTTGGTTCATTCCAGTATGTGCAGGAACTTAGCAGGGGGGAAAGGGGAAAAAAATGTATTGTTCCAGCTTGGCTTCCAATTTGTTATTTTAGTCTAGGTGAGAAGGCCAATCTGCAGTGATTCAAATACCTGCAAGGTGGGAGAGAGATGGGTGTTCTGGTGCCAAGAAAGCAAGCCCTTTTGCTGAGCAGAGTCTAGTTTGTCCTAATAACAGCTGCATTTTCAGCATCCTTGAAATCTGAGGAAGTCATGCATGGGGATCATCAATGTTTCAGGTGACACAAAACTGTGAGTTTGTGATAAGAATTTGCACGTATTAAATGTTAGACCAGCGGCACATCATGGTATTTTTTCTACTCCTTGAACTTTCATTGGCTGAAAAATTTGCTTGTAATCCTGGAAAATCATGTGTGTGTGTGCACAGAGAGGATGGGGCAGGAGGAGGCATTCTTAAGTATCCTTCCAGTTTACATAAAAATCATGTAGAGATCTGAAAGTGAGTATGGAGTTGACATCTTAAACATTTAGCATGGTTTTTTTACCAAGGTTTACCAACATTTACCATACAGTTCATTCAAAAAATTGACAACAGTTCTTTCACTTGCTTGTCTCATTGCCTACAGAATTCACTGTGGATTTAAACAAAGAGTTCGATGGAAATGGGACACTGAGTCAAGACTATATTCCTGTGCTGCTGAGAAAATATGTCTTGAATAAAACGAACATAGTATTTAGTGTGCCTGGAATGGTGTTGTAAGCTATAGTTTTAAGCTGGCGATTCGTGTACTTAGAACACTATACTGGAAATAATACCAACCACTGGTTTGGGTGAGACTAAATTCTGGGATGGCTTTTGTCTCGATGGTTCATTCTTCTATTAAAGAGAAAGTTATCGCATCTGAAAGCAATCACACTGGAAAACCATTTGGGGAGTACAAGTCAGTCTCCTTAAATCAAAACTCAAAAGCTTCCTGAAAGCCATAAAGTACTAGTAAAACATCAGTTTGGATGTTTCTAGTCATCTGCCTACTTATATTGCCTTTATTGTATCTGCACTTAGCTACAGAACACAGAATGCGTTATGAAACACCATGGCTAGTTCCTACCATCGGCATTAGTAAAGACTTGAAGTTAAGAAAAAAGCAAACAAACATTGTGCTGGTTTTGGCTGGGATAGAGTAAATTTTCTTCATAGTAGCTAGTATGGGGCTGTGTTTTGGATTTGTGCTAAAAACAGTGTTGATAACACAGGGATGTTTTAGTTACTGCTGAGCAGTGCTTACACAGAGTCAAGGCCTTTTCTGCCTCTCACCCCACCCCACCAGTGAGTGGGTTGGGGGTGCACAAGAAGTTGGGAGGGGACACGGCTGGGACAGCTGACCCCAACTGACCAAAGGGATATTCCATGCCATATGGCGTCATGCTCAGCACATAAARGTGGGGGAAGAAGAAGGAAGGGGGGGGACATTCGGAGTGATGGCGTTTGTCTTCCCAAGTCACCGTTAAGCGTGACGGAGCCCTGCTTTCCTGGAGATGGCTGAACACCTGCCTGCCCATGRGAAGTGGTGAATGAATTCCTTGTTTTGCTTTCCTTGTGTGCGTGGCTTTTGCTTTACCTCTTAAGCTGTCTTTATCTCAACCCACAAGTTTTCTCACTTTTACTCTTCCGATTCTCTCCCCCATCCCACCGGGGGGGAGTGAGGGAGCGGCTGGGTGGGGCTTAGCTGCCAGCTGGGGTTAAACCATGACAAATGTGTAACATACAGATTTTTCTGTGCCAGTAATTAACATGTGAATCGGCTAAGGAAGGGTCACTGGGACCTCACCAGAAGAGCAAACAGCTGGGTGTAATCCCAGAGCACTCCTGGCCCAAGTCAAATTGGAAGTACCAACCTGCTACTGAACAACTCCAGTCTGCTTGTCAACTATCCTGTGGTCTTCTGCTGCCTCTTCAAAGCATCCAACAAGTTGATCCCAAGGCTTCACATCAATGAAGCACTTTCCCAGCGTGCTCCATCGGCTGTTGTCTGACACAACGGCACAATATGTGCTCGGTATCAGTGGCAGCAAAGTACCTCAGGAATGACAGATGTATGAAGAGCATGCGGAAAGGTCATTTTAATCTGTGTCAAAATAGAATGCTTGGAAGAGCCACAGCTTGGACAAAGAGATTTCAACTGTATTCTTCAAATGTGGCATTTCTAAGAGGCCTGGACCTGAGTTATATGATTCTGATCTCTGGGCTCATAAAAACATAGAAAAGGTAGGGTGAATCATGGTGAAATATTTTCTGGCCTGGTCTGAAATAGCCTAGATGAGTGCCAATGTAGCTGGAATGGATCTCGACAGTTTTGTTTTTCCTCATCAAAATAAGCATATGTGCTCAGCTCTGTATACAGCACATGGATGGCAAACCCACAGGGCACGGGCAGATGGGCAAGAATACTGGGATGTCTGTGCAGAGAGAAGGGACTCATTGAATTAGCTGAATTTCTGTAGATGTAAACAGACCCTGCTAAGCAACATAAAATAACTAATGAGCCATAGTTCAGTGAGAATCACTGGCAGAATGGCATTACCTCTGGCTTCTTTTTTTGTTATGAAACTATAGTAAGTCAATGAATTTGCAAACTTTAATTTCAGTACCTTTGCTCTGGGGAGAAATTTCTTCCTCTTCTGTATGGGCTTTGCTTCCTCCTGACACCACAATGCTCCCTCATTTTTTATCCTGTCTAAAACCAACATTACCTAACACAGTGGTCCTGGGCAATTTTCTCACCAGGTTGAAAGGAGAGCAGAAATTCGGATGGACAGGGAGAACAGAGTTCAGTATTGCCCCCAAAATGTGTTGCAGAGTGCGGTAGTTGTTTATTATTGTTTTTTGACAGACAGTGAGGAATGGAGGGCTAGTCTTGAACTGTTCCTTTCTTCAGGAATGACCCTCTGAATTGCAGGAACAGCATGCTGCACTACASTGGTGCATGCATGCTTATTGACAGTAAAATGATCCGTGTTTCAAATTAAGCCTATTTATTTTTGCATGGGAAACTGCACGATGTGCAGCACTCCCTGACTTTGGCACATGGGCTCTGGCAGACCACCCGCATGCTCTCTGCTCTATGTCATCCACAGGACAGAAGTAAAACCCTGCTGAGATCTGAAGTTATTGATCCACTTCTCAGACAGACATCGTTCTGTGGAGAATGACTAGATTCCTGGCCAAAAAAAGAGTAAATCATGTCTTCACTAGAGTAATTCTGAGTAACAGAACAAATTCCTCAAGGATAACTTTCATTTTTCACAGAAACAACTAAAACCAGCAGCATGTACCTACTATTTAACAATCCCTTAAAATAACCCTATCATTAGGAGGTGGCAAATACAGTATGGTTCTCAGTGTTTATTCACAGTTCTGACCAAAAATGTCCCTGTGGGCATGCTGCACAGAGACCGAAACACATGAAGTGCCTGTAAAATGGTTACAGCTGGAGAAAAAGGGCCAGCTAACACTAAGCAAAGCTTTTAAAATAACAGCACTTCATGAAAATATGTTGTAGGTGGCTTTAAGAACTCCGATCATTTCTGTTGTCAAGAAAGCTGTAAAAATGAAATTTACTTTTCAAATACCCAAAATACGAAAAGAATAAAACAGATAGCACTAGTGTCTCACCTGTGCKAGGAAAAAAGAACGGACACCATGAGCACAGGTCTGATATCCCACAGTAACCCAATTAAATCCCAGTACAAGGACTATTTAAAACTTACCATCCTCCTATGAAGGGCACTGCTCAACAGAGGACCCCAAAGTAGATACGATATCAGTATATACTGTACCCATGACAACATGGATCGCAATACCTGGTTTGGAAACTGAAGAGGAACATGTTTCTCAGCAACTCCAAAACACACACTTGAATATTCAAGAATGCTTTGCACTAAGACAAAACTAACCCAGGCCCAAGGCTCCACAGCAAGTCTGCAGCCTCCCAGGCTCTCAGCATGCTCACCTTCAAATCTGTGCACCACCTGCTTTGAAGGGCTTGAAACACCTGCCGTCCCAAACGTATCTTTCCTAACTTCCCCTGAGGTTCTGCATCCCTTTCTTCTGACTGCACCCCTCCATGTAACCACAGCCTCAAGGATGAGAACGGACTCCCATTAGGATTGTTTCTTTCAGTATCACCTCCCAAATCCAATTAACATTGCTTCTCCAGGTAGAAAGCCCAGACCTGCAACTTCCCCATAAGTCTAAACTAGCTGTCAGGCATAACTTTGGCATCTGATTCTCGGTTTAAAAGAAACTGCATAGCATTGATTCAGGAATTACCCAACACTCAATAAATCCTCTACTGCTTGATTTACCTTTAATAATAAATTGGGTCTASTCATTACTTATGAGGCAATTGACTGCCAACTGCAAAAATACCCATCCCAAGGGCACCTCCTGGGTTTGAAACACTAACTAGGCCTCTACTTTATTCAAGCAAACTTTTTGGATGTCTCTGAGCTTCTGACCCCCACCACTCTGTCACTTTAAGAAATTACCTCTATACCTAAATCAGCCTTTCCAGACCCACCAGCCTAGACAGGAATGGTGGATGGAGCAGGGGACAACCTCTGGGGTTTTTGCTGGTCTTCTGCAGAGTTGCAGAAGATGCCAGTGGCCTATTAACTTCTCTTGAATGACAGAAAGATTAAAATGGATGCAGGTGGCTCACAACTCCATTGTCTGTCTTATCCATTGTGCTGCATACTTCCCCAGACATGGAGTTCAGTGTTGGTGGCAAACGTCACCAGCATCCAGATCCTTGACTTCTCAAGTATAACTGCATGCTGTTAATGAAAACCAACAGCTGGGGAGCCAAGGATGTGGGAACAGACATAAGGCTTCTTGCTTGAAACTTTACTCCTAATCCACCACTTTTACTATGTTTACAGAAGAATGAAGAACAAATCAGAGATCATTGTTTAAGGCTTTTCCAGAGTTCACTGCTTCCTAGGAAGGATCTAAGTGAAGCAATGCGGCCAGGCAACTTCCCCAAAGCCACAGGGCTAGGCTGGATTTAAAGGCAGTCTGGAAGGTGAGTAATTTAGGTCCCATGGTGCTGTTGTGGAGGAGGTCCTTTTCCCCCACTCCTGTCACTTGATTCACCCCCAGCTCTGCCAAAGGCACCACAGCTTGGTGACTTCATGATATGAAGAACCCACCACTTCCCTTGATATCTTTCCTCATGCAGTGTTAAAAACATATGGCCACAGATTCTTGTTATCTTTTCTTGCATGGAGTAAAGAAAAATTTAGTACTTTCTTTCCCSCAGACCTGAAGGTATTCAAATGAAGCAATCAAGCCCCATCTTCTTTTTGAAAATCTAAATAGTTGAAGCAGTTTAAATACCTCAATATGAATCATTTCTCTATCTCTTCAATTGTTTCTGGTGTTCTTTTTTACATTCTCTCTCTAATTTTTTCATTTTTCTTGATGATTGGTTGACAGCAGCATTGAATCTTTAATGCCCGACATGTTCCAAGCAAAATCACTCTGCTACTCTTCTAGGTCTCCTCAGCTGTGTCCCAGTTTCATGTTGCAAGTTAATCATCAGCTATAAGTTCACTATAAGCCCTTTTCCAGCTGCCAYGTTCTCATTTTTGTATATGACTGCCATTTTTGCTCCAGTGGCTAATTTTATCTATTGTAATTTTATTTTTCCTCCTTCATGTTACAGTTACATTGAAGATTGCCAGCTCTACAATGGCTCATTGGAGAGCACCCTTTGGAATAATTCATTTGATAATGATTCGCTAGTGAGAATTACTTTTTTCATTGTGTTTTGTGAGATTCATCTCACATACAATCCTTAATCCATTTAAAATGTGCTGCTACTGTGCAGCGCTAATTTCAAATATCATGCCATAGTAAGCAAATTGCTTTACAAAATCTAAATACACTCCATTAGGCAGCTCTTTTGCATTAGTTATTAGAAACTTCATCAAAGACTTACACAACTTTTGTTTAACAATAACTTTTCAGGCATTGTAGTGCCATAATTTATAGCCCTGTTTTTTAACCATAGTTTGATATCTCTATCAATTTGTCTGTTATTTTATCCAAGACTTAATTCAGATCAAGTATTTTTCATCTGAACATGGTGTAGCACTTTTCTTAAATATTGGCAGAACATTAGCACACTTAAATTTTCTGAAATATCCTCAGTTTTCAGAGATTTATTTAAAATTAGTATCAGGAGGCCAAAAATATTCTCAGCTTTAGGATTTCTGGAAAGAAGTTATCTGTGTCTGATGGCATAAGAATGTAATAAAAATATATTGACTTCTGTCTATTTTCTCCTCTTGCAATTACTGCTTACTATGTTTTTTCTTTTTAATTGGTGCCGTGAGTTTACCACTGTACCATGGTTTTAGGCCAGAGACATTCTTTTTTCTTGGTGACAGAAGTAAGCCTTGTAGTCATCTCAAACCTCCTTAGGGACTACAAGCATCTCACTTCTAGAACTTCCCTCCTGCTCAGCAACTCAGTTCACCCCATGGGGGAGCTGTGTATAGGGCGCAATGACCTCAGAGAGCATGTTCCATTGTTCTGGAGATGTTAAGGGTACATTTGCCTGTTCAAAGTTAAGGGCTTTAGGATGGAAAAGTTTCATTTTTACTTCTTGCTCTGTTAACATTGAACCTTTTGTACATAAGTATTAGTGCAAGTCTTCATCATTGCCCAGCTGATATTTATGTATTAAATGAGTCATGCACCTACTGCAGCTCTGGTATTTGCCTGGTGAACTGTTTTTGTTGAGGACTTTATAGAAAGGAGGATCAGTTCTTTCCAGCTCTGAAATTCTTAGATAGTCTAATGTTGATAGGAAACAATGGCTCTGAGGATCAGGGCCCCAGTCAACTTATTTTTTTTTATGTTTTCCTTTTGAAATGTAACATAAGATTTTAAATAACATTTGTCTGGCTCTTGACAATGTTTTATATAGTATGGCTCATCCAAGAGCATCTATTAAATAGAACTTGATTGATAATTCAGAGTTCTAATTCCATAATTTTTATCAGTATTATTTTGTCTACTCGAAAGATGCTGCTCCATACAGGACTCAGCTTGTGAGATCAGCATATGCCTTCAATCACAAAAGTAAAACAATAAAAAACAACCTCCTTGTGAAGGCAAACACGCATTTTCAACTGACTGTCAAGTTGGGGAGAAACTCAGCAAAGATGCCTCAGAATGGAAAGAAAATTTCCGAAGAGAAAGGAATCATCTCAAATGTGCATTATAGAGAAATCCACTAACCAACACCAACTGTGTCCCTGCAAGGAAACAGCTAGCTGCTCCAAGGGAATAAAACAGCACGTATGCTGAGGGTGCTGAGCTTCAAGGTTGTCTGGAAGCACTGAAAAAAATGTGGGAAGGAAACCAACAAGGGCAAAATAATAATAATTATGATGAAAAAGTGACAAATAATGCAAAAAATTATTCACACTGTAAACTGCTATATTTCAGAACACCCTTTGCAAAGCAGAATAGTGAGGGTGGCRATTACAACAGTAAAAGAGATATGTCATACCAAAGGGGTCCCTTAAGCCCTTTTCCTTGAGTGACTCCATTTGACCCTAGAATGGTCCCATTCAGCCATGAAGAAAACTTATGCCATCTTCTTCTAGTCCCAGAACTAATTGTCCTCAATGCATATGCATGCCTTTACAGGTAACATGGGCTTGACCAACAGGTTGCAAAACAGTCAGCTTCTATATTAAGTAACCAGTCGGGACAGGTCTGCTTAGTTTAATTTATTGGCCAAACATAAGCCTGGCATGCTTTCAAAATGTGGCTTCACAACTCCTATTTAGTTCTCTTATAAGTCATATGGCCTCTCAGGCCCTTCTCCATTCATGGCTGCCTGCTCTACGCTTTGTAAAACACCAACGTTTCTCTGCCTTCTTTGACACTTTTGTCTCTCTTTCGGTCTCTTTGGATTCGTGCTCTCAATTCCCACTCCTGTTCTTGCATCCCTCAAGCTGAATTGGCCTTTTCGCTAAGAAATCAGCACCTGGAGATCAGTGTAGATAACACCTTCACCCCCTCCATCACTTCTGGTATCACTGCATGACTGTGGCCCATTCCTTTCKCTGAGGTTCTGAGCCTGCACCAGGAGCCTGGCCCTGGGAAGGACCTGGCAGCCACACAGACCTGAGCAGCTTGACAGGGCAAAGTCACTTTTAGCTTTTGGCTGTAGATGCCATGCTCTACATGAACAAAACCAGAGTTTCTTTGTTTCAGGAGCTAAAGTCTTGGCAGACAAGATAAAACGTCTCAGATAAAGAACTTATGTCACTCTCCACTTGGCTGTTTCTGAGATTTCTGAATGTTTTGGCAAACTTCAGCCCTATCCTCAGGACCTGGAAAGCAACTCCTTTACTTTGTAGTACAACCTGCTTTGTTTCCACAGGTTGCCAGTGACTTAATCATGGTGCAGGCTAGTATAAATCTCTGACCTGGCCGGCACGTTACTGCAGCCTGCCAATTAGATGTCTGCACTTCATACACGGCTTTATGTCTTAGCAGTTGAACATTTTACACTGAGATGGGGACCTCCAAACTTCACCCAGTGAACTGAAATGTTCTGGGCTAATTGATCTGCTGCCTCACCTACAGCCTTGACTTTACTGTCAGAGCCAAAACCCAGAGCTGGGTTTCTGTCCATCTGATAGCTCTTAATTCAGACCAGACCCCAGAAGACACACTGCAACGCTCCYGTGGGTCAGCGTCACTGATTGCAACCGAGAGCGAAGCAGCCCTTTCAGTACTTTTTAGACAATCAAATGTTTACAGTTACTCAGTTTGATTAACAGCTGCAGCCACGCTCAGCCCAGCTGAGCTTAGACAAATTACACAACGTGTCCTGTTTACAGCTTTAGCTGAATGAAGGCAGGAAAGATAAAAGGTTTGCCTTATAAACTACTGATATGTTGCCTAAATCCAGCTCAGGAAGCAAAATATCAACAGCTGTGGAGCACGGGATTTTTAATTCCTGGACAAACTATCATGGTTGTTTTCCCAGTGACATGGCCAACTCACAGCCCTGCAGCTGAGATACCACTGAAGGAAGGCAGCTTGTGAATCGGCTGGAGGAAGAATAATGAATCTGAGATTCTCCCCCCAGCCTCTGCTATAGCTTTGCTGTGTAAATGAAATAGCTCTGTGCCTCTGTTTACACCTCCGTGAAGGAACTAAACTGTCACAGTGAGGGCGAGTAAAGGACTTTATTGATTCTCCAGAGCATTTTGAAGGCAGGTAGCTGAAAGCATCAGAGCAGGCAGATTCATAGGAACATAATTAGAGAATAAGAACATGTTCTGAAAATGATAATACCATAATCAGAAACTGTTGAATGTTACAAAAATATTTCTCTAAACTTCAGGATTTTTATTTTGTAACACCCATGTTTCTTCCTGGTTGGTCAGCAACAGACTACCACAGAAGCAGGTCTTCATCTAGTACTTATTTATTCCTGCTAAAACCCATATATGAATCAGACAGGGAGACTTCTAAGTCAGAACAAGTGTTCACTATTTGTACTGGAAGATATAAAATTCACAGAAATGTAATTTTTCATCCAATCAAAGGACTGAAATAGCCGCAGGTGACTCAGTTTATCAGTCACATGTGCCGTCCACATACTCAAACATATTGTTTATGAACTCACATAAGTAATGCAAGAAAAAAAGCCTTTAGAATGCCTATATTTAGATAGAGACAGTTCAGAAGGAATAACTAACAAAGAAAGGACAAGGGCTTGTGTACAAATCATTGTGTAAATCCAGCTAACCCAACTTTCATTTGAAAACATGCAGCAATGCCTCCACACAGTGCTTCGGGTGTTAAATATGCCTGGGGAGACAGCAATCTGCTGTGGGAAGGAGAAAGGTGAGTCTGGGTTGTGGGCGCAGGCACGTGCAGAGCAGTGCTCAGCAGCCAGGACTCTTGAGTAGCCATCCGGGCAGTTACTCCCACCTTGGAGAAGGAAGTTTGACACACTGCTCCCTCCTGGTAGGAGGTTTCAGTAGCTTTGTGCACTTACTGATAGCATGTTTGTCAGACCCTGGTTGCCATCGCTCCCACCCAGGAGAGATATTCCTTCCGTCCCTACCCTCTGCCCGCTGCCTGTCCCCAAGCACCTCAGAGGACCTGCCGGGACCCCTGTACCAATCGTGTCACTCGTGCCTCCGAACACCTCTGGTGGAAAGCAGCAGAGCCCACACTTCTCCTGGTGCAGACCTGTAAGGAGCTGCCTAGGCAGAGGAAGCAGGCAAAGAAAACTGTTGGGGACCCCCGCCACCACCCATCCCTAGCTGAGCAAATAAAAGGTTTACTAGTTGCCAATCAGGGCTAATGGGAATTACAAGGAAAAGAGGCACAAGATGAAAGGAAGTTGGCAAGAAAAGAGCGGGGTCCAAGCAAAGGGGAATAAAGAAACTGCTCAAGAAGTAGCCAAAACAGTAAGAGGATGCAGGCTTGCAAAGTCTGTGGCTGACACCAAAGGCTATGGCTAACACCAACAGTATTTCTGAGGATTTGTGCAAACCAAAGCAAGCTATTTTTGCCTCATCCTTTATTTATTATCTCACGAAGGAATAACAAATCAGAAGAAAAGCATYGTGCAAAACAGAATGAAAAAAAGAAAACATTTTCAAAGTTGTTTCAATATGTAAAAATCCTGTGCTTCAATCCAGCTTCTTAGATCATGGATGCAACTTGGAGTTCAATGTTACCAATATATTTATCTATATTTTTGCTAATAAAGATCCTAAACACTGCTGTCAGTAACGCATTAAGCTGAAGGAAAGAAAAAATCCCATTAGGGTCCTCATATTTGTGTATGTGTCTCTCTGTTCGTGAAGAGACATTGCCAGAGAACACAACCGGGGAATCATGAGCCAACAATCTTTTATATTCACATAATGTCCTCTGGGATTGTGTATGTCCTAGCACAAAGCCATATGTTATATGATCATGGAGAATAAACATTTAATAGTTACTATTATATACAGCCATGATTTTGTTCTGATGGATCAACTGAGCATTGTTTGCATAACAAGCACCATAGAATTTACATTCCAAGCCAAGTGGCTAAACAAAGCAGTACCATTTCCCATATGTTATGTGAACTTCATTATCACCCTTCATACTTGGAACTGGAGGTGACTTTTTTTTTTGCATGCATTGCTTTTTTGGCATTTCATATTTAAATCTTCAAAAAGAATATCATAGCAAAAAAATTTAGGAGGGTCTCTTCCCATCAGCCTTTGAGGACAGAGTCTCGAGAGCTAGGATATTCTCCCAAACAGAGAGAGCAGAGCCCCACTATTCCAGTAAAGAGCAACACAAGGATAACCAGACTGCAGTACTGACCCATTGCGCTTTGTCTGTACTTTGGGGCAAATCTTACGTGATGTGTCAGCTCCGACTGTGCTGTGCAGCATGATTCCTTTGAGTTCAGACACAGTGTACCCAGCCAGCCTGACCACTCAGTGTTGTTACACTGATTTTCAGTACTGAAGTTCAAACAATGTCTTTGAATCATTTTGCTGTCTGGAGCTCAGACACAGTGAAGGTTGAGAGGGAAGGAAATGGCAGATGGTGGGAGAAAGAATGAGAGCCATGATGTCCCAGTGTTATCCCACTCCATGCATATACTTTGTTCCCTTCAGGTCTTTTGCAGTGGTTTATACCACAGCAGTCCTGAATCTTGCATCAACTGAGTGTACTTATGCTGAATTTCATGTAGGATAGTTATGAACATGACTATTTTTTCACTGAGCCTGTCCCAAAGCATGCAAGGGGCCTGGAAGAAACACCTGCAAGCCTGTTCCTGCAGTATAGAACAGTTAAAGTGAATGCAGAAGAGCTGAGTGGGCTTGGAGGAAAGGCTGGTGCCCGTTCATACTGTTTGATTCCTCAGTAAGACACACACATTTCTGGGTCATTTGCTTAAATACATTTCTCCTCTGTGAGACACAGAGGTGGGTCTCAGTGGTTTCTCTCTTAAGGCAACCTCAGTGAAGTGAAGCAAGGTGGCTGGGCGATTCTGAAGCTTCCTGGCACACAGATACATTTCTGCAAGTTCATCTGTAAAGTAGGACAAATTTCAGACCCTAACGCCTGAATTTTGTTTCCAGCCCCCAGGAAGAGCCTTTGTTTTTGCATAGGAGAGATTTCTGAGCTGAGTGTGGGAGGATGTCCACATGGCTAAGCCTCCTACTGTATTGCCTGGAAACTATGTCTGGGTAGAATCGGAGGACTTGGGACATCTAGCAGACATCCCACAGACCCGTCATAGCCTTATCCCAACTAACACTGCAGGCAGAGACCCTGTGCTTGCACAGACCATCAAGGCGATGTGTCAGAGCTATGGCTGACGTTTCCCAACACACTGGCTCTCTGGTGCATGAAGTGTGGCAATGGGCTGAGCAAGCTCTGTAAATCCCCTGTGGTCTGTGATCTCCTGGTAGAAACACAGGAGCTCTTTATGAGCAGATCCTGGAATAACATAAGTGACAGGTCTTGATGGCAAGCAATTGACTTTAAAACTGCAGTTGGACTCAAGGAAAGCCTCTCCCACTTCCTGCTTTGTTCAGCAAAACAAAGTCAATACAATTTGAAGCTGTGGTTCTGTTATTAAATTTAGGCCACTCGAACACAAAGTGATCTACCAGGTCTGGCAGCTATCCAGGGGGTTGCACTGAGCAAATGTACTTCTCGTAGTCTGAATGTGCCTGGAGATCCCGTGTGGTTGCTGTGCATTAGGACGCAACCTGAATCGACTGCTTTCACTGGGATTTTGCCAGTTAGTCTAGTCATAACCTCATCTTCTGATTGAAACCTTAATTAAAATGAAAAATGGTTTAACAGGCAATGATTTATGGGACAGAAATGTGAAAAATGCAATCTTTTGTTCTCCTGCAAAATATAACATGGAAATGAGAATGGGCTGATGAGCGTAGGCTATTCCCAGCCTGGAAATTCAGGATTTCAGGTCATCTAAGAGAACACTAGTGGAAAGGAAGGCAATTAACTTATTAAAATAGCATATGGAGCAGCAGGGGGTTTTTGCCCTGAAAGGGCAGAGTAGCAGGGCTTTTTTCTGGGCTGGATTTGCAGACACGTCCTGTCAGAGCAAATGGGCACTCTAGTTCCTAGCCCCTTGAAATCCTCCACATTTCTGGAGTTTGCTGATAAAGAACAGGTAACTAGAACTGGTGGAAGTTTTTACACGGAGCCAGTTTTCCATGGGAAAAGGCTGATACTGTGGCAACTTCAGAAAGAAACTTGGCACATTTCTGGCAGAGGACTGGCTGCTTTTTTGTCAATTCAACCCATCTATGCTTTGGACTCCTGGTTTCTCTGTACACATCCTGGTGGGCTAGCTGTTCGAGGTCTTCACCTCTCTACTTTTGCTCAGGCTCTCCAAGAAGATGCCAGGGATCTGGAGGCCTTTGGTTTTCCAGATGTTAGAGGTTACTCCAAGCTGAGTAAGCAGCTACCAGTTCCCCAAGCTTTTTTCCCTTACCGTATGGGCCAGCCCAGCAGTCAAGCAGTGGACTCCATGGCGAGCTCCCTGCCCATCCAGCAATTTGGATTCTCAGACTCCCAGGCTCTGCTGTGCCCTGCACTGCTTGGGAACAAGACTAGCTGTTCACTGGCTCCTAGAGCTCATCTTGGACTTTGGGGACCCCTTCCCAGGTACCTGACTTGTCAACTAACCATCTTCCCATGATGCCTCTTATCTTGAAAAGCAAGACAATGTGGAGGCAGGCAGCCTGTCTGCCTACAAACCAGGCAGGAGCAGCAAGGAGGGCAGAACATTTCATTTTTTTTTTTAATTCATGAAGTAGAATTTCCTGGAAATCCCCCCATGCTGGGAAATATACCCCGAAGTCTGCCCTTTGACATTTTGTCCTTGTTCAAAACAAAGCCCTTTTTACAATACAGCAACATTTCCCAGGAAGAGATTCTCACTCTGCCAGCACCAGGGATGGGGCTATTTGTTAATTTAATTTTAGATGGGAGCCAGATACACATTGCCTCTCTCTGTGAAGTGTGCACACAAAGGAAGGGCGAGGGAAGCCGAGCTAAATGTAACTGCAACTTTGAATTTCTGCAGAGCTCTATTCCTTAAGGAAAAAAATGCCAAGGATGAGTTCTGGAGTGTCTGGCATTTCATTTGAGCCTTTTTTTGCTCAAAATAAAGGCTATAAGAGTCCTTTTTGCAATGAATGGCAAATTGCAAAAACAGAGGAGGACAAGCATCTAGAGGAAGGGTTAAGAGACCAGGGAAAGGTCAGAATGTCTTATTCTGACATTACTTTTGAATCCAGACTTTTAGGTTAGGAAGTTTTTCCAACTGAATATTAGTGAAGGGGTTAGGATTGGAGAGGAAGTGGCTGTAACAGCTAATTTCATTTTATTTATCCTTTTTATAGAAACATCTCTTTTCTATCACACAGAAGGCCAGTTTTATGGGCAAGACTCTTCAGTGGGTTACCTGATGTTAGGGACCCATGAGCCTGGAGTCAGTATCTTTAACAAAAAATCCTTTCCGATTTGGCTATAGCTCTTGCTATCATATATGGCCTTGGTAACACCAATTAGACCAAAACAAATATCTAAAATTAGTCACATAACCAGGCTTATTTTCTGGATATTGTTTCCTCTGCTCCATTTAGAGAAAATACAGGGAGTACACGTTCCTAGTGAATCTTAGAAAAGATTGGGACTCGAAGATCTTCTATCTTTCAAATAATTTGGCAACCTACTGGAAAGGAATTTGGAAAAAGCACTACAAGAGGAAGCCTCACCCTTCTTACAGGTTTCCCTCTGGGAGAAAGCTATTTCTCTTCCTAATTACATTTTTCATAGGTGTCTCCTTAAGTAATGTATTAACTACATACAATAAATATGAAATGCATAGGGATGTTGCTGGGTGTTAGTTCTAGTTGCCATTTATTAACTTTAAAATGTTTTTCCAGTCTGTCTGCCAAAGGACTATGTAGGATGATGATGGTGTGTGTATATTATGACATATATAAAGGGTGTGCAACTTCATTACCCTTAGTGAATGTCCACACTTTGAAGAAAAATGCCTTAAATCTCCAATCTCCTCCACCCAAACTATATTTGTTTTTACATCATCCTTACAGTCCTTATTTTAATCACTGTATATTAGATTATTCTGACTCTTCTCAGCATGCAGATCATTTTAGAAGTGCTTAAAAGTGAGATAATAAAGAAGATTATTTGTACTAAGGTACCCACTGGCAATGTGGAAAATGCAAAAGCATAAAATATTTCTAAAGAAGAACAATAAAAGCACATTGGTATGTCTCTTGAATGAAACCTGAAATGATGTTTTTACAACTATCTTATTACACAACTTTGTTTTCTTAGGCAATTTCAGTATAGGTTACTATCATGAAATCAAAAAACTGCAGTGGATGAAAAAACCTTTGAATGAGTGAACGAAAAAAAATTGTACTACTCTGTTAGAACAGAAAAAGGTAATTTGAATTTACCGGATCCCACAACTCCACATGATGCTTCACTTGAATATATTCTCTGTTATGACTTCATGGGTGGGAGCAAAGAGAAAGAATGGGTAAAAGGAAACATACCACCATGTCAGACCACTGATCATAGCGGTTTCAACTAAAGGAGGGAAAAAAGCTCCTTCCAACTGYATTTTTCATAGCCCAGGATCACACATGGTGGAAGGCATTTCATTCATTTTTTCAGCTTCTATTTCCTTTCCTCAAGACGTCTTTTTATCTACAATTGTGGAGAGCATGTTTTATATTCATTAGGCCGAGCTTGCCCCTGGTGTAACCTTAGCCAAGTGTGTGGAGTTGGGCCAGGAACATTTTCAGCCTCTGGTCTCCTTCTTTCTGGGATTGTTACCACCCGAAACCAGCATCCCCCCCCAAGGCATGGCTTTCGGGTCGGCTAGCCAGCATGCACAGACGTGAGGCAGCGCCTTCTGCCCAGGGATTGGTAGCTGCCTGTGAGTCCTGTCTACAAATTGGTAAAACGAGATACCTCTGGGCGTTGYGGGAGAGTAAACTATATACAGACATTTCTTGCTTCCAAAATGAGAGCTTAAATGGCAAGTTTAGGGGCAGGTGCTGCCCTGGGAAAGCAAAAAGTGCTTAATCCAGGCATTTTGGCAGATCTCTGAGTAATAGCATGGAAGCAGGACCGCAGCTACATTACTATGTGCTGTTACTTTTCACAGCTCACGTTGCAAGTCGGCTCTAGGATGAGTTTGCCATTACAAACTCCACAAACAAATGGGAAGCACTCAACCAGTATTCCAGTGAACCCTGAATTTGGGTCTGTATTTAAACTATAGCTGCCTTTTCTTATTTACTGTCTCACTGTGGCTTAAAATAATGGAATGTGCTGCGAAGATTTGTCAGTGCGTAAGCTTACTCCCTGTAGGAGCAGAGCACAGCCCAACTGTCCACATTGCAGTCCCCAAGCAGAAAGACGCTGAGTGATGCTTGCAGATGATTAGAAGTTTTCTTTCATGTAAAGACTAAAAAAATTTTGCATTAACAGGGCTTTAAGACTAATAAGGCTCAGAACTTTGAAACCCTGTCTTGTTTTAAAATTAAAACAAGGCGCAGCAAAATCAGGTTAACTTTTATCCTTTGCTTTTATTGCTACTAATTGCCACATGAAGAGCCTGAAACAATGGGGAAAATGCTTACTTCAGATAGTCTGCATTTTTCCTCTGGCCTTAAGAAAATTGTATAATTCTTTTCTTCTGTTAATTCAACTGCTCAGAGAAATATTATGCAATAATATCCAAGCTCCCTGTACTTGACACAACTAATGAGAGAAACAGCAGCCAGGAGCCTCCAGTAGGTGTCCTAGAATGGCCAGTCCTGCAGTGGGACAGTGTAGCCTTTACTTGAAAGCAGCATAAAAAAATCAGAAAATGCTATCTTGAAGAATAGAGTAGTAACCCATTTTTTTCCTGGCCCTTTCCAAAAGGTGCAAATTCCCTGAGTCTGAATCAACACGGCCAAACTGCAGCATTTGATGCTACTTTAATACAAGGCCTTTGGAGGGAACAAAAGTCAAGGATTTAAGCCATCTTAATTCTTTCAGTGCAAATGAGGAACGACTCTTTGAAAATGAATGCAGGGATTAGGTGTAAAACAAACATGAACTCACTGGGGCTAACATGCCTGGTCCAAGGGCCAATTGCCTTTCCCATAGTAGGAACCTCCTTGAAACTAGTAGGAGAGTCAGGCCAACAAATTGTTTCAAAGCTCATGCCTTCAGGTAAAACTAAAATGCATGCATCTAAGTATGTATGTGCATGATTGTTTTTTACAGCAGAGGACTAATGCATCTACACAAAGTCCTGATGAGTGAAGGAACAAGAAATTTGCACTGTGACGTAGTAAAGTAATGGTGATACTCACATGTTGTTGACCTCAACAACATCAGTAAAAGCTGAAGTGCCCTGCTTTCACTGGATTGCTAGAATAAGGCAGTAATTTCAGCTAATTATCTCACTGAATGTCTTCTCCCTCTGCCCCCATCTAGAGTAAGTGAAATAAAAAGAACACCTTCTTTGGCAGTGAATATATAACCTAGGAGCCAAGTCAGCAGGCAACTGACTTCCTCCACCCTCCGGAATCATTACTTATTCAATTTACAGACAATAATAAATTGGGAGGGGCTGGAGGCACTTGGGAGCAAAGGATCAGAATTCAGTGTGATGTTGGCCAATTGGAAAAATGAGCGAAATTATGCAAGATCCAGCAAACCCAAGGGTTTAACATGAATCAGTAATGCCACATAGCTGTAGACAAACTCAACACCACAGTGGAATGTCGAATTATGAGTGCCATATTTAAAATGCACCAAGCCATGCCTTCAGCCTACACAGCACTGACACAGCATGTAGTGGTGTAACCTTGTGGGAGCACTGCACTTCCAGAAAGAGGAACACGGGACTGGAGAAAGCATAGAAAACAACAAAAATTAACGAAGGTCTAGAAAACATGACCTATGAAGACAGATTGAAAGACCTGGCTTTGTTTAAACTAGAAAAGAGAAGTCTGACGGGAGACATGATCACAGTTGCCAAGTATGTAGAAGGTTGCTACAAAGAGAAGATAATGAATTATCCCCTGTGCCTAATGGAGTAAGACAGAGAGTAATGGTTTTAAATTGCACCAAGGGGATTTCCCACCTGGGGAGGCTGTGGAATCTCTGTCACCAGAGGTTTTGAGGAACAGTTTAGACAAACATCTGTCAAGAATGATTTAGAAGTAGCTGCTTTGGGCTAGTGAGTTGGTCTCTGGAGGTGACTTCTCAAGGGTTCGTCTTTCTTCTGTGACTGGATGACAGGATCAACCTAATTGCCACATTATTTTACAATACTTTTCTGCTTGGAATAGAGTTTTGTCCAGTAACAAACAAAGCGAAACAAAACCCAACAAATCGCAAACTCTCTCTTGTTTGAACAGAAGGGAAGGCATGAGTTCATTTGTTTACATTAGCTAAGACAGTGCAGATATTTCATTGTGGTTCATTTAACTTTGGCCACAACATAAGATTAATCTGGAAGCTGTTAATCTGGGAATGGAATGTATATCACTTTATGTTAAATCAAATTCATCATAGCTATAATTCTGCTCATTCATGCCACATCATTTTCTTTGTGTTTGGTCCAATAGGTTCCTTTTAGCAACATTAGGCTTTCACAAAAATATATACAACAAAGACCTTCAGCTAAACACTACCTTTTGGATTAAGATATTTTTTCAGTTAAAGATACCGTATTCACATCAAACATATAAAGTTTTAACACAGAACAGTTAACATAGAACTTGCTTGCCATCAGTAACTTCCGTAAGCCTCCTCAGATGTAGCCAGCTTTCAGAGCTTACGCTGTTCCGTCACCAGAAATTTGTTATCATTAGAAGTATACTGTTCTCCCCTCAAAGTTATTAAAATGCCTGAGACAGTCCACTCCCAGCAGCACCATGTTCACAAAAGCAAGCAGAATTACTCTTGCTTTACTGAAGTGCAGAATTCTGAAGAGCAGAATTTGGCTTAAGTGATCATGGGAATACTGGTGGGTAGAAGTCCAATTTAGACAATAAGATAAAAAGTAATATCTCCCAGAGCAACATCTTACCTTCCTTAAATAAGATTACTCTTTTAAACCTGCAAGGATTTCAAGGAAGGTACTATGTTAGTCTTCCATTTCTGTTGGTATGTATTTTAGAACTCATGCATTGAAGCAAGGCATCCTAAATTATATTAATAGCAATTTCATATCACATCACTTCGTTTTTATTTATCAGGCACACCCCAACATTTTTTTGAAATTGTTTTATGCAATTTCTATTGATATTTTTTCTTCCTGCAATAAAATACCATAAGACAAACATATCTGTTCATTGTTTAAAAGGGAAAATATGAATCACAATGCAGTTTTTAAAAGATAATTGGGTATGATTAAATGAAGGAATAATGGAAAGAAGAAAAGAATAAGTGCCACTGACTACCTCCAGATATTCCAGGAGTATTTAACTGTGTATTTAAATGCAATCATCATGAATAATGGAAAGCAATATAGTCTTGAAGAATATATCCAAAGAGCACTTCTTTCATGGTGAATTAAGGAAATGGAAAAGGCCAAGGGAAAGCAGAGTTCATTCGTGGGCTTGCTCTTCCCCTCCTCCTGACAGTGCAACTCAAACTTGTCCATCTCTCCTTTCATTCTACACAGAAAAATGGGTAGTACCTGATACTTTGCAAACCACTTAATCCCAAACAGTTTTTAACAGGATCCACTTCAGAACAGTCCTGSCTGCCCCCCAGTGCTTTCTGACCTTTAGAGCACCAGACCAAACTGCTGTGTAAATCCATTTTAAGAATCCTGCAACATTTGGTAGAAGGTGTTCATCTGGGAAAGTCCCCCACATAACAGCACACAGAAAGTCACAAAAGCACCACTCCTCTCCCCAACATATAGGACATTCAAGGACAGATGCTACATAATGACACAGCAAATATTTAATGAAACTAGACTATTCTTCTGCCAACTGTTTTCCTCACACATTGCCACATACGCCTTCAAAGCCAGACTTCTAATTTTCATAAGATATTTGGGAGATATACTATAGTCACTTTTTTCCAAAAGCAGTCTGAAAGCACACTCAAAATTCCTCACAATGACCTATTAAATATTTACACTTAAAACTGTCTGTGTCCATTTTTTATAGCTGAGGTATGCTATCCACCTTAGCTAACCAAGAACTTTTCCTATCTGCTTTTAGGACTGTCTCATTTCAAATAGTCTTGTCTTTATGCTAGAAACTGAAAACATAAACTGTCAGGTTTGCCTGTTTAAAACCAAAGGTACAGTTCTTCTGTGGATACAGCTTTATGTTGAAGAGTAATCTTTTATGACTGTAACTCTTTAGTAATTAAGTGTAGTCTCCTGTGTCGTTCTATCAAACAGATCTCAGAAGGAAAACCTAATGATTATGAAAATTTAAAATATCATATTATAAGATGGTAGCAGCACCATCCACACTGKTTTTTTCTTCTTATTTGCCATTAGAAAACCTGCTTTCAAGCATTTAACTTTGCCAAACTTGAAGTGTGTCAGCTGAAGTTTTCCATTCTCAAAACCACAAGCATGCAAGCATTCCTGAGGATCCCGGGGGGGGAATCTTTTTTTTTTTTAACATATGAAAAAATTGTAGTCAATTTCCATTTAAAAAGTTCCAGTGCCTGTGTGGTAGGGCAGATCCTCTCTCACCCCGTGAGGGAAAAAGGGGTTAACAAATTCTTGGGTTACCGAAGAGCTGCACATCTGCAAGTCCTGAACAGGTGAAAGTCTCTATTCAGCATGGATTGATGATGCTGTGGTCATGGCCAAAATGCCCCAAAGGGCTTTTCTCTCCAGCAAAAGTCCTTGATGAAAGTAACCAGAAAGCACCAGAGAGCCGAGTCTCACTTTAAGGAAAGAGAGATAATACATCAGGTTTGGAAGAAAAGCTCCTCCTGCAGAGATCAAACTAGCCCAAGAATAAGAGGGGTTTTTGGGTTACACACTGGCTGACTGGGGACTGACAACAGTTAGTCCTAGAAGGCAGRAGATCTAGAAAATGGAAGCCTTTCCCTTTTACTACAGTCCCATGGGGATTGTGACAACCTTCATGCTTGCAGCAAGGATTCAGAGTTTTCCTGAGTGTGTCCTCTGCCTTGAGCCTTGAGAATGTTACTCTTCTCTTTAAAAAATGTGGCGCTTAAAAAAAAAAAAAAAAAGAAGTAATAATTACAGTTCACACCTCTTCAGCAGGTATTTCAAACTCTCTGAAGAGCCGGTCACTACTAAGCAAGTTGCAACCCAGGGCTCAGGAACACTTTCCTTGCAAATACAGCTATGGGCCGTGCTATTTTTCTGTATTTGAATAGTGACTCTTGGCATGGAGTCCAGAGCATGCAGATGAGAAAGTTAGCTAAATGAAGTTTGAAGACCATCCTGAGGATTCCTGTGGTGGAGATAAAAATTCCAATCTTGCTGATAATTCATGAGTGTAGTGTACCAGTGTGCAGCCACAGCATAGAAGGTGATCTCTTGGTTAATCTGATTTTGAACTGAAAAAGTATTCAGGTGGGTTATTCCACATTTGCTTTGATCATACCAGGCCCAATTCTGATATTCAGACTGCTGCTGAGTATGATCCAGCTGCACTACACTCCTATAGTTATCGATGAGACCATTGTGTTGAGGAGAATATCTGAATATGATACATAGTGACAGTATTATGATTTTGCTTAGCAAAAAACAGCTAAAGTCTTTTCAAAAGGACATTTGTTATGGAAATTAAACAACTTATAGAAATATCTTGATTTACTTAAACTAAATATTATATGTATAAATTGGGAATGCCTATTAAATACAACATTCTTTACAGTACTGAAAGTGATCTGGCCATACTGATTGATGTTAAAGTGGTGGTGGGAATTCCATTTTTTCCACTTTTTTTTTTTAAGTAATCTGATTAGTAAAGTTTAGTGATTCTGTTCTGGCAAATTTAACTGAAATGGCAGCACAATTTTGCAAGGAAAATAAAAAAATCTGTCTCAATCTGTCTCCTTCCACCAGTCATATATATGCTCTCTTCTCTTACCTAGGGTCAATGAACACTTAGAGTGCCTAGTTTTAAAAAAACAGTTGTCTAACAAATCTTTTCTAAGATCAAGACAAGTAAACTAGGAAGAATACAATAAATGAACATTTTTTCCATCACTTTATTTTCATATTACTTAAWTTTTTGTGAAAACATTTAAACATTTTTAACAGTTTAACATTTAAACAGTTATTAAAAGACAGAAATAGTTTATTTACATTTAAACCTGTTTTAATATCAGACTATCGCAACAAGGTACTATTTTAAAGAGAAGATCTTTCTCATGTATTCCCTAAGAAAATTACAGAATGTAGTATAAAGTTTAAACCAGTAAAATTCTGCCTTCAAACAACATCCATGCTGATTCCAGTAACCCCAAAGGAGTACAACAGAAGGACTTTCATGGCATTTCAGAAAGACATACAATTCTTCTCTCTTTCAGATTAATTTAAATATTTGGTTACAGCCAGGTCTAGTTTTAAAAATGGAACAGTTGTTATTTTAACTGCTTTTTCAATCTAGAGTAAAGTGGTCGCAGTCTAGCAAAGCACTACAGAATATAGCTAATATAAGCACCCAAGAAGTTCTCTGAAAGCCACTTCTGCGGTGATTTGCTAGAATGAAGTCAGAATGAGTAGTCTCTTTCTTTTCTTGATCTTTTGCCCTTATTTTTGCAATAAAGGTAACAGATTGTACAATAGAAGAACTTTGAGAACAGCTTGAGGAACTTGCAGAAAACAGTCAGAAGAAAACTGTAGTTTAAAAGGAAATATYATGCTGCTTGCCTATGGCCAGTTACCAGTCTCTCTCAGCAAGTCGTCAGTCTCAGAGCACCAGGGCCAAAGCTCCACAGGCTGGCAAATATCAGGGTAGAAACAATTGGAGCTTGCCATCCAAGGTGGCTGTGGTGAGCTACAGTTCAAAATAAAAGAACATATGGCTTTAATAAAGATCTTTCCAGTGAGTGAAGTTTGCTTTAGGGCAACGAACTGAATGAAGATTATTAAGAAGATATTTAAATTACTTCTGTGTTAAGGGGTCCAGGATTCATTTYAAAAAAGGAACAGATTAACCTATAGACTTTTCTCAACCAAGCTAATCTGAAAATTCCATTTTACTTAGATTTTTCTTTTCCAACTATTTTCAAATTTGTGTCAACATCCGCTAACACATCAACAGTCTGTAAAACCGAAGCATATGTTTAAACCACATAGAAAGACAAACAGACTTCACTGTGTATGACTCAAGAAGGGAGCATGGAAGAAATAAGAAAGAGCTGGAATAAATGAAGATGGAAAATACTATGAATTAAATCAGGCATACCAACGAATGCAGTTTTCTGATTTTTATTGGTGTTAAATGTAGTATAAGAATTTCCTTTGTAAGAAAGTATGTTGAAAAAGGCCACAAATCTTTATGAAGAGGCAAGCCTCAGACATGCATAAAAAGCCTTCAACTGCATTAGCTTTCTTTTACCAGTTTCACAAAATCTTAATCATAAAATAAGAGCAAATACTATTTTCTGCAATTGCTTCTACAAACAAGCAGTTGAAAACCTGCTGTAGCTCAGAAAGTAATGATCTACAAATGGCACTTTTYGTTCAAGATGTTTACTCCTTGCACATTAGCATTTACAGTTATTCATACCAGTGACAAAAATCTGAACAGCTGGAATCAAAAATGTATCTCATGCTCTAACCAGTTCATCTGATGAACTTTTCTCATCCTCACTTTTCTTGATCTGTTCTTTGTTTGATGTGTTTATTCGTTTGTTTTCTTCCTTTGGATAAAATGGCTCTGTGGTCAATAAATTAACTTCTTGGCTTTGTATTCCCTCCTTCAACATCTCCAATGACAAATTCTTTTAATCTCTCACAACGGTTATGTTCCAAGACAGTGACTTTTGTTCTCTTATTTCTCACTCTCACTTATGTAATCTTAAAGTACAGACTACCCAGAACTGTCCAATCTAATTCCTCCAACTGTATTTTTTTATAGCTATCCAAGACCATTACATCTTTCTAAAGACTTTTATTAGCTCCTTATCTACCTCTGTAACTTATTATCGGAAAGATGATATATATATAAAATATCTAAGTAATGTGTTCTTTCTAAGTTTCTGTACCCATTTATCTTGTGGGAAAAAAGTAAATGCTTTTATTATTATTTCATCTTATCACAAAAGAACTGACTTAACCTGAGAAATCAGAGATAGATTCTATTCTAACAACTGAAGATTCATTATTACGTGAGATAATATAGAAACCTTGTTTAGTTTTCAATTGAAAAWAAAATAATTGCAAACAAACTGAATTTTTACAAGACCGAAGGAGGTCATCTGGTCCATCTTCCTGCTCTAGGTGCAACCACTGAAAACATTAGAAGAACTTAGCTATGGCTTTGTCTGCCTAAATCTTGAAAAACTACAAGGAAATTTCACAACTTGTTCCAGTGTTGCACTGCCCTCTTAGTGCCTTTTTTTTTTCTAATGTCCAACCTGAACTTCAACAACTGCAATGTGTAGTCAATCCCTCTTGTCATATCCTCTGACTGTACTGAAACGCTGCTTGGCTTCCACCTGCTAGATATAAATGTATTCCCTACATTACTATTACATTCTTCTTCCTGAGTCCTTCTGTTTTTATTATCCATTCTACTCCATCTAACCACCTTCCACGCTTTTGACAACACCAAACCACAGAATCATTGAAATGTTGGCTGAACTAAAAATGCCCGCCTTCTGTCTTTCAGATCTCTCCTCCTTGGTCATGTGCTCTAAACCACTGATTGTCGCACAAGTCCTCCTCCTTCCTTTTCCCTTTCTCCTGCTTTTTCAACCTGCTTTCCTTGGCAGTAGATAAAAGAGGCTGCCCTTTGATTGCATCATTCTCCTGAGAAGTGTTACACTCAGTATCTTGCCATGGATAAAAGGAATATACCCTATATACAGAGCCAGCAATATTTTTTTTAAGTTCAACCAATGTTTTAAAAGCGTAATCAAAATAAAAGAATTATTAGACAGTTAAAATGACACTCATAATCCAAAAAAATGCCTAATTATTACAGAAAAGTTTCATCAAAAATAGAGTTTTGGATGGGGTCAGTGAGTCACTGGCATCCTGAGGTCTTCCCTGGGAGGAGTACAATGTTGATGGCAGGGATTTTCTTCCTCCTCAGACTGGGGTTCCTTTGGGTTATTTTTAGACATTACRTGGGTTAGTGCAGACTAGCCCTACTCTGGTCCCATGGATTGAAAGTCTGTTAGCACACTGAGTGCATCCCTGGAGTTCATCTTTTGGTTTGACTTGATCAGAGACAAATCCAATTCACATCCTCCGTGAGTGTACGGCAATGAGAAACAAAGTTGGATAAGTAGGGATAACTGGGACATTCACTTCAAAAGCGCATTTCTGATCCAGACTATGTTGCTAATACATGCTCACAGRGAGTCCAGTTTAGCCTTCAGATTTTAGAATAAATTTCTATACCTGATTGCTAAAAAAGCATTTTCACTTGTAAAAGTGGCATACTTGTTTCAGAAGTGACTGCAAATAAACGCAGAACACCCATAACAACAGTTTTCGTGTGTTACATTTCAGACAATATAGAAATTTTAGTTAATAGTACAATAGTAATACAATAACAGTACAAAGTTAATTGCAATCTGTATCAATATAGATCAAAAGAGCTACTAAAAATCTGATCTATAGGACCCCTGAAATTCCTGAATTATTACACCTAAGAGCTATCAGAATTGATGAATGAAGAATGTGCTTATCTATATTTAGAATCCATAGAAATTTGAATAAGATATTAAAGAAAAAAATAATGTCTAACTTACGCCAATATTATATTTCCAGAAAGTGCAGGCATGTAACTTCATTCAAACCTCTCAGCTCCCAAACATGCTACTGCAAAATTGTGGTTTAAATTATATTTGAAATCTCTATAGTAGTTAAGTAATATACTACTTAAATTTTTWWWAAAAAAAAATTGTCTTACTATTACATATTCAAATTTTGGCATCAGTTTTGTGAATAATTTGAAACCTATGTAAAGGTTTCCTATGGGACAAACACTAGAACATCATGGAATATTAGAGGGTATATGAAAGCATGGACTGTTTTTCATATAGATGGATATATGAGTAGTGAAGAAAAGACCTTCAAGTAGGGCAGAGAAGGTGTAAGTTTTCTGCATTTTAGAGCTTTTTACAGAAGCTTCAAGGTTTAGAAAACACCTATGACATCTGGTGCAAGAACGGCGGGAGAACAAGTTCTTGAAGACAGTGCTCCTTTACTTGATGGGCTGCAGAAGATATAAAAGTTTGCTGCAATAAAGTTAAAACAGTGACATGCAGTGTTGGAAGACTGTCAGTTAACTAACAGAATGAATTTCAAGACATTGCCTTTTGAATTTCCTTTTATAATAACACAGTATATATATTTTTTTTAGAATTATCTTTTGAGGGTGGGAAATATGCTTCTGTAGTGGTGCCACATAAAAAAATGTGCTGTAAACTAGAGACGTGGGGGTTTTTAACCCACAAACACAAACAGTTGACTTTGTATAGAAATGCATATAACAAATATTTTGTTTTAATATTTCACACAACACATGTATACAGTGTAAGCTTCAAGACATACTGTACTTCAGGACTAATAAGAATCAAAGCAATTCCAGCTAGTTTCACGTTACAGGCACATAATATGATTTTGCTTTCTTTTAATTAGTATAAATACATAAATTTGCATAATATGCAAATAGAGATAAAAATCTTGAAAAGGTCCACTAGCTGCACAGCAAAAAGTATTATCTTGCCAAAAATCCAGTATCTCAGCAGACCAGATGAGAATATAGTTTTTAGAGTTTTACTATTTTCAGTTTTCATTATTCAAAATATTTTTTGAAAATAAGAGGGCACATGTAGAACCAAAACTGCCAGAAGCAGATGATGTGGACCAATATGTCTCTGCAAAGTCATCCCTCGAGCTTTGAAAAGATAAGTATTCTTCAGGTCAAGCTGTATATACAATTTATAGGAATAGTTGCCACAAACTGTATTTTCAAAGTAGCAATCGCTGTTCAGGGAAGCATAAGTTTATGGTTTGGCTAGTCAGTTAATCTTATCGTTGCCTTCATTTTCTTATATGGCATATATTGATATGATAGGAAAAAATTATCAGAGCAGAATGAAAGTATAACATACTGAGTTGTTATTTAGTAATACTCTTGCCTATGAGACTGGAGAAATATTTACATACAAATAACCTAAATGTTGTTGAAGCACCAACTGCAACTCCAACAGTTGCATAAGAGTCTGTGACTGCCAACTGACCACTATGGAAGTTTAGAGCCTTTCTACATTCCACCATGTACTTGAGAGGTAGAATAAACATATCAAGTTAGATGAATACACATAGTTTCTGATTTAACTTACACTTTTTACATCTGCTTTTGAATGTCCTAGCGTCATTTTTACATTATAGACTTTAGTTCAAGAACATCTTTTTAACATTGTCTGGACTCCTATTCCACATGTTAGAGAGGCTTGCCATTGCCTCCGCTTCAATACACCAAAACCTAACTTGACAAGAAATATATGCTTTTCAAAGGAAATGCTAATTCATTACACAGCTATCAAACAACATACACAGTAAGTTCAGAGTTTAAAGTAATCTTCTGTAGCCTTCTGGTCTATTAAATCAACATGTTTTGAAACTGGTCATACAGAACTGCTTCCCAACCACCACAGTTATTGTGCTACGCAGTAATAAACAATGGTCAAATTAAAAAAAAAAAAAGTACCTATTAATTTTTTCCCGCAAGTCATTTTGTATAAATAACTTACATACCAAAATCAATACCTATGAAAGCTACTCAAAACCAGAACCATTGATTTTTCATAAAACCAAGAAGTGCTGTGCCAGAGCCCATCACATACTGAATTGTTCTGATTACAAGCTAACCACTTCTCTCCTTCTAAAAAAAAGATTAAAAAAACACTCACCAAATTGATATGCAGTTGCAACTTTTCAGTTGACCCATACAGAAACATTGAGTCTGCAGTTAGATGGTGGGATCCCATCCTGCAGCACAGTGTCCCACTCACCCCACGGACTGGCACAGCTGGTCCTACAGTACCATGGTTGGCAGCACAGAAGGTGCACGGGCAAGTGGCACTGCTGGCACTGGCAGCAGCCCCTGCAGGAGGAAGTGGCAGGGCCTTCCTCATGGAGGGACTGGGGATGGATGAGTATCATCAGTCAGAGCAGCAGAGACAGGTCTAAAGAACTAATGGTAAAAACGAAAGCTGTTTTTCATGAATTTCAAACCTAAAAAATACCTGGTTCGTTTATATGTACAATCAACTTGGAGTCACATTGATATAGTAAGTTTTGGAGTTTCTTTAGAGACTCTTTAAGCAAATTTAATTCATTCTCTCTTCATTCTTTTCACATAACCTCAGAAAGCAGAGATTAAACTAAATACTTCAACCTTCTCTACACTATTCARTGTGTCGCAGACTTCTCTTATGCACGCCTTTTATACTCGGGATAACCAAACAAAAGATAACCTCTCAATGTGGCYTCAGGTGTAACCTATACAGAAGTCAGAACAACCAAATATCATCTTGGCAAGTACTTATTTTGAAAATGAACTTAAAATTAGTCACACAGATAAAATATAGGCAGAACTCGTATCTCTCTATTGCCATGCAGCAGTATCTTTAGTTTCATGGTTTTCAGCTAATTATGAGAATTGGAAAAAAAAGGCACTGCTCAATGGGTTTGAAGTGTGGTACACAAGAACAAACACCGTCTTTTATTCCACATATTACAGTAGACAAACRTTACTGATACAATAAATCTCAATTTCAGGCCATTGGCAACAAGTCATGTTCCAAATCAGTGCTGTAAATCCTTCAGAAGTTTGACCACTGGTTTTATTTTTAAAACCATAAACTAAATGCCAATGGAAATCTTTAAATGCCGAGACTCTTTAAAAACTTACAAATTTGAATTAACTCAGAACTAAACTTATATCAGAAATAAAATTGTAACTAATTGTAATGATTTTTAACATCAATTAAGTATATATTTGCATTTATTTTTATATGACATACCTATAAATCCTTATACAATATTATAAAACTCCAGATTCTTAATCAATACTGGTCATACCTAGACTGATACGCATTTTAGGGAACAACTCAGGTCTCTTTTCAATGGATATAGTCAATGTCTATTACAACAGATTTTTGTTTTTATCACCTTTGAATGGATAGATGTAATCTCTGAATTTACTAGTGGCACACTCACAGCTGCAATATAAAACTGTCAGAACACAAGTCATGTGGCTGAAATGAAATTGATAGGAATACCACTAAACACTAGTGTTTATCAATGAAAACAAAACCACCAATACTGTAGCACTTACTGTTGCTCTTGAATTTTGCATTGGACTGACAGCTAGCAACAATCAAGAACAACAGAAAAAGGAGACATTATGGAACTGACTTTTATTATATTTTCCCTGTTCAGAAAGTGATGTCTAAAGCAATGTAGAATCCACCACCTTTACCCCTGAAGATCTAGAGTACATGAAGGCTTTACCAACTCTGGTTTTGTGGCTTAACCCAAGAACAGAAGAGATGCAAGCAGCATTTTGAAAAGATTGGTTTTCTTGAAAGATGATTGCTTAATTTGACAGCCACATTCTAAGTGTTCAATCAGTTAGATCAAAGCCACATGTTTTTTTCACAGACAGAAGACAAAATAGAAGTTTTCATTGTTAAGGTATCTATCTCTCCTATTGCAGAAATGAGAACTGAAGAGAAAATATAAAAAACATGTTRGCAGCTTTTAACCATAATTCCTTGAGATGTAGCATACACACACATAATCATATAGGGGGTAAGTACATGTAGTGTCATTCAAGAGCTGAGGACTTTTCTGCCTTCATAGAACCCATAGATGATATGCTCACATTTTTCCTCCCATCATGCTCAGTGCATGGATAGGGTAGATCGAGTACATTGCTCTGTTTCCCTCAAACATGGAATCCACATCACTGATTCCCAGAGAGAAATCACCAAAGAACAGAAGACTGCCAGAAAGTGAATCCAAGCATGTCTAAAAAAAATTCCATGTGGCTTAGATCAGAAGTGTTGACACTTGAGGTGGAATTCATCTCACCTAACTTTTAGTGTCTCTGATATCTATACGTGATATGTCTTGCATATCAGAGATGGCTTGCATATCTAGAGGGACCCAAGTTCAGAGGCCACCATGAATAACCCATTAAAACAGTTGTTAAAGGAGTCACTGATGATGTATGTACAGAGATGTTCTAGGTAGGGCTTGGGCCCTAAAAAGGAGAAAGTTTTTTCTAGAATTGGTAGGAAGGATAATTGTAAAGAAAGCCAAATTATTCAACAGATTGAATTTATAACCAGCAAACAATGCCTCAGATTTGGCAAGCTGGAGCTGTAGAGAGGCTGAAGAATAAATACAATTTTTCCAGACCACCTTTATGTGTGGAACCCCATCAGAAAACTTATCAATAATGTAACAGATCCACCGTATGCAGTATTTTCACTAGTCACTCAAGAAAATCAATCAACATTTAAAGAAAAAGATAACTGAATGCAACCTAGAGAGATCATCTAACTCAGCTTTCTACTGAATCTTCATAGCAAAACCTTATTTTTAAAAACCCGTATTTTTATTTGTAATTTCCTCTCCAGACAAAATATTCAAGAAACACAGATCTGAAAGCAACAGATCTTCATTTTATGGCCTCACCTGGGCTTCTTCTCATTTAAAGTTCTTAAAATTTTACAACAAATAGATACTTTGGCAAAGCCAAACCATATGTGCATATTTATTTGAAATTTCTGCCCAGACTTCTCAGTGTGTTTATTCAAGTGCTTTTGTTTGGAGCAGAAGAATAGATTTACTGGAGCAAAGATCCACCTAGCTAGACTCCATCTTGGAGTCTTCTCCAAGAGTGATATAAACAAATACCTAGGAAAGAGTGAGATACTCTTGCAGCTTGAATGTAGGTGCACCTACATTCAATGTTAGGGAACCTAACACTAGGACCTAACCTACCTAACACTAGGACCTAACCTAGTGTAAGGTTGGACTCTATGATCTTAAGGGTTCTATGATTCTATGACTTCCTGAGGCAAATACAATTTCTACATATTTGGTAACGTAGTCAAGGGTTGACTCTGGTGGTCTCCCTCACCATGAAACAGTCATTCTTAGAATCTAAAATCTGATCTCTGCATACATCCTGATATGGCAGGGTAATGGACCTTCCTGCCCTCACTGATCTATCATAGCACAGACATTGTTGCCATCCTGGTCTTGTTACTAGGATATAAGTCCAATACTCTATTCTTCCTGTACAGGCCTGGAATTTCAGCTTGTACAGGACTCCTTATTACTTGTTGAGGTTTGTTAATTTGCCTCTCTTCTACACTGTCTTTAACATAAAGCATACCTCCACTGCCAGAAAGTTTTAGTCTATGTTCCCCGTACATTTTGTAACCTTGTACTGGAGCGTCTCACTGATTAGCCTTCTTGACCAAATTTGTGATAAGCCTAACAGATCACCCAGGGCTGCCTTCACTCAGTGCTGACCACTCCATTTTCCCATCTTATTTCTTAGTATTTGTGCAAATGTATCACTAGTTCCTCTCTTGGCAGCCTAACTTCTATTTTCTACCTGACTATTTCTACCCTCTGACATATCTGTGAGAATACAAAATTTCTGCATCTTGATCTTTCATAGCAGTGTCATCCCAAACCCGACCTTAAGTTTTAAAACCTTAGTTCCCTTATGACTCAGATTAAGTTCATCTCTTCTGGACAGATGTTCCTGCAACCTCCTGGGCAGTTTCCCTAAGGTATCATATTTTCACACGTAATTCCCATTTCAGCACCTGCATCTCTTTGCTGTCAGGTTTTAGTAAGTACTATTTATGTGCTCAAAAAAAGCAAAATTCTCGTCTATATTTAACATGACATTTTTATTGGCAAGTAAAACCAGTAATTCCCAATAAGTCTTTTGATGTGTGAAATTTACTTGACCAAAATATACGTGAAGCAATCTTAAATCTATCTTCTTGCTTCTATACCAACATGCAGAATTCTTTTTCATTTAAATCTGACATTGATGAAGGAAATCTGAAGGAATAAGCTACCCCAAATACCTACAAACTCCTCTAATGGATCTAATTTCTTTGACTTTGCCTTCTCAAACATAGATAATGATCTGTGTAAGTATATAAAAATCCTCAATCAGCAAGATAATAAAAGCCAAATTAAATATCCTTATCTAAAATAATATAATCCACTTCATATTTTTCTGCCTCTACAGCTAATGAAGAAACAAATACATGACAGAATGTAGTTATAATGCTTATACCACTACTGGAAGGTAGGTCAACACCACAGCAATGCAAATGCTCTGAGGATAGATGTGATGCAGAATAGGATTTTATGGAAAGCTTTGCACATTTTCCAGCTTTAAGATATAAGCCAACGCTTGTTAAGTCCGGCAAGAGAGTTTCCTCTAACTTCAAGGGGTCTAATTAGATTTTAATGTAAAAAAGGCAGTAACTGGAACAACACACTAATTTAGAGTTACTCTTTACAACTCATAGCAATCAAAAAATCTAGTTTCACTGCTTGCTACTATACTATTAATGACAACTTACATAGGCCCTCAAATGCTGTTTTTCTTTTAATAGGCCATATTAAATATTTCCATTCCAGAAACCATGCCATTTTGGCAGTAGACCCTCATGTGTGCAGAGCACTAGGACAAAGTAGTGGTAAATGATCCTTAATGCAACTAAATACATATCAGCACATCAAATCCCAGCTGCTAGAATACAAATGAAAGGTGACAACGTAAAAAATAACTGAAAATAAAAATAGGTCAGACTTAATAAAAGGATGGGTTGAACAGTGACGACATTGGAGAATGGTTCAATAAACATAACTCACATTTTAAGCACTCTCATATAAGAAGTGTTGTATGACAGAAGTACTACTGGGAGAGTGTCTCATACAAAATTTGTATCATGAACCTAAATAAATTATTTTTTCCTTTCTTTAGTGTGATCTTTGCTCACTACAGATGTTCTCTTTCTCCAAACTTTTTATTTTTTAATGAAATCATTATATTGGCTTGGGCTTTATGATATCATATCTGTTTTCATGTCAAAAACTATTATTATTTTTGTTATTGATTTCACAGCAAGCAGAAAGCTGAAGTGTAAAAGAATAGTTACTTTAAAACCCCCAAACATCTTAGCAATAAAAACTGAACCGAGGAAAGGACTCATTAAGTACAATTGTTTTTTCATACAATCTTTTATTTATTAAATTTGGTTCTAGCATAAAGTTCTGTCTCAACAGACACTCCATCCTGGTGGTCTAACACCTCGGGGGACTGCTCAAAGAATGCATGGAGCCTGACACTTTGAAGCAGCCAATTCCATTTCAGGTTAGTATTTATCAAACACACTATACTACTCACTTCGAAATGGGGAGGGGGGGGGCGCCTCACTCTGCGAATAGGAATGTGTTTGTACTGTGTAAAGAAAAATTACAAATGGCAATACTGAGGAAATAGGTGTGAGATTAGAGGATGAACTACACTTTTCTCTTCCAGAAATTATACACCCAGGACAGGGTCAAGGTTTTGAAGCACAGCAATAAAGGAAAGTGCAATTCACTACTCTCTATGTTTAGTGATTAAAAGGGAAAGTTCTCTACAGACCACATCTCTCGTAACAAGAGAACACCATACTTCACCCCCTATACCACAGAGGTATTTAAGTTTTACATATTATCATTTTAGACATGTAGCTTAGTCCCTTGCTTTGGAATCACAGATATCATTGTTAAACAATTTTCAGCGTGAAATATACATTTTTGATTTGTCATTGTTGTAATTACAAGGCAACAGCAATGGAAGTAGGTAAATACACTATATATAAATTCTTAAAGTAGCCTTCCATCAGAATTATCCAGTCATTTCAAATGCACATCTCAGCTTTTTCACTTTTAATTGAAATCATACATTGATGTATCACTCAGTTTATCTACAAGAAAGAAAAAATACTTTTCTGGTACATTTTCTTCCAACTTATTTAGATCCAGAAGAAAATAATAGGGAGGAAACCTAGAGTGGATAGGGGTTGATGGAAGACAAAAAAAAAAAAAAAAATCAGTATTTCCAGTTTTGTGAATAAAATTTGAAATGGATCTTACATAGAATCATAGAATCATTAAGGTTAGAAAAGACTTCTAAGATCATCGAGTCCAATCATCAACCCAGTACCCATGCCCACTAAACYATGCCCCAAAGCACCACATCCACATGGTTTTTGAATGTCTCCAGGGATGGTGACTCCACCACTTCCTTGGGCAGCCTGTTCCAATGCCTGACTACCCTTTCAGTGAAGAAATTTTTCCTAATATCCAATCTAAACCTCCCCTGGCGCAACTTGAGGCCATTTCCTCTTGTCCTATCGCTTGTTACTTGGGAGAAGAGACCAACACCCGTCTCTCTACAGCCTCCTTTCAGGTAGTTGTAGAGAGCGATAAGGTCTCCCCTCAGCCTCCTTTCCTCCAGGCTAAACAACCCCAGCTCCCTCGGCCGCTCCTCATAAGACTTGTTCTCCAGACCCTTCACCAGCCTCGTCGCCCTTCTCTGGACAYGCTCCAGCACCTCAATGTCCTTCTTGTAGTGAGGGCCCCAAAACTGAACACAGTATTCGAGATGCGGCCTCACCAGTGCCGAGTACAGGGGCACGATCACCTCCCTACTCCTGCTGRCCACACTATTCCTGATACAGGCCAGGATGCCGTTGGCCTTCTTGGCCACCTGGGCACACTGCCGGCTCATGTTCAGCCGGCYGTCGACCAGCACCCCCAGGTCCTTTTCTGCCGGGCAGCTTTCCAGCCACTCTTCCCCAAGCCTGTAGCGTTGCCTGGGGTTGTTGTAACCGAAGTGCAGGACCTGGCACTTGGCCTTGTTGAACCTCATGCAATTGGCCTCGGCCCATCGATCCAGCCTGTCCAGATCCCTCTGCAGAGCCTTCCTACCCTCAGGCAGATCAACACTCCCGCCCAGTTTGGTGTCATCCGCGAACTTACTGAGGGTGCACTCGATCCCCTCGTCCAGATCATTGATAAAGATGTTAAACAAGACGGGCCCCAAAACTGAGCCCTGGGGAACACCGCTCGTGACCGGCCGCCAACCGGATTTGACTCCATTCACCACAACTCTCTGGGCTCGGCTGTCCAGCYAGTTTTTTACCCAGCAAAGAGTACACTCATCCAAGCCATGAGGTGCCAGCTTCTSCAGGAGAATGCTGTGGGAGACAGTGTCAAAGGCTTTGCTGAAGTCCAGGTAAACCACATCCGCAGCCTTCCCCTTGTCCACTAGGTGGGTCACCCGGTCATAGAAGGAGATCAGGTTGGTCAAGCAGGACCTGCCCTTCATGAACCCATGCTGGCTGGGTCCGATTCTCCGGTTGTCCCGCACCTGCCTCGTGAGCGCCCTCAAGATGAACCGCTCCATAATCTTCCCCGGCACTGAAGTCAGGCTGACAGGCCTGTAGTTCCCCGGATCCTCCCTCCGGCCCTTCTTGTAGATGGGCGTCACATTGGCAAGCCTCCAGTCGTCTGGGACCTCCCCCGTTAACCAGGACCGGGTGATAAATGATGGAGAGTGGTTTGGCAAGCTCCTCCGCCAGCTCCCTCAGTACTCTTGGGTGGATCCCATCCGGCCCCATAGACTTGTGTATGTCCAGCTGGCGTAGCAGGTCATTAACCTCTTCCTCTTCGATTATGGGGGGTTTACTCTGCTCCCCATCCCCATCTTCCAGCTCAGGGGGGTGAATACCCAGAGGATAACCGGTCTGAATATTAAAGACTGAGGCAAAGAAGGCATTAAGCACCTCAGCCTTCTCCATAAACAGCCTTCTACAGCCTTCTACATAAACATAATGAAGAGTCCAAGAAAAAAATAATAGCTTTAGTTGCCTGCTGAATGTTTGTTCAAAAGGCAATCATGGTAAATGTCTTACTGCATATCTCACGTCTCAATTTAAGAAACTACAGACATAAAAGTTCAGTAAGGAAGAACTGGAAAGAAAAAAGCAGAGAAGTGGAAGAACTTATTTAATCTTTTCCTGGGTTAAGGGACAGAGAAGAGGAATAAACCACAATAAATACTGATGAAAGTATTCAAGCTAAAAAAAGAGAAGAAATTTCAAAAGAAGAGTGAGCCATTTATGTCTAATCCATGCTCATATCTGAGGTTCAGGCAAACCATTACTGCTTTCCAATGCATTCAGCCTTATTTAAATTTCTAAACAAGCCCCCATATCTAAGGCATGGATTTTATCCCTTAGCATAATAAAGGCAAAACTCCAGTTGACTTCCTGGGGGCCAGGACTGTAATTAAGACCTTTAACTTACAGTACCTATATGTAAGCCACTTCATCAGTTGTTCTGACTTCCTTTGCAGGACTACAGATGTAGAGAAAGCCAACAGAAACTTCAGAGGACTTAATTATAGAAATATACTTCCACTAGACTAATTAGCAAGTTTCCTATCAAATTAAGAGTTTGAAGTATTTTGACTTGTTTGAAAAACAGAGCTGAAGTAGCTTCAGAAGGTAAAGGGGAAACACATCTCAGACAGCAAAATCTTATAGCAGGGACATTTCTAATTTCTGCAGACTGCAAAGTTTTAATCCAGCTTGGCCAGCATTCCATACAGCCCCCGCATCCCTGGAGACCCACACAGGGGCTCTTGCTCTCCCTCACTGAGATGGTGGGATACCCCATCTTATGGTGTGCCCAGCCCCAAATTACATGATCGTCCACATTGATTCTTATAGCAGAGGACAAATGTGCCACCTGGTTTCTGTCCACGCACCTGACTGTAGCACAGCAACACAGCAACCCTTCCTGGTCTGAGAATCCACACACGGTGCAGCTAATTCATGCACGAGGGACTCGCTGACAAACTTAGCCTAGAGCAAGGGCTTCTGGAGGGGCACAGAGAAAGCAGCATAGTACTACTGATGCTCGAGACACAGCGGCTGCAGATAGCGTAAAAAGAAGCAAAATTGTTTCCCTCATCGTGTGAGAATTGACAGGAGTGATTTTGTGGTTTTACTTTCATCAGTGCTGGACTTTGTGACATATTATTCTACACATATTATTTCTCAAATTCCCGAATATGGTTCTTGGCCTCCTTATACACAGAAGTTTAGCCCTCCTTGGCAAAGGCTAGCTTGTGTTTGCATCAAGTCTATTGGAGTCAAATAGGASACACCATTTCTGGAGGCCAGTAAAGCATTTCTTGAAATGCAATGCCCAAAACTGGCTAGAGTGCCCCATGTGATGACTTAGTAGCACTTATGTAGGTTGGACAAACTGTAAAAATTGTTTGATGTCTCACATTAATATGATGCCATCCCTCATTTGATGCACTTAGTACAAAACCTGGCAACTGGAGGTATGACTTTATGTCCAGTTATGCCTGTATTCTAAGAAGAGGTTTTCTAATCTGCTTTAATTAGGGGTATCATGCTAATCACTTTAAGCTATTTCCTTTTTATTTCCATCACAGATAAAATAATTTCTATTTCTATGCCTCATTACTACTAATTCTTCTTTGGCTCCCATTTTCTTTCCATTGAGTCAACATCAATGAGAAATGAAGAACAGAATTCTTTTAGACTTTTCAGTCACACTACATAATCTTGATCTTCTTGTTATCCTCACAACATAACAGCTCACATATTTTCTTGCTTCTTTTCATATTTATAGCTAAATATAATTTTATTTTTGCAATATTGGGACTTTTTTCAAGATATAATTTATCTTGACTTTTCATGTTTGTCATTTAAATCTTGTCTCTATGTTGCTGATGTCTTATAGACACCTATGTGCCAACAGATATTGGCCATTCAGGAAAGATAAGAATCATTAGTTTGCCTTAGGGGAAGGAGATCATCAGAGATCTTTGCTGGTTAAAAAGGCAATATTGTCTAATAATAATAATAACAGCTAGCTAAGCTGCTCATAAAGACAGGTCGCACAAACTGAGTAAGCTTTCAAAGGCTCCTCTCTAAACTAAGAAGTCCTAAAGAAGGATAACGGGTCTTGTTCTGGACAGATTAATTAGGCAATTTTACCTCTGGCTTATCACTTCATTTTGTGGTTGACTTCTGAACAGCAGGTGTTGCCTTAAGTCATGAGGGACATAGTGAGCAGTTTTGGTCTTATTGCACTGTCAGCCTGCCTCCCAGATGTGAAATGAAGCTCATGGTATAGAGTTAAAAAAACATTATGTTGTTACTCCTACTTTTTTGGACATGCTGTTTCAYTGATCTCAGTTATGGGGGTCTCTAAGATAATCAAAGTAACGCATGTGCCCATTACCAGCCAATATAAAGACAGAAGAGGAAAAGTAAATCTTTAACACCAAAAGGTTTGGCAGTGCCATCTTGCTTAGTATGATATAATGTTCCCAAGAGAACGGACTTCAAGAAGAAAGCAAAAGGAGAGAGTAGTACTCAACAGAGTAACCACTGTGCACACAGTTTACAAACAAAAAAGCTAAGAGAAAAAAGGAAGAGAAAAGAGAGCCAAGAAGTGCAGGAAAGAATAGTACTAGAAGCCATTGTTCAGAACCATTTTGTACTAAGAAACAAGAGAAAATGCAATATTCACAATGCACAGGAAGAAAAGAAAAACAAAAAGAAGTAAAACAAGTAAATATTTGTTTCTCTGTAAGCACACAGAACTGACAAAAAACTGTAAGCACACAAATGAACTGACAAAAACTCTAAGCGTAAAAAACAATATAGAGCAGACATATAAACCATGTCCCTGTCCCAAGTGTGAGTGGGATATATGTGCCCTTTCTTGAGAAGACCTAGGTTACAAAGTCTCTGCCTTCAAGTGCTAATGGAACACCCACCCACTTTGCAAATGTACGTATGTGCTCCCATTGGAAAAAAAGGCAACATATGTGAACACTTCCCCTTCTACTCTAACCTTGCTTTAACCCCCAACTGGTAAAATCATGCCATACATTAACAATGAATGTTTATATGGGCGTACATGCATGAGTTCATATCCATGCACATATATAAAGTTTATTTTTACTTTCTTCAAACTTCAGAAGTTGGTTGTGTGCTAGTTGTGTTTCACATGAAGAACACCTCAGAGCCTTTCTTCCTGAACCCATAAAGGTTTACAAACCTGCATTTAAACAAGAGTGCCATGTTCGTATTACCACGTCTATAAATACACATCAATTAACATATAAAAACACACAACACAATGTAAAATACAGCTGGTTTGCCTCAGGATATTATGATGAGGGAATTGAAAATGTCTTACCTTGGTAAGAAACAAGAACTTTGGTTCATGTACATAAAAGCAGTAGAATGATTACATCTTTTCAGTGTTAGAATAACACCACCTAAATCTATACTATTTGTTCAGAATTTACAGTATCTAAACAGCCTGTGAGCATTCATATCTGAGACTTCCTTTGAGAGTTCATACTCAGAGTCAGTGCTGCTTTGCTTTCTGATAAAAAGCTGAAGTATATCCATGCTCCTGGATGAAGCCCTACTCCCACTGAAATTGAAAGGAAAGTAACTAGCAATTACAAAAAGCTGGAATTAATCTCTAGGGTTTTGTGGCTTATACCACCAACAAAGATTAGTTTTGTAGTCACAAAAAGAGACTCACAAAGCATTATCTTTGCTTAAAAATCTTGCAGAGATTGAAATGTGGAATAAGAATGCCACAAAAATATTTTCAATTGTAAGAACAATGAAAGACTGTGGAACAGATTCTCATTTCTGACCAGATTTAGACTGGATAATTCTACTGGTTTCCACATTGTAACTCCAAATTTCCATAGTTTTGACTGATATCATAGTCAGTTACATCTCAGTTGCAAATGATCCTTCTACCACAATATTTGACCATGCAATTAATTCTCAAGATGGTCACCTCAGCTCTCCATAAAATGGTATAAGAAAAGGTATGCACCTCAGAACAGAATCCGTAAGAGCAGCATGCTGAGTAGAGAGCTGTTCGCCAACAGAGAAATGATGAAATCAAGGATATGCCTTAACTTCTGTCCTTTCCCAGGATTCAGTGCCTTACCATGGACTAAGCAGTGGGAAGCTCACTTCACTCAGGATTCATGGTCTAGAACACTTTCCTGAAAATATTTGTTTATGGGCTGCATTGCTGTAACTGTTGGCTGACTACTGTGATCCATGAGGGATTTTTTTTTTAGCTTCTGAATGTTTTATTCAATATTCACTTCATATATATATAATTCAAACAGCAAGCTCTTCTAGACAAGGACTACCATGTTTTTGGGTACTATATCAAAGAACTGATACTGCATAAGAGAAAATGGTGCTAGGAAGAGAACCTTCAGTATGTGTTATGACTGCAGTTATGTGCACAGCAGTTGCTTCAGTGTCACTCATTTCCAGATGAACCAAATAATAACCTGCAATGGCATTTCCCCACAAAGGGGATATGACATGGAATAAAAAGAATATTCTAGATCAAGAAAAGTTGATCTATTTTATATATTATTAAGATCCATGCTGTAACTAAAAGGTTTTCTGTCCCTACATCTCTAATCAGAAGTCTGTTCCAGATCCCCATTCATTTGATTATTGGGCAGAGTTTTTAAGTTTTTCCATGATTGCTGTTTCTAAGAAATTCTTTTTGAAAGTTTCATGGCTGGACTAAGTATTCTACTAAGAATTCCACATATTCCACATTCCACAATATGTCACAATTCTGTACAATTCTCCTTTCCTTGTAGTTCCCTAGTTCTGTGCAGCAGACACAAATTTGCACAAATCGGAGGACGGCTGCTAAACTGGTTGCTAATTTTTTCAGCCACATATCCACACGTATCTCTTACCTATTCCACTTTAAATGTGGGGCACTGTAATAAAGGGTTTGTCATAATTACAGTATATTGAAGGCAATCTTGAAGCAGTCACATTGCTGTCAGGTTGCCGAGAGAGACTGTGGAGTCTCCATCCTTGGAGATATTAAAAAGCTGACTGGACATGCTCCTGAGCAACCTGCTTGAGCAGTGCCCTGCTTGAGCAGGGGGGTTGGACTAGGTGATCTCCAGATGCCTCTTCCAACCTCAACCATTCTGTGATTCTGTGATATCAGAATGGTGAAGCAGGCATCTGAAGATACTGCATGATGAACAACAACAAAGAGTGCAATGAAGTAGGGTATGTTATTGGCCTCAACCATTATCATGAGAGAAAGAAGGATGTCAAGGTTAGTCAAACTCTTGGGTACATTAAAGCAAAATTCAATTAAATTCAAAAGAATGAAAATATATAATTAGCAGTATGAAAATGTCTAATAAACCATTTTTTAATGTAGAAAACACTTTTACCGTATTCTTACAATGGCAATATTTGAAAGTCTGCAAAATACACTTAGAACTCACATGGCTGGACCAATGATCAGGAATGGTTTCCAGATCATTTTCTTTAATGATAGGTTTGAAACAACTTAAATGCAATCTCAGACATTCTTCAAAAGACTGCCTTAATCTCTGAGGCTGCTAATGTTTGCATGACATCATCGTCATTACAAGCCTGTSTCTTCACTCAGTAATGAGAAAAACCGAGGGAAACATGAAAAAGAGTTTTTACTAGTGTTCTACTCAGGTGTATAATTTCAAATTCCACTTCAAAATCTGGACATTAGCTCACAGCAAAATACACTCAAAACCCAAAATTCTTTCATGCAAATCTAGACACACAAGTGTAATCAGGCAGTCCCCTTCAAAGTAGTTGTTTTATACCCCTTCTTATCCTTGATACACTAGAGGAATGGATTTTTCTTCCTAAAACTGAAGCATGTATCTGAACTTAACAGGCTCACATATCTTCTTTCATTATTCATTCCACATTCAAGTGAACTTGTTTACTTAGAGTATRTTGCTTTTTTCTTTTTTTTTTCTCAAAACCCTGACATTCTCATACAAATTCCACATTTAAAATAGTCACTTCATCATGAAATAACATATCACAAGAGAAAGATAACTATGAAAAGAGTAAACCTTCTGTGTAAAGGAACTTCTGTGACTTCTTGCATTCAACATTTTCAAAACAAAATGCAAGAATAAATGGAAATTTTYAATATTATTCATCTTGGGTAGTGTTGTTTCTATCCCCATATGGTATTTACAAAATTTCTCCAACAGGCACAAAGTTCATGTGTTACAAAAGCTGTGAGAAAGAGCAACATTTTTTTAAAAATGTTAAAATTTTAAAAAGTAGGTGTTAACTACTGACCACATAGGCACAAGCAGCATAATGAAGTCATTTGTGCCTGGCAGATCTAGACCCAACTGAAAGTAACTGCAAGTGGATGTATTTCTTCAGGGTACCTACACATACAGTTCAAATTGTCAGCATAGTTTAAAAAATTGTAAAAGATACAAAGACCAACAACATTCTCTCAGATTAGTTGTCTAAAAGAAAGGGGTATAAAAGCAGATATATCACTAAAACATTTAGCAGTAACCACAGTGACAGGAGGCATCCTAAATTTTGTCAGGTTTTAATTTATTTCTAGATTAACAATTTAAATAAAGAAAATAAACAGTGATTAGTTAGTAATCTTCTTATATGCTCATACAAAAAATTTGCTGATGTAGCAAGTCTATTTAAATACATAATTTATACTAAAAATAACACCACTGTAATTTTTAAAGAACATTAAATTAATGGAAATGCTAAACAACCTCAGTTCTGCCCTGCCACTACAAAATATAGTATGATATTTTTATGTAAGTTAAATTTACTAAAACCTCTTAATATTTACTAATGACTTTTAGTCAGACTAAGTAACAGACATGTATTCCAAAATTTATTAAAGTGAAAGTACAGTGATTAAATAGAAGAAATCCAGATGTCTATTCCTCTGGCTTAAAATGGTAGAAAAGAGGGAAATGTATATTTGCATCTTCCATAAACATATGCATGCAACAAAGTTTAACCTGAGATTAAAATGTAACTTTATGCATGAACTGCAGAACTTCCTGATCAAAGTCATGGAAATGTAATTTCATAAAAAATCATTGCACTAGTATTATATTATCACTTTCCCACAGAAAGAAACAGAAGGCCCAGGGAGATTCCACTCTCAAGTTGTCAAAAATACTTCTGGAAGCAACTACTGAATGCAATTCTTAAGATGAACCTTGAAGAAAAGGAGAAGCCAAATGTGTTTTCTGTGTATAATGAAGTACAGTTGTTGGCAGTCAAAAAACTTAAAACATAATGAGACTTCACCACATGAAAAAAGTATCTTCCCACTACTTAGTGACACACTGCAACAGTTTGTACATGAAAGAGTCCAGGTAGCTTATTAAAAGCAATGTGAATGTGCCTTTATAATCTCCACAGACTACATTCTCAGAGTCACGGGCTATTGTCACTTGTAATCTAACACACTAAAAAGCATGGATAAGCCCTAAATCTGAGCACTTTACTGCCTTTAAAATGGGCAAGCCCACTTGTCAAAGAATGGAAGATGATTTCTTGCAGTGCAGGCAGCTACAAGGCAGCTACACAACTATGGCAGGATCAGCCATATGGCATGAATTTTCCATTCATGATCATCACTACACTACGTATAACCATCCTGAGGAGACGGAACATTCATTGCACTTTTGCCATTCCAGAGATGATTATTCCAAAATTTTCCAAATAGACTTATATTTTGAGATGATCATTCTTGACATTAGTAATTACAGGAAGCGTTCTGAGATGCAAAGTTTTAATGGCAAAATAGAGCATCACCTATCAAAAGAAAAGAAAAACTGTGGACACATAAATGTAGATCATTCTTGTAAAGTGGAATTTCTCAAAGACTACAAATGCCATTTATCTGAAGTCAACAAAGGCTACCTCTGGCTTTTCTGATTGAGTGCAAAGAACTCATTTAGCTGGAAAACTCTAGACTCTTAGATGAAAGCTCAAACTAATGATTCACAAGTAATTTGAAAATTATGCACACCCGAGTGCACCGATTCATCTTGCTTACAGGCATTTTCTACATGTCTGTTATCCCGTAAAAGCACAGGTCATGATGCATCTTTAGCAATCACTGGTATGCTAAGAGGACAAGATAGTTTACCAGCCTGTGCACTGAATTGCCAATGGGACTTGGTCTGCCATGTAGTAGGCACGTCTTCTCTCTTGTATTGCTCTGGTGAAACAACTGTCCCAGCTAATGTATTTTCTGGGACCACAAACAGCTCTCTTCCTGAACAGCAACAAAAAGCAGTTCCATTCTCCAGAACTACCCTCATGGAACCCTGCCTGCCACCAGCTCAAGAGTGTCTTCAAGCCTGAGCTAAACTAGTTAGATTAGGAAATAAGTCTAAATCCCTATTTTAATACCACTGTGTGTACTCAGGCTGCTTTTGGTTTTCATCAGGAAAACCAAACCTTCATGACCAAGTGCAAAACCCAGCCTCTTAGTGCCTTCATTATCCATTTTGAAAACAGGGGTAAGAAGACATTYCTATCACCTAAGGCTGCTGTGAAGGAAGGTAGAGTGAAAAAACTGGTATACCACTCAAGACACCAAAAGCAAGAAAAAGGGAGAATTAATGTCTGTTATATAGGTCAAGATATTTTTAAAAGTATATTTCCTTGAACTTATAAATATATTCCTAGTTACATAATATAATATATAATATGAAAAAAATCTTTAGTCCTGTGTTTTGATGAAATTTAATTTTAAAAAGAAATTTTTAAGATTATTGCAATCTTGTGCATATTCACTGTAAATCTTTTAAATTCATACTGTAAGTCTTAGTGATACTTAAATATAAATGTCTCTTCGTCTCCTCTTCCTGTGCAAAATATGAGATGAAGGTGTGTACATATTTTTTTTTTTGTAACCTTGCAGTGTTACTAAGTGTAGGTCATCACATCTGGAATACTCTTCACTTCTTCCCCCACAAAAGAAAGCAGGAATAGAAGGAAAGCATGAACTGATTTTGCTTTTCACTTTACATTTTAACTTTGTTAAATTAGGAAGTTTAATGTTTCTGGTAGCTGAAATGAATCCATCAAAGGTGTAATTTCCAGATTCCTCACCATTGTAATTTGACTATGAAACAGTAGGCTCTACACGTGGAATTATTTATTTCAAAATACGAAGATTATTTATAAACAACTTATTTAATGTTGTTTGCTGCCATTGGGGAAATAAGGACTATATTTTAAGTTCCTACAAATGATACACTTTGCTGTTTGTCAGTTCCTCATTAACCTGATACCTTTTGGACAGCATATATAATATAAATGTATCACACTGGAAAATTGCAATGAGCGTATCTGAAGGCATGCACTTTGAAAAGGGAATATATATATAGGAAAGAGGGAAGAGGGGCATGACGAGAAGGCATACTATGTATTGAGTTTATAAACTGCCCAGAAATAAAATTCTCAGAACAGAAGATTGCTCCTCAATTGACACATTCCTCAGACGTGACTTCAGTGCACTCAGTGCTGGAGATCCCAGTACTCAGCAACGAAGAACTGAGTGACTTGCCAGACTATTGGGAACAAATAGCTTTCACTAGCCAGATACTAGATCAACAATCATAAAGAATAATCTGAATCAACTTCCAGGGCCAAGGCCCAGGAACTTCAAATACAAGCATTTACGGAAGTATCACTAAGACACAGACTCATATATTAAATTTGTTATTTTACAAGAGAAAATCAAAAACTTTTTGTAGGGCACACTTCATTTCTAAAAAAAAATTTTGCTGGTATACTACAGTTGGGAAAGTCTATTATTTAATACAGGAAGCTAAAATATTAACATACATAATCCCTCTGAAGTAAAAAAGTTATATAAATGATCAGTTTGGTTCTCTATACACATTATTAATTCTTTGTGATTTTCTACAGTTTTCTGTTCTGTTCAAACTAAGATGTTACAGACTCATTAAATTATATTTTTGTTTTCTACTTTAATGTAATTCTATTAATAATGAATTGTTTATCCTATTGTAATGAGGGAAATACAATATTATTTACGTGAACATCATGTAAAATATCTTTGTGTAAAAATGCAAAATAAGATTTAAAAAATCATATTTTGATTTATGTTATCTACCATTTCTTTGGCAAGTATGCAAATTCCTACATATGCTTTTGGCTATAATCCTATAAAATATGAAAGCCCCTAAATGTGCACCATGGTAAACATTCTCTATAGCTAGCAAGTGACGTGATGAACACACAATATTAATAATACTTTAATCTTCAGAGCACTGAAGATTTACCAATTTCTGTTAACTTTTCAAAATTGCAAATATGCAGAAATATTCTGCAGAAAAAACTGCAATGCCACATTGAAATTTGGAACCAAAAAATTACTAAAATAATATACACTCACAAAATACTCAGAACACTAACAGAAGAATCCTGGATTTTTTTAGCTCACAAAAGAAAAACAGAAAAGAAATTATATTAATAGTTTTCTTAAAATGTGTTTTTCCTAAGTGCATGATTTGCACAGCCAAATGAGAAGTTTAAATGTAGCATGTCAAGTAACAAGCTCATTCAGTGTACTGTACCTCAAATATACATACAGAAATATTTGCATTAAGTAACTCGGGGGGGCAGTTAGAATGTACACATGAAATTTAAACCCAAGTTTTAAAACAACTRTAAGTCTTATAAGGAAAAGTCTGCTATTTATATTATAATAGAAACAAAAACAAAGAACTTCAAGGCATGAAATTTAGGGCATGCCTATACTGTGAAATGGACCATGGTGCTGCTATTCTTGAGTCAACAGAGAATCAAGGCGATACGTTCATATGGTTTACTACAGCACTATGCAGTCTTATTGTGTGAGTTCACAGGTGATGTAGCTATGTTACTTTGGTACCACCTTCCAGTGAGTTAGTAAGGCTGACAAGAGTTATTAGCTCATCTACAGTGCTGGAATAAAACAGTTAAACTGTCCCAGGCCACAAACTGGCTTGCCAGTACTCCACTGATGAGTTTAAGTCTGGTGCAAGGCTGGAGTCTTCATGCACACTTACATAAATATCTCCTTACTGCTATCAGGACTTTAGTCTTTACTGATAAAGGAAGGCCATTTATCAATAACCCTAAAGTGGAGTAGCCTACACAGACATTCACCGTCTGTGTATGCATGTGCAGTCAAGCATCTTAGACTAGGGAGATCTGTTCCTGCTGCCTGAATGCGAGATAAAAGGCGTAGACAGTGCCCTACCTTTTTGGTTACAAACTCAACCTCTCCGTTTGAAAAAGGACTTCAAACCAAAGGGAAGGAATGCAGCTGTGAATATTCACAACACTTTCCTAAGAAAGCCCCCCAGATTTTAAGGAAACAATCTTTTCCTTCAGGTGATTATCCCTGCATACTCATGCTCTGGGTGAACCCGGGCAGTATCATTCCTAGCCTAACTGATTAGACAAACTCAGAGATACTAGAAGGACATATTCACTTTAGCAGTGGCATAATTTGTAATAAAAACATGGGTCAATCTTCAGGCAGCAAGTATACACATCACTAGCTTAGAAACATTTCCAGAATTTTCTTGGGAGTCCCTTTGGCTTGAGCTGACATCTTGCTACTGATAATTCTCTCCAAGACCTTCACAGCAGATACACACAAAGCTAGCACTATTTTGGAGAGGAACTTAGTGAAAGCCTTATGAATATGAGGAAAACAAAATAATATGCAGTAGTTCTTTTAAAAAAGCCTGAATCTATGTATTTTTCCAGGGAAGACAATGGTTACCAAAAGGTCATTTTCATTAAAAGATGAAGATACTAGGCTACAGACATAAAGGTTCACAGCAAGTTGATATCCCTTTCTGTGATATGGTCTCTAGAGAGAGAAAATGTCAATTGCTCAAAGAAGTTATGGATGTCAGCATATGAAAAAATTAAATACACTTCCACAAAAGTACTGAGCAGAGACTGATGCAAAGTGTATCTTCACACAGTTCACAGAATTCCTCATGCTAAAGGGGGAAGAAAGGGGTCTTCCGRGATTGAAAGGATCTGATTGCATTCAACATTAGAATGCCAGTCCACTTCACTACATATTTGCAGGTTCTTTTCCATTATTAATGATGTGACATGTAAACTTGCTTTAACCCTCAGAGTCATACAATATTCCTGTAGGCTGGTGCAGATTTATAAAGTTTGTGTGGAAGCTTCATTCCAAGCCATTAGACACATCTGTCGCCAAAGTTAAAGACTGCACTAGTAAGCAGAGTAGGTCCTGAAATCAAGAGTTATCGCCACCATGCGTGTGAAGTAATTTTCTTGGAAACACGCTGCCTTGCTTTCCTCTGTATTTACAGTGCTAGAGGAAAACAGTTTGAAAAAGCAGAAACAAAATACATGTATTAGAGCCTCAGATAAAGATAAAAGATAGATCCAACAGGGATCTCTAGACTGGTCCTGGAGCAGAAAAGCTAGCATCTTCCTATAGGTAGTCCTATTGGCAGAAGAGCTACCAGTAGAGGGAAACTGGGAAAAGGTCRATCATGGGGCCAAGCCCTGGCTGGCAGCAGAAGCTCCTGGCATCAAACCAATAGCACAGCCTGAGGTCACTGCAGACACTGGCTGTTTCAGGAGAAGCAGAGCTCTGTACTTTTTCTCTCCTCTATACTGGCCTGAATGGTTCACATGTAACATTCAGAAGCACCAGTTTTTGACCCAAATTATTATGAGCTTCCTGAGTTCCTTCTGTAGTACATCAGCCACGCAGAAGGCAAGAATGCCCTGCTTTACAAAGCCTGGGCCAACAAAAATCCTTGAAATCTAGAACCAAATTCTCTACTGAAAACACCCAAATTTTTCTCAGTAACTAAATAAGAACGCAAAAATGAACATCCATGAGTTCCTGATGAGACAAACAGTAGAGAGAATGTCAGAGTTTTTCCTGATGCTTCTGCCTAACTCAGGGTTTGGATACCCAAACACTTAGCTGTATGTGTTCTTCCTTTAAAAACAAAGAGTGGAACTGGGCCCCCAAAATGGAGGCACAGGTAAACCTCAGTCAGTTCATCTAGGRGACAATAGAGAGGCCAACAATGAAAGAAAATTATAAAATTAACACTAAAATGTCCACACAGGCAACATAAACCAAAAACCAGTAATTAATGTAGAAGATGAACATGCAGACTATATAACTAAAGCACTACAGCAGAAAAGCTTTATCTCCACTGTATAGTTAAGAAGAGAGGTGGTATATGCTCTAAGAGCTTCAAATGGTAAACAATGGAAGATAAGGAACATTTCCTGTGGTATTGTAGAGGCTATAAAAGTCTGGGGTGTTGTTTGCTGCCAAGGTTTGCAGGTCAGGTTTTAATTTTGTCCTTACACATCTAATTCTATCAAGTTAATTAGCAGATTCCCAGATGTGCATGAAAACTTATGGAAATCAGTCCCACTGCACCTATGCGGAATACTTACACAGAAAATAATTACAAGAATCTTTCTTCACGCTTTCAAGATTTTAACATTTTCTTGAATGAGTTCTGAAAAAAATTACTATATATGCACCTTTTCACAAAGAACTGCGTTATTTTGTGTATTTGGGTTCCACATTTATTATGCTATATAACATCATGACTGTGGTTCTAGGTACTACTCTAGTAGGCTTTGCTACTACTTATTATAATTTCATGACAGCCTCTGGACACAATATTGCTCCAAATGAAACAGACGGCTGTTTCCACTCATGTCAGTCAGAGCAAGGTCTATAGTTTTGATCCTGTACTTTGAGCACGCAAAATGTGAAAGCACCCTTGCTTATATTTTGAAATGACTGTAAAATTAAGTACAACTACAATGATTAACCTTTAAAAAAAGATCCATATTTAGAAAGAGATCCTGTCTCCAAATATCAAGATTATTCACCACCACATATTGTATAATGTCCTATTTAGGCCAATCAAACCTCAAGCTCTTGGCATGAAAAGCAGACTCCACAGCCAAATAAAATAGCACTGTGGATCTGTTATAAACATTTGATGAAAATTTGTCAAACCCAGAGTTTTCAATCCTGTGAGTATATTTTGTATTCTAAAGGACTGAAATTCCTTGTACTAATTAATTAAGCCATTTTCCAGTTTTTCTCTAAATTTTAACATGCATTAGAAAATGGCTCTGTTGTAAATTAATAATATGCTATTTCTTTTTAAATTAGAATACTTACTAAAACAATTTCCTTCCCAGAACTCTGGGATTTAAAGCTATATTTTTCAAGTTATAAGTCTGGAAAATAGGATCTACTCACAAAAGTGGGTTTGACATTACTACTACTATTAGTCTACTCTTATGCACAGTGATCCAGACAATCCTTTGCATTTTACATGTAAACAATAACATGAGAATCCACTGTTCCATAACACAAACTTTCTCCCATATGGCTATTAGAGCGAAATTCAATTTGTGTTTAATTATTCCTATCCTTGGTGAAATGTATTTCATTTCTAATGTCATTGTTTTGCAAATATAAGGCATATCTCTTTTTTATTCACCGCACATTTACTGTTCTTTTTTTAGTATTTTTTCATTACCCTTTCATGTTTTAAGAACTTTTCACCTTATAAAAATACACATCAGTTCTACCCTTTCTTGCACTTTAAAGCTTTGCACTAAAATTGTGTGTGAATGCGCAATTGTTCTTTGTTTCTTTCTTTCTTTCCAGATTCTGTTCTACTTCTGTTTCTTTTTTGTTACAATTGGTGACTTTAATTTTATACAATTATTTTAAATAATGTTTTAGTACTCTGCTGTGCTAAATTTCTAATACTTCTTTTGAAGAATAATTTTAAGTCAAATCACTGTCAAATATATTCCAAAGGACAAACCTGTGATCTAGATACGTTTTTCTCTGTAGTTTTGCCTGACTAAGATTTCTCCTTTTGGTCACAGACAGACCAGAAACAGGGAGAAATCTTATTACATATTTACCTAGTAGATGTATTTCTTTCAGGAACAAAAGATTTTGCAAATGGAAATAAATAAACTTTTCTTCTTTTTTTTTTTTAAAGTGCCAGTACAAAGTCAAGAACACTAAACTGTCAAGGTCTGAAATGTATGCACAGTCCTAATGCCTCACCTTTCAAAGGTACCTTTTGAATAAACACAAGCAACCAGATTAATAATATCTTCCATATATAAGTGTAGAGTAGGATGGTGCAATTAGCCTTCTGGGAATCTAGTATTTCATATGGGAGAACATAAAGTATAACTATTTCGACATGTAATTATCCAAACATTTTTTAATGGCATAAGCTAACACTCGTACGAATTGTATCCACGAAGCAAACCCTTTCCCTCGGTTCTTATTTCATTTGAAAAAGTCAAAACTTAAAGAAATTGTTAGACTGATGAATCAGTTTGGAACAGCATATCCTAGAGTTGCCATCATTCCTATAAAGTTTAATCCATAAGGAATATTGTATTGTCCTACATAGCTAATAAAGAAAGTTTTTTAAGAGGCTCAAACTGATCTATGTTAAAATTGAGAGGAAAGCATTCTAGAGACTTTTAAAGAAGACAACTCTACTCCATCCTCTTCCCCAAAAGCGTAAGTTTCACAGCACTTCACATAATGATACACAACATCAAAAAAGATTAAACAGAGAACATTTGTAAAGATCTCTGCATATTCCATGAAGGGTTATCTCACCTACCTTTATGACGACAGATCCCAAAGACAAATTCTACTGAAGATAAAATATGCGTTACCAGGAATTGCAATAGAAAAACCCAACAAATCCCTGCCCTAATGACAGATAAAGTTTGTTTAGTATGTATATGGATCCAAAAGCATCAATCTAACCCAGACCTGGCTAACTGTGCTGCTTCAGTTGAGCAGATGTGCAGAACAGCTTTAACTGTAGGAACTGTCAACAAGTGTTTCAATTAAAATTCTGAGAATTTTCTTTCTCTGCTTTTGGTGTGGTTACTACCTTGGCTAAATAACGCTACTTTTCTAGTATGACATTTTGTGTCTATAATCCCCATTGCTTCTTTCCTAACCATCTTTATTTCTCCACAGTATTTTCCAACTTTTTTCTTCCTTTTCTTTTCTCCTACTGCAATGCTTGCTTCCTTGTCAGTTGAGAAATCTCTTCTGTTCTCCTTGCCTTGCCTCAGAGGCCCAGTCTTACACATTAACTTATTTCCTTTATTCTCTCCATTACTTATTAACATATCAATGTCATCTGACTCTTTCTCCTTCCAATGTAAACATTCCTTAGTTTCTGTGTCCTTAAAAGTCCTGCTGTTGTCCATACTTGTTTCTCCAGTTACAGATCATCTCTCATTTACTTAATAACAAAGAATGTGCTGTTTGCTGTCAGGTTTGGTGGGWTTTTTTCCAGTCCTCTTCTCTAATGTACCTTTTGCCCTTGAATTTCATTGAAATGATTCCTGACAAACCTTCTAATGATCTGTTCCTAGCCATAACTGAGAACAAATGTGTCACCCTTATTTGCTTCCAACTGACAAGCTGCCTTCAATACAGCTGACAATGCTTTTCCTGGAGTCTAGATCTCTCTTGGCTTCCTTGATTCTTCTCTGTCCTGATTGCCTTTCTGCTTCATAAACAGGTCCTTCAGAAGAGCATTCTCATTTCCCAGTCAATTCCCTACAAYATCCCACAGATGGCCTTACATTTTTCTTCCCCCCCCCCTTTACGTCTTAACTTCAGATAATGTCAAACTACTATTTCTCTGAGCATGACTCACAGTTAAACCTCTATTCCAGACCTATCTCCACACCTGTCTAATGATTCACTATTATTTCAAGTCCAACAAGATTAGAACAAGGATCCTCATTTCTCTTTCACTGCAATTTTTGCTCAAACCTTCTCCATCATTGTAGACAGCAACTTGCCACTGGGACAGATAAATTGGAGATCATCTGCAACTTCAATTTGCTCATCATCATCACCTCTAGGTTATGTGTTAGTCCTACAAATTCTTTTTGCTTAAGATCTCAAGGATATGGTCTTCCACATTCATTTAAATAGCTAAAACATTTATCTAAGTCTAGGTCTCATTGCAACAGTATCCTTTTTCCTCGGCTTGCTAATTGCTTTCATCCTTCCTTCCTTTCCTTCACTATTGTCACCCCTTGATTCAAAGCAAAAATCAGTGACCATGCCACCACCTTCCCTTCTTTTTTCCACTGCATCAGACCTAAGCTAGTCATTTTCACTACCAAATTTGCAAAGTTTGTTTCTGTATCTAGCTTTGAGCATCTTGCTTACACAGGAGCACAACCATCTGCACCAGGCATCTTTGCAATTAATAATTCGTTAGCCTGCCCTTCTATTTAAAAGGACAAAACAGTTATTGTGGAACGCTGTAGAATGTTTATCAGTGCTACACTGATCTATTTTGGTATTCACGGATATAAATTAACCTAATTGATTAAAAACGAAAGCAATGGGTAAAATGGGAAAATCAAAAAAATGATGTTTGAATGCCAAAGAAAATTACTYCTGAAAAGATTATAAACATAATTTTAATAATCTTTGAGGTTTACTGTTATAGTAATATAAAGTAAGAGAAAACATGCATGTAAGGTTTACTGTTAGTCTTCCAGAGTATTAATTCTTGCAGGTTATTAATAGAAAATGTCAGTGTTGGACAAAGTTCTTTCACAGAACAACTAAAGACTCCATACAGACTTACAGACAGACAGGTCTGGAGAAATTCTTACATGTTTACTCGGAGCAGCATAATGAGGACTCACAGGCAAGTGGAAAAAAATGACTGTGATTTAAAAATGCAGAGAGGCAGACAGCTATTATTCTTTAATATCACAATTCTTTAAATTGACAGGATTTACTAGTTTCAAAACATTTGATCTATAGCTATATTATTATTCTTTATATAACCTTTCAGTTAAAAAAAAAAAAAAAAGACCATATTACATCAGCTATAATAATATGCCTTGCATGTCTCCAAAAATAGCCTAAAATGGGCATTAAACACAAATTGCTAATGTCAACCACGGATTAAGTTTCTCTGGAACTTGGAATATTTAGCTTTGGGCATGCTGAATGCAGGTCTGATGTGAAATTCCAATACTCACAGTTGCCCACATATTGACCATAGAATCCCTCTATAGCACAAAGACAATCTATAACAACGCTCATGAAGTCATTTCTTTAAAAATATATGTTTTTACTTTGTTGCAAATTCTCTGGCTCATCTGTTGGAGGTTTAGAAAATTCCCWAGTGTTGGTCCCAAAGAAATACGTCCTTAATAAATATCTGGAATTCAGTCAAAATGGGTAACTCTGTCCACTTTTTCCTGTGGCTCCCTTTGTTTTCTTTCCCTTGCTACTCCTTCCTTACCTACATTTAATTCACTCTCATTTACCTACTTCCTTCTCACTTCTCTCCAGCTCCACTGCTGACTCAGCACTCATGCAGTTTCCAAAGGGCAGTTTCCTTGYAGATCAAATGCTACGCAGAAGCCTAGATGGTGAGTATATTTCTGGCAATCTCACTGCCCTATCAAAGCTTTTGACAAGCATGCAATTCTTGATATAAAACAATTTATTGAGAACACGGTAACTCATCAATTTTCTGTTATTATAATCTTTACATAGAAAGTCAATAAAACAAACCAGGTAACATGGAGGTAACAGTTTGGTTTTGTTGCAAATACTTTTATGATTGATCTTGTTCTGCCACTTGATATAAGGCAAAGAACAAAAGTACAGACTGTTAATAACATCAGGCTACCATTCATTATTCATCCTCAGCATACATGGTCCATTAATATGAGATAGAGATACATGACCCATTCTGAAAATAAAAAATAGATCTCTGAAAAATTTGTTAGCATGATGTCTTTTAAAAATCCACTAGTGAACTGGTAACAGATTTCGTGAACAGTCCTTGAAACACTTAGAATGTTGCACCTCAGTATCACAGGCAAGATTAATATTAAGCTGATTTTCAATAGGGACAGTTATGATCAGGAGCTGTACTGGTAACTAAGCCAATATATACTTTCTTTTCAAACTGTATTTGACAGMATTTGCAATGACTTACAAAAGTAAGCCAAAAATGGCATATCACCAATGCTGAATTTCCAAAGCAAAGTAGTGTTCAAGCCAAGGTTATGCATTGTCCAGCAGAGCCACCAACCAATCAGAGACTATCTGAAGTGACGATGGACCAGCTCGGATAAGGACACATGGAAATCAAAAAGTGCTGCCAACAGTTCTGCAAGATTTAATTATCCCCAGCCTGTCCACCTCAGCATGGTATCAGATCATATATGGGATCTAGCTGTGTAAAAATATTTTTTCAGCTGTACTGGCAGGAAAAGATTGCTGCCTAAATTAACTTCCCATTTAGAAATGTTCAAATACATGTAAAAGCATAAATAAATCATTAATTTGCTCTCATTTTCTGCAATCCCATGAAAGATTTCTTTGCCATTGCCCATCAGAAAAAAGATTTTCATTTTGCCCAAAGAATTAATTCACTTTTTAAAAATACCTGCATTTCTTAAATAGCATGAAGGAATAAATGTCTTCACTGACAAGTGACAATATTTATAGCATCACAATTATAAGCAGGCTGTAATGGCAGCTACAAACGGTTTAAAGTACACAAGTACACATGGTAAACAACAACTTTCCTAATGTGCTTAAATCTATGAGGCTAATTTCGCCATAGATCAGGCCAACACTTTCAGAATCTGGGATGGAACCGGACCATTAATAGGCTATATAACAGCTTTGTTTCCTCCATATTAGGAATATGCCTCCTACAAAAAGTGTTTACAAGACTGCATTCCCACCCGCCCTTCACCATCTTCAGTCAGACACACGTATTTTTGCTGAACAAACATTCAAATGGTAAGAACTCTGAACATGCCTGAACATCTATAGTTTAGCAATATTAGTTAGACCTGAAGCTTTCTTCAAAATAAGATGGTAAATTCTGGATTTTCTGATGATCTCCACAAGTGTGTATGTCATACTTATTCATGTACCAAACAACAGCGATGTGAATTCAAAAATCAAAAAGGGATAATTTACTCTTTCATAAACACTAATATACAGAGGAGTGACGATACCATCCAAGAAATCAACTGTGAAATCAATCTGTTGTGAAGTAACAGTTGGTTTCAGAYTCACATTAGGAATTTCAGAAGCAAAAGAAACCAAGAGCTAATTTTTCTGAATTCTTCATGAGGCAAACTTGCAGTAAATTCAAACATATTGTCAAATTTGCACTTGCAAAATCAATTATCAATGTTGATCTTGGAACAACCTTTCATTTTTGTAGCCTAATTAGCTATGGATTTCTAAACAGCAAATGACAAAAGAAAACAACCTTAATTACAGCTAAAAGAAAGACTTCACTAGTCTGTTTCTATTCTCATATTATCAGAGAAGTAGGGGGATAAGAACAAATGGAGACACGGTACAGATTTCAATAACTAAATAGACTGGCTTACGTGCTTGCATAACTGACCATAAAATTACTAATAGCTCATTCCTAACTGATGTTAAGGCCACTTTGTGTGCCAGAATTAACTAATACTAATGCAATGTAGTTTATTGTTTCTTTCTTTGTGATCCTTTTTCTCCCACAAAATTAAGCAGCATAAAGACTCATGTCAGGTTTGTTGTACATATGCAACATGATGCAGTAGAAAACTGCAACTATCTCTTCTCATAAACCAATGAAAGATACTTCATGAAAATACTAGATCTTTGCTATGATTTTAGCATCTATTTCATGCTGCTAAAGTATTTACATTTTTTAAGACAGTCAAGAACAAGCACACAAAATGTGCAAATAATAAGTCTTTTTGCTCACTTTTTACTTTAAAAAAATCAAAACATTTTTTTCTTGAGAGCCGAGAAGAAAAACATGTGTCAATAATTTGCCCAAAGAGCAAAAAATGTCAGGAATTAATAAAAACTGACATGTTAAAATGAAAACATTCGGAAAACTCTAGTATGATTCAACCTTAATAGCTGTTTATAGTAACATGCTTTTTCTGTTTTTTCTTCATTTTGTTTCACTTAACATAATCGGTTTTGCGATTGCAGGATTGGCATTTTATAAAAAGACAGACATAAGACTACATTTAATGTAGAATAAACATATATTACCCAGACTACTGGAAAGGAAAAAAATGGCTACTTTGCTGATTTGTCATGGTAAATTTCACAGTTTACCATCTCTGACATCAATATGTTAATATAAACCACTAAGAATGGATAAATGTACTGACGTATGGCGAATACATGTAAGGCATTGAAACCATTAGCAATAGCACCACTGATACTTTAAACAAAAGGTGCTGTACTATTGGAGGTAGTGTCATTCTTAAGAAACTATCAATAAAAAGAAACTCTGCTCTAATAACAAGGTAATCAAAGTGATTCACTCCCATACTAAGCAAATATAATTCAAATCAATGTTTCCCTACAGCAGTTTGGCACACAAATTCCCTTCAACTTCAAGGTTTGGAAAAATTCTGTGGTTTGGCAAGAGAGCAGCACAAGGGTGCAACTGTATACAGTACTACGAAGCAAAACTGTATTCTTTCAGAAGAATGTGACTACACTAATTAATGTAAAGAGTTTATCTATTTTTAAGATATTGCAAGATGTGTAATCAGATATTATGACCTTTCACTACCTTACCATAATCCAGCAACTGTATCTGCCTCCATAGTTATAGAGTTGTAAACTCTGATTTTCTTCATTGAAAAATAAAAAGCCAGTTAATCGAAGTATGCCTTAAAATGAGACTGTGACCTATAAGACCATTTCATATGTAGTTATGACGTACGCAGAATCTTCTTCTATAATGTTTCTCTCCTTCCCAGTGGAGTAGCTCTCACAAGGTTAGCAGAAGTAAATGGAGAATGCATCTATAAACAGAGACCACTACTCCCAATCTAGCCACAGTGTCTTCCTGAAACTGTCCCTCCCAGGAAACTCTTGCACCACCCATGATACATGTTATTTAAGAGCTATTTGTTATTGATGGACTCTCCCAGACTGCCAATGTGTTATGACCATSCATTGTGGGTTTGCTTGAGGAATGCAACTCAGGCCATTCAACAAAAACAGTAAGAGCCTACATGATTTGAGCTAAAGGACTAAAAGCTCAAACACTGAATAAAAGATCTAATAAATGAATAAATGATAACTAAATAACTGACTTAAAAGAAAGTTCCAATCCCATCTTCAAAAAGGATCTGTAAGCTCTCAGAAGCCTAAATCACTTGAGTGTTTTTATATCCTGCTATTTAGTCCATAAGCCAACATCTGTAGCAGATGCCTTACACTCTTATGTATGAAATCCTGGAAAAGTACAAAAACTTCTTATACATTAATAGGGTTGCATGTTCTTGCAATCTGCTTGGATTTCCAGACTTCAATATTACTATTAATAAAGTCCCACTGTTCTCTTGTGAACATCTCTGTCATGGATATTGCCGTATGACCTACTCTCTATCTACACTCCAAAATTCCATTTCCTACAGAACATTGTCCCTACCATCTACTGTATAAATCTCAGTCACTTTGATGTTCTCTTAGTTTTAACTGTAGCAGTATTTATTTTTACTTTTAAATTGTTTCAGTTTTTTCAAGTCTAGAATTTTGTAACTTAGAAGCATAGTGGAAATGAAAATGAAACAAGAGGATGTACAGTGGATATGGTTTGAATATTGTCCATTAATGACCTGTAACTTAAGTTTAGGAAGCCCTTCATTCTAGGTCTTGAATATAACTCTGATGGACCCTCTCATTTGTTCTCCTTTTGAACTGTGAGGCCATACTTTGTGCCCATCAGGCACAAAAGGCCAAACATTTAATAAATCAAATAATGTCAGAAAAAAGGTATACATAGCTAAGTTGAAAGGCACTTTGCCATCTAATATATAATATTCTACTAAATTAAAGTAAGTGATTTTCAATACTGCTTTTTATACTCTACTCATTGGCACCATTTCTTTGGAACCACTGCACATTAAAACTCCAAAAATAACTCAGTGGAACAGGAAATGTTTACAGAAGTGGGAGCTTAAAAACTATGACTGTTTTTCACTTCAGCCGTAAGCACTATGACAGGCTGGCCAGCTGTAGTGATGTCAGTCAAATGGATTCCAGACCTAATATCATATAGTTTATTTACAAAATTATTTAATGAAATAAATAAAAATTTCTTGCTTCTTTACAATTTCCCATGTAGTGCAATAGGTTAAAGAAGAGCCTCTCTCTTTTCTAGTACAAGTCTTAGTTACGTAATTAAACAAATGTATTAACGTTTGTTTTCTTTAACTTGCTCCTGGAGAACCCAAGAACAGCCTCTTTTCCTCCAGTCTCCATCATGGTCTCTTTTGTTTGCATTTCCTTTTTGAAGAGGCCAGAAATGCTAGCTCTAGTCCAGGGAATTATATTAGCTCTCCCTGCATGCAAACAGGAGATAATATGGCTCATTTCACTGTATAAAACTCCCTCACATAGGTCAATTTTTATATTGATATTTATATTTTAATGGTTATATAATAAGCATATTTTCATGAAAGGTTAATAGTGATTTGCCTTTTAAAATAACCTATCTGAAAGAACTGTTTCAGCCATTCGAACACACCCCCAGTTCCTTAAAATGTAACCTCATCACTCCATCTGAATGACTTAGATAACAACTGGTTTTATTAATTCAGTATTGATCCCTTTTTTTAAAGGTTTTGTTTTCCTCTGGATGGTACTCATCCTCTGTGGGTGAGAGATTTATAATGTGTATATGTGCCTGGATGATATAGGCTGAGACTCAAAATATGTTTTGCTTCTGAATTATTCCTCCCCATATCTATTTACCCACAGAAAGAAAGTCCATTTTATTGTTGGGTAATCCACCTTTTCCTCAGGAAAATATTGTGCAGATCATAGCAAATTCAAAAGCCAAACCATGGTCTTAAATGACATACTGCATACTTAAAGATTTTCAAGAGAAAAGGATATTCTGTTCAAAAATAATAAAAGCATATAACTCACACTTAAAGAAAGTGAAATCATATTTATTCCATACAGACCTTTGTATCACTTATAGGAATCTTGAAATCATGCACTTAACTTTCATGAAGGACCTTATTATTTACAAGATGTTTTAAAACTCTCTGTTTCCATATCTAAAGTAAAAGTAACAGGAGCTGTTCAAGTCATGGGATAGCAATGCTTGCATAACACTTGGTAAGTCAGTGGGAAAACCAGCTAACCCTGCCAGACTAGCAGCTTCCCAATGGAGAGTGTATCATATTCTGCAGTGCAAACAAAACATTTTGAAGTTGAGTCATTCGTAGACAGACTTTGTTCCAACCTTCAAATATAGAGTAAATCTGAAATTTGGAAAGAGTATGCACTTAGAAGTGAAAAACACTTCACTCAATAAGTATCATAATATAACTGCGCATATATATTATTGACGGGAGCACCGCAAAATAACTTCAGAGCAGATAYCAACATTTCAGATGCTAGCTGAAATCTATTCAAAACTTTTAGATCAAGTATAGTTTACAAGAAAAACAGAACAGTAGTCCATGTTCATACTTCTCACTAAAAATACAGTATTCTGCAAGGCAGAGAAGGAATTTTAGAAATTCTTATGAATTTTGTAATGAATCACAGCTTAGGTGTCCCTCATTAGGTATTTTTTTAACCTTAAGATGAGTCCTAATAGATATTTAACTAAAACAGCCCAATAAGAAAGTGATTTTTCCCAAACAGCGCTATTTTGTGATTATTATTACTTGAGAGTAAGTAAACCACAAATGACAGACATTTATAGGCATCTATTGTTATCATTAATGTATTCTTCCAGACTTTTGGACTGCTTCTTAAGCAAAACCAAAAAATGTATTTCCTAATTTTGTGTCAGACTTCGTATTAAAACAGCCCTGAAAATAAAATGGAAGGAATGCGACTTCAGTTAGAATCACAGGAGAAAATGTTATGTGCTCCAGATACAATAAAATGCTGCCAGAGGTAGTGTGACATTTGGTTTACAGTACAATTTCTTGGAAGTCCTCAAGATTCATCTGCTGGTTCTATCTCTACTACTCTTAAGAAATTCTAACACAAGTATGTGCACTTGAAAGAGTAACCTTTATGTCATACTCTCCATAAATTTGTATGATCTGTATCTTAYTTTATGCCTTTTCTCAGAATGTTAGCTCTATGATTTCTGTTTTTCTTTTTATTATTATTTTATTTCTTATATTTGGCATTATACATTTATTAAAAAAACCTTTAACTTAGGAAAGTTAGCTAAAATCTGATAATTGGAATCAGATGTTGCTTTTCACTACTGCAGGCTTCTCATCCCCAGTGTTCTGTCCAAATGTAAATAGGGCAATTAAATTCTAATTATCCTGTTCTACAAAGGCTCCTATACTACACTCATCATCACATCTCAAACCTAGAATTTTAATTGTAAAAGACAATCTCATTCTGCAACGGCACATGATAGATTTTAATGTGATCTACTTTAAACCAGTGAAGACCAGCTGGTGGCTTTAGGGTGGAAACAGGCAAAGGAGAAATTTTAACTGGCACCTGGAAAACTTTAGAATAGACTGCACAAAATGCAGGAGGCTAGGTATTTTGTTTGGCCAGCAGGCAGGTGAGGAGGGTTCATGAAACAGGTAAGGAGATAAGAGGTAAATGTACAAGGCTTGCACTAATAAGCTTTACGGGACAAGAGCTAGCTCTCTGCAGGGTCATTCAGATGTCTTTCCACTGCACGTCTCAGAGACTGAGGTTTTGGAGAACTAATTAGTTTCAGTGAAGTGCAAGACATGAGTTATCTCTATTCAAATAATAAGCTAATAAGCTAACATGGAGCAATACGGAGTTTTACACAGACTTTGCAGGGCTACTGCTGAGACAAAGCTAGTAAAGGCTAATGGACTCAAGCTGTCTACATATGATCAGTATCTGTACCAGAATCCCTTGCCTATAATAAAAGTGTTCATATTATATATAATTTTTCATTGCCTGCAGATGACAGACTTTACAGAACTAGAGGGAAACTATGGTCTGGAAAGGCTGGCTTTCAAAACCTTTGAACTGCAGTAGATATACAGTAACAATCCTCTCTGTGGAGTCCATCACTCATCCTGGGTAGTATGCTATCAGCATAYAAAAAAAATTATTTTTAACAATTTTACTAGTGAATGACATTTTCATATTGATAGTAGACCTACTAATTTTCACCTTCCCCTTGAAGTTTCTGAATGCTAAAATATCATGTTCTGAAAGGTCCCACTTAATTTTTTTCAAATGTTTAAAATGAGATAAAAACCAAAACACAAACCAACAAAAAACTCAAAGGTGAGCGAAAACCGAGCTGCATGATGGAAGACAGAGAAGAAGGAGCTTCCTTAAATCCTTAGATCATCCACATAGTTTATGCCTGCAAATGCCATATTTTACAGACTTGTGCTGCAGCTCAGGAAACTTCATATCATGTAATTACAATACAAGGTCTATTCCTAACAAATACTGTTGAATTTATTGTCATGAGTTCTGGGTACATATCRTGAGACCATGGATGACTCTTTCTTCACTATAAGCAAGGAAAAAATAAATCTATTTCTGCTGAATATACACATTTATAATTTGAGATTTAAAACTATGATTCATTTATCTCTTTTTACACTAATAAAAAGCCTTTACCTGAAATTTATCTCGGCATAATAGTGAGAAACAAGACTCACATTTCACTAGTCAGTTTTTAAAAGCTGTGTTATTAAAAGATGCACAACAAAGTAATTATATTTCTCATATGTTTCAAGAATTTGTATTTTATTAAATTAATAAATTTGAAAGGAAAGAACATAACATATTTTAAGCATATGAATAAAACTATTCTGTCTAATCAAGGTCGAATTTCATTAAAATAAAAAAGCCAAGTGATTTTTTTTTAAGTTTCTCTGGCACTAACAGTTTAATTCAATGTAGAATTTCACAGCTTTCACAGTTTAACAGAAATGTGCTTCTTTCAGTAGTTTTAAATGCATTATTGATGTGTCTAGTTATAATGGATGTGGTGCACATAGATGATAAATATATACACTCATTCAGACAAATATAGATACAGAACAATTCTCAATATTCCTTCAGGACTTAGCGATCCTTGCCGTTTCTCAAAGTCTCTGCATCAGAGCAATTCTACTTCCCTCGAGTAAGTTATTTTCAAAATGGAAGTTTGAGTTCCAATTTTGTTAAGAATAAGCAAAAGCCTTCACTTTGTCCCAAAAATTCTAGATAAAAAAAATAGTCCTTTCTTCCTTAACGATTTTTGATGCAAAAATAATTCCTCCACTTCAGTAAGACACAAGATACAGGCTTCATGAGAGCAAGGTCTATGGAGTYGTGCCAACAGAAAAAAATGTCTCTTTCAGCTTCTAAAATAATTTTTATCTTAAATAAATTTATACTAAGTAATTCATCCTAAGGAAGAAATAGATTTTAACACATTATTGGGATTCAAAAGACCACTAAAATATAAATATTTGACATGTCTGCATTAGCTGTAAGAATAATGSAACAATCTGAAGATTATGAGGCTATTTAAGGAATCTAAGCAATAGAAACATGCATAAGAAACTATGGAAAACTCTCTCCTTTTAGTTACTAGGTTCATTGGGGTGGACACCTAGAAGGCACCCAGCCTAGTAAGCAACTTGGGTTTCAGTGAATAGTTAATGAAATTAAAGACATTTTTTTTCAGAATGTGACAGAAGCATTTATGCGAATTACATTGAAATAGCAGAAATATTTTCTTGCTCTTTTTTTCGTACATTAAAGGCATCATGAACTCAGGATCCTCTGTGTATAATTCTAGGATTAAGTGAACAAAAATATGAAACTTTCCCAAAGATTTTTTACATGTAAATACCTAATTATTATAAGGTTTAGTAGAGTCTTAAAATATATTGTATAGATCATCTGGTTGTGGTGATGACAGCCTACTTGAAAAATAATGAAATCTAGTGATTTTTCTCCAAAAATTTTGTATGAAAGCCACAGGGAGGTTTTTTTGTATCACTGTGATAAAATGCAGACTAAAATGTTATCAAAGGGGAGTTTCTGTGTCATTTAAAACATACTGTACACTCATAACAAGACAAGAAAAGACTCCAAGATTTCTGCTTCCAAAAATGAGAATAGAGCAATGATTCAAAATTCCACACTACGCACAGATACTTGCACTTGCACTCTATGCACAGATATGTTTCAAATCATACTTTGAGATCACAAGAACTACTGGACTTCAGTTGTTTTTTCTCCAGATTTTGCCTTAAAAACTGTAAAATCTCTTAAAGTACTGATAGTATTGCAGAGGTCTGTAGTTCTTGTAACAACAAGGACAGCTAGTTCTAACACTAAGGGTGTAAAACAGAGTGGTACAAATAGTAATGTAGAGTTCTTTATTCCCTAAATTTTCCAGTATTGCTGTTACTGAGAGCATTTCTCCTGTGACAGAAATAATGGAATAACATCTGAATCAACCTGAGCACTCAAAAAAATAAAGGAAAAAAGCCTGAGGTGTAGAATTAATATTACTGTACCACAAAGATGATGCTGCTCTTAAGAGGATTAGTTAGATGCTGTCCATATTACCCACTGTTATGACCCATCTGCTCAGGTTTTGAAAAAAGAGGAAAAATCAATTGTTGTAAAATAAGTAAGACAAACTTTGAAATTAAATGGTCCTGTTTCTTACCAGAATCATAACAGAGTACTTTACCTTTGCTCCAATAGATGGTGGAGAATATTCATTGTGGAAAACAATAAAGAGTTAACATTTTTGGAAAAGTGGAGCAGAGCCAGTGGTAAAAGGCTTGTGATCACTTCCAGAGTCTTTTAAAGCTGCAAACATTGCACAAAGTGTTCATGTATGAGTTTTGAAATTCTACCTGGCCACTCTCAACACAGAAACTACTGGAATTAGAAAAAAGTTCAAATCTATGACACACGTAGAGTTACTAAGATGTAATATGACTATAGGTTTCAGGTTGAACATCTAGAGAAAATGTTTTCTGATATCACTGAGAGACCATCTGAAACATGCGGAAGGTAGCTCCCCTCCAAAGGTATACGACCAAAAAGTGAAAAGCACACTACCAACTAAGTGGGTAAGCAACAGATATACAAGGATGAAAAGTAGAAATTTAGAAAGGAAGTTATTACACTTTTACATTGACAGTCTTGCTGTTGCTGAAAACATCATTCATTATTGGTGAATTTCATCCTGTTATCAGCTTCTACATAGAGAAAAATTGCTACTATTGAGAAAACAGAAAGTTTAATGGCTACAGTTCTTAGGCACAATGGAGTCTAATTTCTTCACTCACGGCCCTGTTGCTTACAACAGTAATTTCACTGATCTCAGTGACACCATTCATGTAAATAACTACACATAACTGGAGGAGGAAACAGTATAAATAAAACCAGATGTCGTACAGAAAGCTAGTATTAACATAAATTAAAAGTGAAGAGCCAGATTCTTCCTTGAGTCTGAAGACCTCAAGTAGTGTTGGAAAACACAGGAAGACTTCAGGTACTCAACACACTGTTATTGTTTTGATTTACATTAACTTCAACCCCATTTTGTGTGTGAGTAAATACAAATTAGAATTGCACCTTCTCTCTTGAGTACACGATCTTTGTGAGATTTTGTACAGGAAAGTGGCAGTGTAGCAGAGCAAATGGCCTGCCAGACCACCTCCTCAGCATTCTCCATGTGTATTGGTTTTCACCTAATACACACACTTTTTTGTCACAGTCATAGAATAATTTACACAAGATGTAGTTTCCCTACCTTTGCATCAACAGTGTAAGGATAAAGATGTAAGGATATAAAATATCCAACTTTACATCCTATACTTTTTAAAACACAGACTATATTGTTAATTATTTTCTCCTTCTGTTAATTAAATGTTCTGTAATATGACAGAGGGCAATAAATAAACAAGGAGTAGGAACTCTAGGAAATTGCAAGAGAACACTAATCAGCTGTAAGGAGCAGCTCTTGAAGAATTGAGTCCCAGTTTCTTTTACAACACATTTTTTACTTTAAGTTCACATCAGATTATTGCATGGCAGGTATCAATTAAGCCTTAAATCTTCTTAAAATAAGAAATATTTCTTATTTTATTATGGTATACAACAGGATAAAGTGAGAAGCTTATAATAAGATAAATGATGGACACTTTCCTGAGATCTTAATAAAATTAACTTAAACATTATCTAATTTAATATCAAGCTGCCTTAGAAAGAATGCTAAATGTATATTTTGTCTCAAGTAATTCCCTTATAATGGGAAGTTATATCACATTTCTRTTTCTTCCACTCTCTCCCTGCTTCCTGTAATAACAGGCAATGAACCAGTGTTGTGTTTAGCTTCTTTGGGAAACCAGAAGCAAAATTACTAAAGCCACTGGTATTAGTTGGGCTAGAATTTCATGCTACTGCCATCATCCTCTGCTGATCATTCTTCAGAGTCCTTATGAGTTAAAAAGTGGTTCATTTGCRTTCACGTGAAAGAATGACACACACACCGAGATGACATTTTAAAAGACAAACTGCAGCTTTATCATTTGCCTTTCTCCAGACCTAACTTCTCTCTTTAATCACAGTATAGGTCACTCACTACCTGGCCAGAGACAAAAAAGACAGTGGCAAGAGTCAGTGTGACTCTCTCCAGATGTTCTTAGCAGAGTAGCTGAAATGAAGGTCATAAATGTTGGAATAAGTCCCAGATGTGGGTTTGCAGTATGGTATGGTACGTCACTGGGAAAATGATCTATTTGTTTCAAGAAAGGTTCTTAAATGAGTAAGCAACTGGCTGGATAGAATACAGCTACAGTTCTGTAAAAAAACRTGCCATAGGGTGTCTCAGCTACTATGATGTTCCAGACAAAGCAGATACACTGTGAGTGAATTACGAAAAACCATAGACCAACCAATTCCCTCAGATTACAATGCCAGCATTTTAATGCGTGAATTACCGTAATTGTTAAACATCTCAATTACTACTTTTCAGAAACACAGTGACTAGAAACAGTGGTGATTCCAGCTGTTGAATATTTCTACGGCATAAGAAAAAGGGTCACAGGATCCTCTTATCAGCATCTACTCTTCCCTGCCTACTCCAGAACACACTGCAGGCCTGAAAAGAAGGCGGCAAAAGAGAAGCACCCCACAGCTGCCAAATCAGCTCACAGGGAAAACTTGTTAGCGAGTGCAGAATCGAGAACTTCTGAGCCTGCTGTACTTTATGCAGTGGACTGGAAGAAAAGAGGCACAAAAGGCAGCTTTAAAGAACTTCTGCTTCCCACCTTCCCCACACTATGCTGTACACAGTTCAGATACAGCCAGGAGCTGGGCCAAAATGTTTGGTGTGGCTATATCATACTCCATCGGACAGCTGGAATCATTTTATGTTGCTATTTTAATTTGAGACAGAAGTTGTGTCTGTTTTTCTTTTCATATTTAATCTGTTAGCTAAGACTTAGCTTTCCCTTTTCCAAAAGCTCATTTAGAATGCAGTTTATTCCATACTTCATTTTCCTTGTATTTCATCTAATTGTATTTCTAATGGCTGAACTCTGCTTTGTTATACATCCTCTATACATTTATCTCATAATTGCCAATTGATTTGGCCCCAAGTTTCTTAAAGACCATGTAAGAAGGGAGAAACTTCTTGGAATGAAAATGCTTGAATTTTAATCGATGTGGGGGAAGAAGCTTTGTACCTGTTCTACATGAAAGCCCAGGAATTTTAGAACTGAAACTCCCCCAGAATGGTTTCTAGTATCAGCAAGTGTTCAACTGCATTCTATGAATATTATTTGTTGAGCAAGAGAAATGCATAATAGCGACACTCTTTTCAAGATGGCAAGGAAAAGAAATGAGATACCTGAAGGACAACTTCCTAGAGGGCTGTGTAAGATAATTAAATTCTAATTCCTACTTCTACATAAGAAACATAGCTGAACAAACTCCTAATGATTAGTCCTGTAGTTCTTCCTGTTTGGCAAAGCTTCCTCACTCCAGTTTCTCAGGACAGAGGAGGAGACTGTATTCAAAGTACAAAGTACACTTCACAAAACATTTTTCTACATGCCCCTCCATGGAGCATAAAAAGTAGATGCTCACTTGCTTATCCCTTTCAATATTCTATTATTGGCTCTTGAAAGACAGTTGTATAGTGTGTGAAGGGAGCAAGAGAGGTTTATTTTATCTGGCAGCTTCTCTTCATGCCCTTTGAAAAGCATTTTTTTCTGAGGCATTGAGCACAGTGATTTTCAGAACTGTTAAGTCAAGAGCAACCTCTGTCTCTCAGCAGCTCTGAAAATAAGGCCAATGGCATCTCATTTTTGCTCTTTTTCAGAAAAAAAGGTTTAACTAAAAGTGCAGAAACTATCATTCTTAACCTTGCAGTTATCTTCTCTTACTTCTCTCTGCAGAGCTTTCATTTTCTCCCTCTAGGCACTCTCTTCATCTCTCCAACATCATCACTTCTCTCCACACATATGTTCTTTCCTTCCAATGCTTACAGTTAGCATCCACCATTCCCTCTTCACTCTCATTTTCTATCTGATGGTTTCTGAGAAGCTGTCTGTTCTCCAAATTATCCATATGAATACAGTTAGTGCCTTTCCTTCCTACTCCCAGCCAATCCTATGTCTTTGCAGTCCACAAGTGACCCTCACCCTCCCTGTCTAGATTCTTGGTAAACAGAATTCACATTGAACAGCTGAGTAACCAATTGTTTAGTACCACCCCTTTCAACTTAGTAGTGCCATTCAATAAAATATTTACACTTGTAAGAAGTACAGTAAAGATTTTATGACAAATGTGCTATGAATTGAGAAGCTTGCCACTGCAAGCATATTTTTCTAAAGTCATGTGCTTTACAGCTGTTGTTTGCTGGCAACACACTTAGAATGGCTGGAGTATCCCATGATTAAACTGAATTATATTGTCCTTTCTAGCTTTCAGAAGGCTTCTCCTCTCTTTTTTAAAATCTGCCATCCTTCTTTATARTTGTCCTATGCACTTACAAGAATTTCTTTGGTATAAACAAATTTCTTAGCTAAACAACATAAAGTCCTACACTAATGGGCACACAACATTACTGGATTTTCTTAGAAACTGCAAAAGAAATGGTCTTCCTGATATAAGCAGAGACATACATGTGCAGTGAGGAACTCTGATTCTGAATTCTCAGGGACTGGAATAAAGTCAGTAGGACTATCTGCTGTGTCACGCTAATAGGTTCTCCACAGGCTCGACCACCCTCATAGCAGGAGTGTGGTACAACCCAAAGCTCTACATTCTTTTCCATCAAAGCAGTTTTTAAAAAGGCAAGGGCCAAGATTTGCAAAAGTAACGAGTGACTTAAAGGCGGTAGCCAAACTAGGCACTGTAAGAAATCAAGTCTGCTTTGAGAATCTCCCAAAGGCGGGAAAAGCTGAAGCCCCTCTTTTCCCCCAAGCCACTTAGACTAGGACTAAATTTAGGATAAAAGACAAACTTTACTTCTCTGTTTTTGCTGAATTTCTAAATCCATTTAACTGTTGAAAGTTGAAGGGTTATGCAATTCTCTAAATTTGAAGAGTATGTCATAGCTTATTAACAAGTTACGGTTAAACTACATAGCTGCATGAGTCAATGACTGCTAAATTTTTTTTTAAAAAAGCATTGTCTTACACAAAAAAAACCCCAAAGGTCTCACTTGCTGTCACAATGATTCATTTACGCAACAGCACTCAAGGTGCTGTTACCTTTTGCAGAGATCTTTTTACCCCAGTGTTTAGCCCAGTGAATCCAACTTCTCCCTCTCATAAGTCTTAGAGTCTTAAAAGAATAAGAAAGGGCACATGCAGCTGCCTTTGGCTACTTTGCACGAATGTCTTGGTACCATTTACTAGTTGATCAAACTGGAACAGGCTTTAACCCATGAGAGTTAAGATAAATTGTATTAACTGCCATCCCAATTTTTTTTACAGTTAATACCATGATAATAAATATGTACATTTGAGGATAAAAGAAGAGGAATACTGAACATGATGGTGGATGAAAATAAAATGTTAATAAAATTTAGTCTGACTGCTATTTCAGGAAATTGGATAGAAAAATTAAACTGGTATGTTCATTAAATTTAAGAGATATCCACTCCAAATCCTCATTTAATTCACTAAGATTACAGAAATGAGAGTACACAGATTTGGCTAACAGTACAAGGAGAAGACAAGGAAAGAAACACATTCAACCTCAGAAACCATGTATATGAGGTCAGCAGCAGGATTTTTTTTTCTTTTTAATGCAGCTGTCTTCTTTGGCTGGGCGAGGGCAAAGGAAATAACTTCTCACCAGACATGAACTGCAGTACAGTCTTCGTACAAAGCGTGCATTACTGCACACTACTTCTTATAAAGAAAACAGACTGATGAAATTTCTTCTTCAGCAGCTTAAAGTAGTATGTAGAAAGAGAACAGGTTAGTGAAATGAGTGAACAGTTCAAGATTTGACATTAAGACACATGAGGACATGCTGGAAAAACATTAAATAGTCTCTCTCCTTCAGTCTTCTCTGATTTGTCACCCAATTTTAATCACTGCATCGGAAGGTTCTCAGCCAAGCCAGTTGACTGACTGCATATAAAGYCCCAGCTCATCAAGAGAATGAAGTAAAATATGCTATCTTAAACCGCTGCAGTTGCAAACATGTTTTGTTTAACATCTACAATGGCATACAAGTACAAACTTCAAGATAGCTGTGCTACAGTAAAAAAGACCTCTACAGTAGAACAAGAGAGTTCAGGAACTCTTGTATTCAAGAATAATTAACAATTCAGTAGTCCATTTCTGATCAAACAAAGCATCTCTTTTCTTCTCCTTTACCAATAATTCCTAAGCAGGACATTACTGCATTTAGAGAATTCCTTTTTATAAGCAAATTAAATGTAATTGTTTAACATGCATAGTAGAGGCATATTCAGTTCAGCTCAGGACGATCTGTGAATTTCCTAAAATTCCAGGAAAGTGCCTCTTCTGAGATGAATAGTAACCTATTTGCAAAAGTCTATTCCTTCTGAAGCTAACTAAAATCCAAAAGAAAACAATCAGTCTTCAGATTTTTACTAGATGTCCTTTTCCACAAATATGCTTACATCCCTAATCTCAGTGTCTAGCTTTCTGAGGCTTCAGTAAATCAYTTCTACTCTTTATAGATTTGGATGTTTTTATTATCTCAGATAGTACAAGAAGATCTCTGTCCGTTGGCTGCTACTGAGTTGCTAGATTTTAATTTAAGTAAGTGAGCTATCTGCCCTGAAAATAAATGTCCTGCTCTCTTTCCTCAGACCTCCATCTCAAGCCTTTTCATTGCTGTTTCCTCGCTGCTTTCTTGTTCATTATGAGAGAGCACTCACACTCCCGGATACACTCCCTCTGAAGTTTTTCTGATGACTACAACTTCCCCTTAGATGTCCAAGCTAGCTTACTTTCCATCTTCTGCTTCTACTTCTTTCATGAGTATAAAGGTTTTTCCATTCAACGGCCATAAATAAGACAAAAGGATTCTACCAACTAACGTTTCAACAGAAGTCTACAGAAAACTTTTTAAAACCTAATTTTTGAAAGTTACTCTGGTCTTTCAGCAGAATTCAAAACTTTGAAATACATTTCAGAAAAGAAAAAGAAAAACTAGAATTTTTAGAATTTGATGGCATTTTCTAGACTTTGAATTTGATCTCCTGGAACAGAAGATCAGAAAAGCTGACAGCTGGCTGCTTATTCCTCTCAGAGACAAAATTACAGGAGAAAGAAAAATAAAAATTACCAAATTCCATTTACATCTAGTTTTGATGTATTTGTGGATTAGGAGAGGCAGTAATTGGGATTGACTGGGCCAAACAGTAGGGTCAAAAGAACCACGTGAAAGAGATTTCCTGACTTCAGTGAGATCATATTAGAGGTCAAGCTGGTCACAGGTTTTAAATCCACATGATTTAGTCTGTGACAAGATAGTCCTGAGTCCTAAGGAAGAATATCATAGTGGAAAAAATGTGCCCTACATAGGGATGAGACAAGACTGATTCAATACTAAAGCCAAAACTCAGCAAATTAAAGTCTGAAAAAGAATTTTCCATATCACTACAAAAGCTACCTCCATTGTGGAAGATTTTATGATTAAGTGAACCATGAATGGTGAACCAAAATTGCAAAAGAATGGAGTTTTCGTACAAATTGTTCTAAAATGAAATCTCCAGATGTGACCACCAGGAAAAGTATACTTTGTTAGTAGCTAGTAAAAGATGATAACTAATATTTCCAGACACATCCAAAACCACCTGTAGCCAATTCTGACTAAAGTGGTGGCTTTAGTGTTAAATTGTGTTACTATCTGAGAGACCCACACGCAAACATCCTTACTGGGAACATTAAATATGTCTCCCTTCAAGCAGGTCAGCAGAAAATCAATATGAAATTTTCAGTGGCTCCCACGCAAATCTAGCTGTGAAAGAGATTTCCAGATCTCTACTGTTCATTTAACTTTCCCAGCTGCCAAATAAGGCACTTATTGTCAGATATTATCTAACCTAAGCATTATAATATAATAATACCTGAAACTAATGTTATTTGAAATATAGCTGTACTTCTAAACATAAAATCAGATGTATAAATTAATGCAAAAAAATATTCTATTGAGTAACAATTTGAATTAATACCTTCCACACTTGTAAATTAGATATTTTACTGATAAACAGGCAACAAATTGATCTTATGTGGTAATCACATGCCTTTAGTGACAAGAGATTTCTGGAGAACATGCACTACCACAAAATCAGAGAATAATTCATTTTGCAGGGACTTCAGGAAATCTTATCATTGAACCCACTCAACGTAAGGTCAATACTGACCTTAGACCAGGTTGCTGAGGACTTTTTCCATTATAGTCTAGCTTTGGTTTGTTTTTCTTTCTCTTGAAGCTACCTCTCGGTATATCAGTCAGGTGGTCACATCAAACTGTCATATATTTACTTCCTTTAAATCTAKAGACAAAAAGAATGGAATAGATTTGCCATATTTCATGCAATGCAAATTCTATTTATTTTTTATTATTTTTCATCAAATGCCCTACATTGACTTATTGAGCATGCGTTTAAATATCTGTATATTTCAGACAGGTAGCCTTCTGAGGACTTCAGGAAATCTTCTCATCCAACCTTCTACCCAAAATAAAGTCAATACTGAACTCAGATCAGGTTGCTCAGGGCATGTTCTGTTAAAGTGTAGTTCGAGGTGGGGGGGGTTTCTCTCTCTAGAAGCTACCTCTCAGTATATCAGTGGAGTGGTAGCAATGCATACTGATTTCTAAGTCATGATTCAGTCATGAAAAAATAACTTCCAGCACAGTATATTGGCTCAGAGCTTGGACCTTCTTTTCTTCTTCTCTGCTTTTTTTTTTTTTTTTCTTTTTAAGCAACTACTGATGAGCAGAATAATATGCTAGAGGTTTTGCCACACAAAACTTGGATGGTTTTGCCATGCAGTGTTCATCCAGTTCGTACAAAGATGAAACCAACACTCAACTACACAAAAGCCACCAAAAACCAGCAGATGACAATAGTGTCCCCATTTGCTTTTATCCTGCTTCAAAAACATTTCAAAGAGACATGATTTATTGTTCCCATATTTGGAAGATAAGATTCCCACCCTATTTTACCTTAGGTTGACTCAAATGTGATAATAGTTATAGTTATTATAGTTAAACACTATAATATCCTTTAATGTATATTCCCTAAAATAGATTGAAATTCAATTAATATTTTTGGTAAGATAAACATATTTCCCCACATAAGAGTGAAAACCAGGAAGTGACAATAAGAAGCTAAAACTGAGAAATCATCTTGAAAATAAATCTAAGATAAATGCAAAGCTTCTATCTTATTCCCCTTCTCCAGCTTTCATAGCAACCATTTTATAAATCATTCCAGAGTACCATATGATGAAAGCAACAATGCCTCCCATCAGTAAAAAAATCACTATTATACCCATCCAGGGTTTTTCCCTCTTTTCTGGAAGAACWTTTATGCAAGTGAGAGTTATAATAATGGTTGGAACAAACTACCTCATGGACAGGTGCTGGGCAAGCAACCACTGAACTGGAGTGCTGCCAGTACACCTCACTCTTGGCTGGATCTTTCCACGGCAGAAAGCTTAGCCATAATGTTCGAATTTCACTCATCAGCCACTTCCCTTCTTTCACCYCTTACTCCTTCCCTTGCCAGTGTTTCCCTTTGAATGCAATGGGGCTTTGTGCAGAGGTTATTCAGAACCCAGTATAATTCTCAACTGTATTCATTCAAACTTTGGATGAAACAAGAATAGCGTCAATTTTAAATCCCTAACTAGTGGTAGCGGTAGGTATAAAAATCTTCCAGTGTTGGAAACTCTGGCTGCCTAATACAAAGTCTTTCTTTCAAGGCATGGGATTATTCTTTTCTGATTCATTTGTGGTTTTCTTCTTTTCCAYTCTACAAGCTTACCATTGCATTTCTTAGCTTCTTCTCCTAGTGCCTTTGAATGTAACTTCATGCTAAATCCTATATTGGAAAGCCCAGGTGATTTTTTTTTTTTTTTTGGTTCTGCAATCCCCCAAAAATACTTATTTAGAAAGCTTTTCAGAGTGCTTATCATACAGAACGGCTTGGTTAACAGAATTTACATTTCAGCTGTAATCCTTCAAAGGACCATTTTCTGCACATTCCTTGCTTTTTAGTAAAGTGTTCCTGATAACATCAGCTTCAAAATCTTCCCCCAGAACCGTATCTGTGGAGAAATTTGTAAACTGGTTCAAATCCACAGCTCTTGCTTCTCAGGAAAGAGCCCTTTAAGAAAAGGGTTTCTGGTCCTTGAACTTCAGATTTGGCTCTTAACCATAATATTAAATTGACTGTGTGATGTTTCATTAAGTTCAGCATTAAAGGCTTTGTGCCCCAAGGCACACTTTCAGAGTTAGACCAGTCTGGCTTGGATACACAGCCAGTGTTCATTTTACACCATTTATGGATTCTGCCCCCCTGATCAACAACTGATTTGCCTGAACTTAGTTACTTCAAAGTCTTGATTCACAGTATTATTGCAACTGAACCTCTAGACTTTTAACAATTAAACTCTAATAAGACATTTTCCACCAAAATGCATTCCAACAACTGGACCACGGATCAGGACGCTGCAAGACTACAGTCATATCTATTCTTCAGTATATAACATCTTTTTTGCAGAACTGTGTTCACTGCTAAACTTGAAACTAGTCTTAACCTGGGTGCAAAACTTAATAAACTATACCATTTGGTTGAATATAGCATTGCTGAATGCAAACAGCAGAAATATATAATGTTCACCACAAGATTGCAACTAACAATTTCTCAGTTCAAACAACATATACACAAGCAATAAAACTTCCAGAAATTCTAAAATCACAGAAATGCTAGCATCTTTATTTACAAATGGAAGGAGATATGTAAATATGACAATATTCCCACATGTAAAGAAATTATACTTACTCCATAAATATTTTTTAATAGTAGCAAGTACAGCCAGTGTTGAGGAGGTAGTGAAGTAAAGAGGAGCTATTGTTCAGGCTTTTATATATATAGTGACCATTGTTGTCTCTTTAAAGTAAGGAGAAATGTAGAAAGCAGAAAGCTTCAATGCAGTTTCAATACTTGAAAACAAAGGTAAGTCTATAGGATTCAAAACAATATACAAAGAATTCACATGATAAACTAGCTGTAGGGAAGCTCTGATTTCAAGGTAAAACTTAGAAAACAGACTCCTGTGTATATATTGTTGCACTATAATTAAACCATTATATTGAAATATAATGCTGTTAACACAGCATAGTATTAATGATCAGTAAAAAAATAGGAACTGTCATTGACTAATGCCTAAATTCTTCGGAGTACTTTTTACCTATAGGTATTGGAAAGGCTCAAAAGACAACAGTAATAGTTTTTCAAAACATTGTGATAAAGCTATTTCACTATTTTTTCTGACACAGCACATTTAAAATAACATTGCTTTTTAAATCTTTCAGGCCTTTGAGTAATTATGGCCCCTTGCCATTTCCCTGCCCCTGCTTATTCTCTCTTAAATTTTCTGAATTAGGAGTAGTCTACTCAGGTAATTTGAGGTGGATGTACATTTTCCCGACATTCAACAATACAGATTCGCAATAGTTCCTTCTTCTTTGTAGTGAGTTAGTCAGAGCATTTGCCCCTGTAGCATGCAGCTTTTTACATGAGTTTATAATCGACACAATAACCACACTATAGTTAGAAATAGATGAACAGCCTTACAGCTGCACAGCATAGTGGCAGGTAAATAGAAAAGTAGTAAAAAGCAAGCTTACAGTGAAGATTTTACATATTTTAATTACAAAGAGGAAAAAAAGCAATGATTTACCTGTGGAGATGAGGGACTAAAAGTCACATTGATGACAGATTCTGTGTGTCSCCCCAGTTTATGTGAAAAAGTGCTTGAACGCATTTCATATATGTAAGCCTAAAAACCAATGAGATTGCATTTTCACATTAAAGAAATATATCRTATTCTAGAAGCACTAAGTTATAATATAGGAGGACTAAATATTCAGCCTACGGAGAAGTTAGAAAATTTTCATAATAGCTTAATAGATATAAAAGTCATCAACAACTTAGAATTTATTTCTATAATTCAGGATAATTTAGCAAATGCTTAAGTTAACTCAAATGAAAAAAAAAAAGACTTAGAAAGAGTAATGCAATCTTTTCCCCTTAAATAACTAAACATTAGGTATATTTCAAGTAGGCAGGTAAAAAATGACCCTTTTAAAATATATTTTTAAGGGTGGTGTTTGGAATTTAAACCTCTATCTTTTAAATAGAAATACATAGAATCTAAAACCTTGGTTTCTAAATTTGGAAACTCTTATGTTTGTTGCTACATTAAATAATTTTTTTCAGTTTCTACATAGGTCTTTGCAGTTTTTAATTGAACAGCATAGAATTCAATAACAAGTCAATAATATTACGAGTGATGTGGGTATCATCAATGAGAAAAAGCATATTGCCTGCCTTTGCTTCTCAAAGGAAAAAGGGAAAAGCCCTCTCCAAGGAATAAATTAAATTTAGTAGCTAAACAATTATATCCTTATTGGTACAGACTCAAATAATGAAGAAGTGTCAATGAAAAACTGCATTAAGAAACAAATCCAAAATTCAGTGAAAGTCACAGATATACTGATACTACGAAAATGATTGGATTGTGATATTAAATTACCATTATTTTACATAAACAGAACAAAAAATGTTTTAAAATAAATCCTGTAGTATAGGTCCTCCACACAAGAAACACTTGTGAAAGTCACCTGCAGGCACATAAGATTGTTTTAGACTATGCCTTATCTAGTAAAAATAACAATGATTTGCAGGATACAGTCAGACAGTACGCATACATAAGGCATATCAGGAGACACATAAAATATGTAGAAAATATGCAGACTTATTTGGTATATTGTAAATAAAATGTGTATCTCAAAAGAAAGAATAAATTGTAAAGCATGCAAAAAATAGTCAAAGATGATAATCCAAACTTTACAGTTTCAATAAAAAATTAAAATGTTCCATTGTCTTTACTAAATATCTGCAGTTAATACTATGAACATGGAATTCAGAGCACAGCCTAACATAAACTAAACCAAACTGTGCATAGGCACTATTACAACAATGTATTACTCTGTGACTTCTCTTTTTTGTTGATAGTACCCTAAAATGAGTTTAATCATCCAGACCCAAGGCAACTGAGCTTCCCCTAGCAGGTGGCAAACTGCTACAAGATATATGTGCCAAAAACTTGTGGACTCAGCTTCCCAATTTCTGAAAAGATTCATGCACCAATGCAGATCCTGAAAAACACTTAATGCCTCACTCAGAAAACAAATCTTATCAGCCAACTCCAAAGATTCTCTAGTCCAAACCAGCACTGAAGAAACGCTGGATAGTCCTCAGTGTCAATTATTCCATTCATGACCACATTGACTGATAGGCAAACCAAGAGGCCAACTGTAAATCTACTTAATTCCATCCAGTTTATATACCTCACATATTCTGGATTCAGTCCAGGATATGGAATTAAAACCATCTACTGGCATAAATGAAGTACCTGAAAACAGATAGAAATGTAGGTATCCATTTTTAACCTCTGGATCTTTTGTAGCATTCCATACCGATATTGCCATAATAACTGGGAAAGTAGCAGGGTCCCCAGTAATGTGTTAAAATCATTGTGTCCTTCTTAAAAGGATACAGCAAACGCTTGTTAATTGGAAATTCTGCCTTAAAAAGTAAGACCTTCCTCCCTACTTTTTAAACATCTCAGGAAACTGGTCATAATAATGAGCATTTGATTGCTAGTAATATAAAAGCAGCAATCTTTTTTTGTTTTAAAACATATGGCCATACCACAGCTACTGTGACTTACACTACTTGGGACATAATCAGTTCACAAGGGAACAGATAAGTAAGGGGAAACTAAACAAGCTGAAAGTGAYATAATGATACAAAAGAAAGAATTCTGATGTGTCTGTAGACATGAAATTATTTTCTCTGATGGAAAGTACAAGACCATATATTTGTAAATTCAGTCTGTACACAGGACTACCCAAGCTCTTGCTGTTTCCATGCAGAAACGCTGCAATTGCTGTTTGTAAATACTTCCAGTTAGTCATAAGATTCCTCTTTATTGACATAAAAATACCAAGAGGTAGTGTTGGTTATTTAGTTCATATCCTAAACAGATTACAATATTGCCAAGTAATTAGGTTAAAACAGAGAAGGTTTCAGAGTTCTAACATAATAGTACCCTTCAAAATTTCCCTTATCTTGTAGGGCTACGTCCATCCATTCTCCTCCTTCCATACTGGCTCTCCATTCTTCACTCTGATGGTACTATAACACGATTCAACTGGTATCAAAACTATCAGATGTTGACACCTGYGTGTGTTATCTCAGTACCTATAACATTGTGCTCTCTTCTTCACAGCCAGGCTTTGTCACACTGTRTATCACATGGCCCTACTATCCAGACTTTCCACAGGACTTCCTTCTGAAAACAGAGAGTGCTAGCAATGACCTTTTTACTCCAACAAGGATGAGGTGTAAAGACTGCAGTCAGGTTGTACTTCACCACCACCACCACAGTGCCAGAGCAGATTACAGCGGTCATGCTCACATAATTAATGGGAATCTGCAAGTCTCATGGAAATGAGAGATGAGATGCTGTAGAAGTCTATATTCCAGAGAAACTCCAAAAGGGAAAGGAGTACGCTGAGTGAGAGAAGAGCAAGAAGCATTACAAGCTGCACTGCAGATTCCAGAACGGGATGCTCCTCTGCATCTAACTGACTGAAGAAAGAGAGTATTCATGAAAATAGGGAGAAATCATTCTTACCAAACAGCACCCCAAAATCCTGTGGACCTCTTGTCAAAATGGTTCAATAGTATCACAATACTCAGTAATGCCATGACACTTTTTAGGTGTTTGTATCATGAAAGATTCAAATCCTATTCCTCATAACTATTGTACACATGTCCATCCCCTTTGGAACTGTGGGAATGACAAAACCAGGACAAATACGCCATGTTTCTTAACACACTACAGAACTTTGTAAGATATAAGAACTTAAAGAGAATAGGACTGAATGAGGAAAATACTGGAGAGAATAAAATCAATTCTAAAATTCAGGTGTTTGGTAGGTAGCATAAGTCCTCTGGGCTCCGCACAACTGACACATGGGGAGCTAGTAAAATAGATTTACGAAACTCCTATTGCAAGCAATTATTTCCCTTCACAAGCTAATTACTCTGCAATTGCAAGTTTTTGAATGCCTGCATCAGTTCTTTTGCATATACTAAGACCAGTCTTTGACAGAGAGGTATCTTCTGACAGAGACAGAGACATCTTGACAGAGGCATCTTTTCTCTTTCTGACCCCAAATTGCCTTACTGTCATTTTTCTTTTCCTCTTCAATCCCACACCCCTCCCTCCCTTTCATGGAAGTAGGCACAGAGAAGAGGCAAAGTCAAGGACAGCAAGAGTCAAGATCACAAAATGCTCTGAATCACAGATCTACAATGCCTTCCAATAATTTCTGAGCCAAGAAGAAACATGGCTCCATGTTTTAACCAAGAGAACATATCACAGAGAGAGAGATGGTTAGTGAAGCTGAAAATTTTCCATCATAATCTAGTGGCTTACAGAACTTTGCCAAACTTATCCAATAAAAACTAATTTTCCATTCCAAGTTCTCAGTTTAATTTGGGGAGGAGCACATTCATTTTTGGCTTAATCTCTATGTCCCAATTCCTCTCTGTAAAATAGGTGTGATAATATTTCACTGCTTTTTTGAAGACAAATCCAATGTTTGTGAAACCCAGGTATTCTAGTAATTTATGCTCTTCCACACAGTTCCTAAATCAACCATTTGGCTCATACCTTTCTTTCAAAAAATGCTATGAAGCAGTTGTGCAGCTTCAGTAGAATCTAGCAAGTGCATATTTGGTTGTCTAAAAAGAGATGTTAGCTAATCACACTTCTCAACCTAAAAAGCATTCAAACTCTTACCTCCCACCTTTCAAGGAATGCTTCTGAGCTAGAGGTTAGGCTGGGATGCAGCACTCTTCTGAATTGTCACATTGTGTAACAAGATTCGCTGGGTCAGAGAAAAGTAATGACAAGCAAGTACAGACAGAAGCCCACCTGTAGCTAACCACTGAAGCATTCATCATCATGGGAAAGACTTTTACTTTGATCTTTACTGCAGAGACTACTTTCGTATTGAACCACTGCTAGACAAAACACACAGAACACGGCTGGGAACACAAATTTCCCGCTCTACTTCATTCTTACAATTCTGTCCTAACAGAACTGGAGTTAAACTTCTTTCTGATACTGTATTTTTAGCCCCATAAATCTTAAATATTTATGTGTGGTGGTTCARCTTCAACAGAAAAAATGGCAGAGTCCCTGACTACATCCCAGAATAGTTTATTATGTTGTGTCAGCTATCATCTTCTCTTCCAATAACTGTGCTTTTAAGGAAAGTAATAGCAAATATTTTAAATCAGAGTAATTTTGACATGTAACACAATAAAATGCAATTAAAAGAAAAACATCATCATAAAACAGTGTATAAAAACAGCTTCTGTTTAAGCAATTCTAGTCACAGATATTCAAKCTAGCCAGTGATAGTCTAAATTCTGAGAATAAAAGTTAACTTGATGCAAGATTGAAAATAAACTTTTCAGTAAATTTATTTTTAACCTCAATTAAAAAAAAACAAAAACAAACCACACACAAAAAAAACAAGCTAAAGGAAATTGTACTTTAACAGAAATTACATTCAGGTATTCATAAGAATTGGAATAACTCCAGTATAAACATTCTTCTACTATAGTCTGCCATCATTCTAGTTTTACTACATTTCTGATGTCATTCATATTGTTTTTCTATTCTATACTTACTAGATTTTTTTAGCATATTCTTCTCTACAGAAAAAAAAGAACAGTAAGTGAATTATAAATGATACCATAACACTAGCCACAGAAGAAAAAAARAAAAAAAAAAGTTGAAAATATGAATTCAATGATAGAGGAAGAACAGATTTTCAGCTAACCAAATGTAATAAAAAAGAAAGCAAAACAGTCTAGGAAGYACTCAGCAATACCCAAAATGCATATGTGCATATAATCTGTTATAGACTTTAGCCAAAGTCAATCCCTTTTTTTTATATTAAGACCAATTTCTTGCAATAAAAATACTGATTCAGTAGATATTGGTATTTCCTTTCCATTTCTGTCCAAGGGTCAGCCAAAAGTAAAAATCATTTACCTGTACCAATAGCTTCCAAACAAGTTTCCTGCACCCATAACCACATACTTACTTGTGTTTCCTTTCATTTTAAGTTTGAAGAAAATTTGGAGTAGTCAGTTTTCATTAACCCACAGTGTGAGAGTGTATTTAGCACCTTATATGTATATACAGGCTTGTGCTTTCTTCTTTAAATTTGTAACAAGAGACAAGGAAGAACGGTGAAGGTCCTTCCTTGAGGGGAAGAATTTGTATCCAAATGGAAAAGTACTTAATTCTACTGCACTGGTAGAGAGAGTGTGCTAAATAAATTGACTCTTTATCTGCAGAGTTTCACTATAAATTCTTTCCTGTGTTTTCTTATACTCGGTCTTCAAAGCAAACTTGTCCCCATCTGTTCCCACTGCCCCCTAGTCCATATGCATTTGAGTCAAACTACTTACACTCCTACTCCCTCCTGGGAAGGGAAAGAGAGGGAAGCAAATCAGAAAGAGAAACACTGAAAGCATAACAGAAAAATTGTCCTTGTTATCCGCTTTTGCACAGCGACCAGAAAAGCAACACCAGTTTCAAGAAAAATCCTTTGTAACTGCTGTGGCTTTAAACTGGAGCACATATTTTACAAATAGATCACAGAGAAAAAAAAAAAAAAAGAAAAAAAAAATACACTGGTAAGGTACCTAAGATACCTGATTTGACCTCATGCAAATAGAGATTTTTTCTTCAGAAGTTTTGCATGGATTGGCCAAAGTTATCTTTTTCCCGCGACTATTTTTTCTAACATTTCAAATGAGCTACAGAAGGTGGAAAAGTTCAAGCCTCTTGATAGAAAAATAAATAAATAATCTTACTTACACTTTTATGAAAGACATCTGGATTTATCAATAAGGCATTAGTCTCCATTTGCCTCCAGTAGTGCCATCAAACCTGATGCACACTCCTACACTACATGATAAAATTGTTTGGCTTGCACTCCACCACCCCTGTTTACACTGGGGCACATCTCCCACTGAACCATGTATTTTTCCTCAATCTCAAGCTGAAAAAGCACCTGAACTACTTATGCTAAAATGAAAAATAACAATCAGCCTGAAGCAGACACCCAGCATGGAAAGTTTCAGCCCAAAATGTTCTCAATTATAAGCAACTGAAAACAGAATTATAGTGGAAAGTGTCAGACTACCTTAACTATAGGCATCAGTGCCAAATCCACACATAATAAAACAGATTTCACAAGTACCCTAAGCACTGATTAACGCTTTTTAGTCCTGAGATATCTTATACACTTGCCACATGGTAGCATGGAAAGTCTGTTCAAGCCTGTCACCAAAACGTTGAGTACAATATGCCCTCTCAGAGTCCCTTTCCCTTCTAATGCCAGTTATGGAGGCTGTCTTTCTGGTAGTCATAGGAAATTGCCCACTACAGTAAGATCCCAGTTTCCATCTGAGTTCCTTCGACATAACTACAAAAGGAGTAACAGTGAAAATTCATAACGCTCTTTATTACTAAAACAGTGAATGTTATCAAGATCAGTCATCATTCAAGATGCAGGGGATACTTTTCAAATGTTCAAATGCTAACAGTTATAGCTAGCACACTTTGAATTTTCCTCACTAAAAAGATTATATAAACAGATCTAAACCATGTCTCAGATTTGCCTCTGCAAGCCATGCTTCTTAGAAGCTTCCTATTTATATTTTTCTTTATTCTAGTTTCTATTTAATTAGCCAATTTCAAAGCCTCATGTATATGATTGTTTTTATTTGTCTGCCTGTGGAATTTATGTAGCATTAAACACTGCTGTATTTAGGTTGCTTTTACTTTTATAATGTACTTAGGTTTGGCAAAGTGCAGAATTATTACCTGAAGATTTTTGTTCTAAGAAAATTTACCTCACCTCTCATTATGAAGCATCATGGTTGGATCACACCCACTCCGGAAATGGCGCTTTTCTGATTGCTGCTAAGATTCTGTTCTGTATCAGCTGAACCAATAATTGCATTCCCTGTTTGTGTACTGGTGTTGACTGTTTGACAGAAATACTGCAAGATTCAGATGATGCAGAGGATCTTCATTCAGATCTTTAGGCATAAYAGGGAATTTCATTAGCTTTACAAAGGATTACCCCATCTTAATAAACTTGCAAGCACAATGCAATCATCTACTAGGATTATAGGCATATGTACCAATGATACACAAAATTCAACTGCTGTCAGAGTTGTAGACTAAGAGGTATACCTATAGAAAACCCAAGCCCTGTGGGTATAAATCTATACATATCCACTTTTAGCACCTCACTGCTGCATGCATACCAAAATGAACCTTGGATATTCATATCTACTTTGACTTCCTGTTTTGCCTACATTTACCTACCCCTACATGAACACAGGGTATTTTCTCTAAAATTATTTTTCTTTAGCAAAAAGGCTAATTTCTCATACTTCCACCCAGCTCTCAGAAATATTACCAAACTTAAAGGTTAACACAGTAACACACTGCAGCCTCATGAAGTTCAGTTTGACAGGCCACTAGGAAAAAGGTGTTCTGTAGTAGTTAAATAAGCACACATCTATAGCCAGCAGAAAATCCTCCACTACTCTCAGCTGCCAGTCCAGTTTTATGGTGGTCAGGTCTGAGGTGTATAGGCATAGATAAAGCAATAGCCTGAACTGATCAAGAAGTAAACAAGAGCAGCTAATGTGCTCATGCTCACATAATTCCACAGTTCATAAAATAATTTACCAAGGTTAAGATTTTCAACAATCTTCAAAAATATACCCAAAGAGACAGCAAAGTAACAGCACACTGTAAAATCATGTCAGTATTAACAACAAAGCAATATTTATCTCTTCCCTCCTAGGATAATAGGCCTAAAAGCCAATCACACTACCAAAGAATCCAAGAAACTGAGGTTCCAGAGCAACACAAAGTTGTGTTCTTGTATGGAAAGGGATAGATTTTCTCCAGCAATAGCTGGCAGAGAGGTAGTCACAGTCCCTGTCATTCATTCTCTGCCATGGATTTCCTTCTGCCAAGTAATGTCAGTCCTGTTTTTTCCACAGTAAACATTATTAATGCTATTTTCTCCAGATGTTTTCTCTTAAAGCCTATCTTAGCTAAACAATATGGACATATAAAATAAAACTTGAGCAACATATAATTGGGATACCAATGACCCTGAAAACCAAAATACCCCAGATAGTCCCTACCACTGCTTCATATAATACATTCTGTTCTGCAAGCCCTCTGGTATGAAATGTAGACCAAGACAATAAATACTAGACAACACCACTATCAAACATTTCTAAAAGTAATTTTCCAGTAAAGAAAATGTCCTCCTATTATTCCAAACCCAGTGTTGAAGTCAACATTACAGCATACTCCATTGTACCTAAGATACTTAATTTAAACATCAGTAATACCTCCAAGATACACTCCCAAGAGATAATGAACTAAACGTTCTGAACTATTAGCATGTCCTATCTCCTCCATTTACTTACATCCATGCCAGAATATCTTTCTCAACCCCCTGCCTTTTCCCTCATCTGTAGTCTTTTGTCTTCCATTCATTACTACCTAAAAAGTTCTAGTGAAATTGTGGTCTCAAAGGGAGAACAGACAACCACACAATTTATCATTCACATTTTGGGGTTCTTCGGGTGGTTGCATGATCCAAAACCACTCTGATACAAATCAAAGCACAGTAAATGGGGAGGACTGGGAGACGTGCTTCAAGAAGGGGTGTTCACACTCCTTATCCAAACTAAAAAGCAGATGATCCCTCTGCACCAGTGCACTGAAATTTATACACTAGAGAAAATAAGAGGAAAAACTTTAAAAATTTAAACTACTTCAAATTCTAGGGCTCCTTTCACTATGGCTTCTCAAAGCCAAAACATATGTGGCCGAGTAAAGTAGATGACAAGTTTAACAGATAGCAGCATTGCATTTTGAATGTATTTATGAGTGACAAAATAAGAAATAATATTTTTAAATCTACCCATCTTGGTGTAAGAACAGATGAAAATAAAACTAAGAGTTCTGTTATATAATATGTATTTTTCTTGTCCTTATCAAAGAAGTCATTAGTCTAATCCAATAGGGAAAGTCATAAAGATATTATGTGATTTGAGACAGTGAATTTTACAACTAAACAAATATCTGGTAGCAAAACATTAAAGTATATTGCTCAGTAGGACTGACATTCTATTTGGAATATCAACCTCTTTAACTATTTAAAACTAAGGTGTTAACTATGAAGAAATTCTACAGTTTGTGTTATGCCAGATGCAGAATCTTGTATCTGAAAACAACTGAGTCTGTAAGCAATCTCAGGTCCAGGTTTACATCCAGCCACCACTCACAGGTTTGCACAATTCTTTGGATATGCCCCCTGACCAGTGTGTTTCCAGCATCACTTGCATAATGGGAATTTACTCTAAAACCAATTTTGCACAATTCTGGGATTAACAAGTGGTTAGTACACTGATGTTATGTATAAGCATCAAGTTGCCTTATCCCGTCTCCTGTTACTCCTTTCAGTGTTGATGCTCTCTGGAGAAGAAGAAACAACCTTCCTACTCTCTCTAGCTTTGGTGCCTTCACAGTTGGAAGGCATAAATTTAATCCTGGATTTAGAATGTGTTTCAAAGACAATGTTGTAGGCAAAATCCTATACTTTGATGAAAAACATAAATAAAATGGAAGACAACTATTGATGTAGCAACCTGTTATGCTGAAAAACTTCTGGGTTTGCAATATGGGTCAGTCAGTGTGAACTGTGAGCCCAGGTTTTGAGATTTGGCATGGATGCAGAGCTTTATGTTAGCAAATTACATTTCAGCACTAGGGTCAAAATGTGCCCCTTAAAGTCTACAAAGAGAGCTAGCAAGAATGAATCTGAAAACAATTAAAGAGCCAAATCTTTATTTCTGTATTCCCTACTCCATTTCTGGAAACTTGGAATTTATTCAGAGAGCCCTAAGGTCTTCAAAGACAAAAATGAAGAACCTAGTGAGACATGAAGTTAAACAGCTAACTAGAAGTGCATGGAGCACAGGAGAAGATTGGCTATTTCTATTTTTAAAAGTAGCATTTCACACTCTCCAGATATTTTTGTCCTTTTAGACCAAGATTTCTTTGACCAACAACAAATGTTTAGGTAAACATTTTTGCACAGAGCCCAGGAAAATGGAAATCTAAACCCAATTAGAGTATTTGTCCAATACCCTTAATACTATTGTCTGATAGCCAGAAACCTCAAACAGTCCACCTGTAAAATGGTTAGAAATTAAAATATTATGCATATTCAGTTAAGAAAAAGTCAACCCATGTCACTTGTAACCTGAGGCTATTTAAGATGAAGAGAAGGTCTGGTACTAGAAATGTTAACTTTCTACATTTTCTAATCACAATGAATTATGGTAAGGATAATCACAGTTCAAAACCAGGATACTGTGGGTACCTGCTTTGATCAGACTGTCAGGTCCTACACAGGTCTTGACAAAGGTTCTCTTAAAGAAGTTGGAGTAATCAGTTAGGGGAACACTTTCAACCCATGATTTACACTATGTACAAATCTCACACTAACACACACAAAACCAGTTCAAATAAAACCAAGTGGCTACTTCAGCCACACAGAAGCTATACCAAGCTGTTCTCATATAAAATAGGTCATATACTTCTTAAGTAGTGAAAAAGGCAGACAGAATTTGCATCTCTGTTTACAATAACATATTTTGGTTTTCTGATTATATGCCCTGTAGGAATATGGTTTTGATTTTGCTATTAATCAATGCAGCCAACATATTCCTCTCTGTCAAACACTTCAGATATTGTGAAATGTAAAAGGCAGTTTAAGATTAACGTCTCTCAATTATATTCCAATTCTGCCTCTTTTGGCTTTAAAATCAATCATATTTGTTAACCACAGGGTGCAAGCATYGCACTTGATAAATTAAACTCCCAAGATGATTGAAGATGCAGTTGCCCGTCAGTGGAAAGTTACATAACTTATTTCCAGAATGTGTTATTTCAAGATAACACTTCGTATCCACACTGCTGAATGTTTATGCAGCTTTTTGAATTCCAGTAGACATTCACTTGTAGAATACAATCTGCAAAAATATGTGGCTTCTTGATACTTTTAAAACTGTTCCAGTTGCACATCAGTCCATCTGTCAGGATGTTATTAGTTTAGCAATGTGAATGGACTATTCAATGCCATGTTCAATTTTATTTTTCAAAAGAAAACACAGAAGTATATCCAGACTCAGCATTTCAAAGAGAAGCCTCCTAAAAATGCCCCAAAACTGTATTTTKTCCTAACAGTACAGTTGTAGCAAGAGTCCAAAACTTGACTCAGTTTTCCTGAGGGGACAACAAGAACAATGAAAGTTCTCTACAGATATACAATGCAAATTATGCAAAATTCCAAGCCAGGAGCCACGCTAAAAAGTATTGACTGGCACTCTGCCCACCAGGGACCACATGCCAACTGGAGGAGGATGCAGTCCAGCTATTCAGCTTCCTGTGATGAGGAACCATGTGCCAAGAATTTGGAGTAAGGGCAAAACCATGCTCTATGACTTTCTTTTCTTATATCAGCAGTAATTCCAAACAATAGCCTTAATGCAAAAGAGAAGACAAAAGGCCTTGTGATTGCACCTCATTTTATACTATTCAAAATCAACCTTAATTAGTAATCTCCCCTAAATATGCTTATATCATATATGTAATAAGCTGAGATCAATATGAGATGCATTTTGTTTCACAGACAAAGCAAAAAGCCTTTCTTTTGTACTTCAAACTATATTTTGAAATGCAAATTACCAGAAACTTGAAAAATCTATTTTATCGTGGAAATGTCAAGAACACATTAGCTATTGCCAAACCTCCAGCAATCTGCCAATAAAATCTATAACCTTCACACATGATTGGAGCCAGTATTTCAAAGCTAGCCACATCAGTAAATTCCTCTTGTTCTGAATTTGAAGTCGACAAGAAACCCTGTGTCATAGTCCTGATGAGTAACCTAGAAAGACCTAGAAGAAAGTTAAACAGCTTTCCTACCCAGCTGTTTTGAAAGGATGTGTTTACAATTAATCTAACCCCAGCCCAATTTCAAAGGCCTATACTACAACCTAGCAATCATCTATCTCTTCGCAGACACCAAGAAAAATATTGTGCCAACAATGGAGGACTGACTGAATTAAAGTTAGGTGCATACTCAAAAGGTAGTAATACACTGTTACTCAGGACTCTTTGCTAAGTGTAATAATTTAAATACAGTTGACATGGAATGAGAAGAGAACCTATCTGGGGAGGAAACACACACAATCAAAGTTACACCATGAATTACGAAAAGTTCTAATTACAGTTGAATGACTTTTCATTTTATATTCAGCTAACTGGTTCATAAGAAACCAGTAATGAAAGATTCATCACCCTGTATTTGGGAGCTTAAGTAAATTAATGTGTAGTTGCTACATAGTTCCTAGTGGTCAGATATGTACACACTACGTAAAGCTGTGCTACAGGGGATACCATTCTTCTCGTCTTTGACGGCACGTGACAATTCAGAGTCAAGCACTATGAAAACTTTTAGAAACAAACTTTTGACAATTACTTTGAGCACTAAGATTTGGTTGTTCAGGGATTTTTTAGGCAAAATAAAGAACATACAGATGAGGAATCATATGTATCTGCTACATATAGTTGAAGTATATGAAACTATAATAGACCTCAGTTTTGCACATTAAGCTGAATCCTAAAAACATGCATAAAAAGATTACTTTGTGGACAATATGAGTAGCTCCTATAGTTTAGGAGGAAAATAAGCAAAAACATTACTTACACATTTGTCATCTGATCCACTGGCTATAAACCGTCCACAAGGAGATATGGCAATTCCACATGGATAGCAGCGGCTACTGTGCCCTTCAAAACGGCGTTCACACCTTCAGAGAAATTTCAGTCTTATTAACACCAACTAAAAACTAGCTCTTTTACTGCCATTTTCATGAAATTCTGCTGAAGTCTCATCCATTTTTCTTAGTCTGCAAATTTACTAAGGCAAATCCACAAATTAAGTTTTAAATATCTCTGCAGTAGGATTTTAACAAAACCGAAAGACATTAAAGAATATTAGCGACTAAAAATAAAATCAACACACAAAAGTATTCGAGGACAATGCCCAAAACCATGCTTTGGCCTTGTTTAGTTTACAAAGATAGAAACATCATTAGTATTTAGAAATGAGGAGCTGTGATGCCTACCATTAAGCTACCCCTAGTTAGCCATCTCAGCAGGGAAAGCCAAACTCCCCTGCATTAAGGGGAGGGTGTTGTAAAAGCTAGTCTGCTCTGTGAAGCTTTAGAAATCTCCCTCAAGTAATTTATATCAAACGAAGATCCAGTATATGGAATCATAACATAAATAATTATTGCTTGCTTTTCTTATACCCAAATCTAGAAGTGTGTTGCTCTATTTACATTCCTACTCTTTGCACTAATTTATTGTATGTTGTAAATTCAAGAAAGACAATATCCAAATGACATTCCAAACTGATAAATCTAGCTATCTACTCTACAACTGTAGATAACTTCTTACCTATCATCTGTGTTAATAGTCTAAAGGAAGGAATGCATTTAAATTTAATGCAAAGAATTAAATTCCTACTTTTCATGTTAATATTGCAAGGTAGCATTGTGGAGTAAGTTTCTGATAGCTGAGCACACTTGGCCCATTTAAAAATAGTAATGTTTTTAATGAGATGAAGATCAATATCCATCTAAAAAAAATTCATGGTTGTAAAAAACTGTGATAGCTTTGTAGTCACTACAAAACTAAGGAAAAAAGTAATATTTAGAGTTGCTTCAATGTTAAAAGACATTTTAAAACCAGTTTCAACCCCATTCAGAATTATCATTTACATATGTATACCTCATTTCAGAGCTTTATTTTTATACCCGCGAGGTATCATTTCAAAACAGACTTATAATAATCTGTATTCTTCTTTTGTTTTTATTATGAATGCTATCAACCTGCCCTTTTCCTTACAAAAAACATTCATATACTTCGCCATAATACAGCTGTCACACATTCTTTTTATGTATGCTAGATCCAGGAACAAATTTGGAAGAGTAACATCTCCTGCCAACACCTGTGATACACACTTTTTCCTGGCCAGTGAAATCACAGACGTCATGTTAATTTGATTGACTGAACCCATGTGCAGAAATCTCTAAATTTTTATACTACGCTGTTCTGTTTTAGACACACATGTATGTGTAAGAACACATTGAATGCCAAGTTGATTTCATTCACCCAGGTGAAACAGGCATACTTAAAAACATTACTTTGTGACTGATCCAAGGGCTATCACTTAGTAAAGCATAAAAGAAGACACTTCTGAATGCATGAAAATACATCATTTACAGAGCCTAACTCTGAACTTTCACAGATAGTATATATTTGGCTGAATTTCTGTATAACAAACTACTGATATCAATGGACATTTTGAATATACAGTAACCAGACCTTTCACCTCAGGCTAGTTCTACCCTAAAACTGCTGTAAATAACCCACTTTAAGAGAACACTATAGTTCAAAGAAAAGTAACTTATAAAGACGGTCCATTACTGTGACTAAGATGTAAAAACATTCTTCAACTTCAGTTTGCACGTAGCTCTTGCATGAATATTCAGAGACTTTCAATAACCAATGGCCACATTTGGGCAACTGAATAACCTGCCTCTCTTCAAGCTTCCTATTGACAGTAAAGGAGAATACTAGCTACCTCAGTCTCCTCTCAAATGCAGCATTCTAACATATATGACTCCAAAGGTTAGGCAATGGAGGACAAGTCACAGAATACATATTTGATTTATACTTTCAAAGAACTTTCCATTTTTGGAAGGTAACTTAAAAGAAAACCTAAAGGGTAGTGCATGCTTCCCATACCACAGCTTTCACAGAATCATATGATTGAGGTTGGAAGGCACCTCTGGAGGTCATCTTGTCCAACTTCCCTGCTGTCATGGTTTAACCCCAGTTGGCAACCAAGCACCACACAGCTGCTCACTCACCCTCCCCCTCCTGGTGGGATGGGGGAGAGAATCAGAAAGGCAAAAGTAAGAAAACTCATGGGTTGAGCTAAGAACAGTTTAATGATTAAAATGAAACAAAATTAATAATAATAATAATAATAATTGTAATTAAAAGGAAAACAACAAAAAGAGAGAGAGAAACAAAACCCAGGAAAAACAAGTGATGCAACTGCTCACCACCTGCTGACCAACTCCCAGCCTGTCCCCAAGCAGCGATTGCTGCCCCCCAGCCAACTGCCCCCAGTTTATATACTGAGTATGGCATCATATGGTACGGAATATCCCTTTGGCCAGTTTGGGTCAGCTGTCCTGGCTATGCTCCCTCCCAGCTTCTTGTGCACCTCCTCCCTGGCAGAGCATGGGAAGCTGAAAAGTCCTTGACTTAGTATAAGCACTGCTTAGCAACAACTAAAACATCAGCGTGTTATCACATTATTCTCATGCTAAATCTAAAACACAGCACTATACCAGCTACTAGAAGGAAAATTAACTCTATCCCAGCCGAAACCAGGATACCCGCTCACCCAGAGTCAGTTGCTGAGGATTGCGTCCGGACAGCTTTTGAATATCTCCAAGGTGCAAAACTCCAAAACCTCACTGGAAACTTGTGCCACTGCTTAGTCACTGGAAATGGTTTCCAGAATTAGTTGTTCCATCACCTTCTCAGGGATCAAGGTGAGGCTGACCAGTCTGTAGTTCTTTGGGATCTCCTTCTTCCCTTTTTGAAGATAGGAGTAACATTTACTTCCCTTCAGTCCTCAGACACCTCTCCTGATCACCATGATCTTTTGAAGATAATTGAGAGTGCCCTCGCAATGACATCAGCCATCAATGAGCTGAAGGCAGGCTTTAAAGAAGACAGAGCTAGGCTTTTTTCAGTGGTGCCCAGTGACAGGACAAGAAGCAATGGGCAAAAACTGAAATACAGGAGGTTCCATCTGAACACCAGGAARCACTTTTTTACTGTGAGGGTGACTGAGCACTGGCACAGGTTGCCCAGAGAAGTTGTAGAATCTCCCTCCTTGGGGATATTCAATAGCCATCTGGACATGGTCCTGGAAAATCAGCTGTAAGTGACCTAGGGAGCTGGACAAGATGACCTCCAAAGGTGCCTTCCAACTGCAATCATTATGTGATTCTGTGATTAAACAGCAAAGGCATTATTGTAACTTTGGGCAAGTCTTTCCTTCAAATATCTTAGACAGACAGAAATAAAAATGAAGCATATGTTTCATCTGTCTGCTGTTCCCCTTCACGTTCAGATGTGGCATTGCAAGATTTTGCCCTCAGTTACGTACCTACCAAACATTATTCATTGTGTAGAGTAGATCTCTCCCACAACTCTGCCTCAATCATGTTTTTTCTTGTCTCTGCCAGAGTCCCAGTTGCATTGTTTGTGAATTTCAGAGTCCCCCAACAAATACAGTCCTTCTCAGTGCCTTTTCTCACTGTCACATATGGACAATGTTTGTAGAAATATTTGAAGAAAGAGATAAAATGGCATCCCATGAAAGAAATTTTCTCATGAGAAAAATGAACAAAATTCTTATATCCTCTGTCCCTCCTGAATATGCCTTCAGGATCACCATTCTTCCCTAAAAGTAGAGCACTCACCATCAGGRCTAGTTCTCAGTGTTTAAGAGCTCATTCTCAGGGCCTGTAAAACCTAACTTCCTCAATGAGGTGTTTCTTCACAGAAGAGTCTCCTAATAAATCACTGCAAACAACTTCCTTTCAAAAGAATTTGACTCCTCTGCATCTGTGACCAATAACTCAATTACTCCACCTATAAATGGATGCATAAGAACTAACAGGATTCCAAGGCTTTCACTGATCTTTTCTCTGCTATACCACAGCAATATAAAACAATGTCTGAGTCATAGGACAGTGCCACTATTATTTGTGCTAGTATGGCCACAGTAATAACTAACAACCTGGATTCTATTTTCTTAATTGTTTTCCTGTTCAACTTTTCCATTATARTCAGGATGTATGTTCTATTACACACATAGCTACTTCCCCACCCCCTCAAAAGCCTGCTCTAAAAAGACATTTAAAAAACCTGATTCCAATTAAACTTTCCACAGAATCCAGTAGAAACTTTCTTATGCAATCTATTAACTCCAGATATCTAAAGGTATCACAGCAATTGAAAAAAGTGGATAAAAAATCCTAGAATAAATAGATAGATATTATGTGTATAATTTCAGCTTATTCTAGGAGTTCTCTTATTTCAGGCTTTTCTTTTTTTTTTTCTCCTGTTTTTTTTTTTTAAGTAGCAACAGGTGGTGATCAAACTTATTTTGGATATTGCAAGCTTCATGTGGCCAGCTGGCATGCTGTCCAGCCTCCTAAGAATGCTTTTCTGGTCAGAGCTTTTCAGGGGTTACCATGACAAACATCTGGTAATTGCATCRGACAGCAAACAGCCAAGTTTTCCCTATGTTCTCCATTGTACAGCCTTTAGTCTACATTACAAAATATGTATCTTTTTATGTTGCAAACAACTTGCAGAATATTAGGAAAAAATGTAACATGTTTTCTGTCTTTGTAAGAGAAAGATACCAGAACGGTGCATGTCTTTATAAATCAGGGAATACTGTCACAAATAAGTCTAGTCCATACTACTCRCTGCATTAAAAAAATATCTTGACTGCAAACCAAAGTTTTCTTTTTTTTAACCACTTTTCCTTGTATTCTATTACTTTGTCCCAGTGGTCTGGTATTTGTTCAGAGACCCTTCAGTACCAGCAGATCCACTGAGGCTCTACGAAATTCAAGTATAACTTGACAATAGTAGTAGCTACCTTAGATGTTCTGTACACATGGGTTTCATTTTAAACACACACCAAACCCTGCATATAGGAGCTCAGCATGTTTTCACCAACAGCATTCAGCAGGGACCACATGTTCCCCATCCTGTAAACTTCCATGCATCTCCAGTCCCAAACTTGGAGGAACTCCAACCACTGCTTTATCCCTTTTTCCCTCAGAATCCAGATAACAAGACTCAAAGCTCCAGGGAAAAAAAGATGGCAAATCATGGGATCCTCACATTCAGAAGAGACCAAGAAGTAATCAAATTCTGAGTATGTGTATATGTGTATCTTGCTCAGGATGATGTCAAGCAGTTAGTTCACAGTGGAGACGCAAACTGAAAAGTATCTGAAAATTGAAGGGCCATTCATTCAAACTGCATGTCTGACCCTAAGGCTCTCAAAGTGTAATTGTTAGAAAATGTGTGAGATGAGTTCCATGTGGCTGCAGGAATTCTGCTAAAATATGTTGCCAGGGGAGCTTATGATCTAGTTACACAGGATCATAATACTAGTTGGAGATTTTACCTTAATGTCTAAAACTATCTTTATACAATTGGCAAACCTTTTCAGAGGCTGAAAGAGGGTGAAACTGATTTTCCCTGGGATCATGCAYCAAAGCATTATCATGCATCTGAGTATTCTTCAGAATAACTTCAGTATGTCCAAGTAGTCCAATATTCTTCAAATATCTTCACTGTGGTCCAATAAGCACCTACTGCCTTTTCTCCAGAAAGAGATGAGGAATGGCTATTTCAGCAGCAAACAGCATTAGAGCAGCTGAACTTCTATTCATCAACTGTTCAGAGTGTGAGTCAGAGGCAGACTGCTCCTGCCACCAAAGGTGTTAGTGTGGTGGTGGTTGGGAGCTCCTCCCAACACCTTGACCCTGCCAATCTCACTACCTGCAACAGTAATCTAGCAGCTGTCACATCTACCTCCCCACACCTACCATCATAGCAGCCCAGACCTCTAAATCGGGCAGTAATAACTTTCCCCTGCTCTCCCTACCTCTGGGTAGATAACAAGCACATCTGACAGCATAGCACAACTGTCCCATTCCTTCCTTCTAAATTAATTCCCAATTTCAGCTGTTATTGTCCATCCTGCTCTCTTATTCAACATTACATCAGTTCTCCCAGCAAGTTTTCTATCTCTATATTTCTATGGCAAGTAGAGAAGAGCAAATGCTAATTTCATAGAATCACAGAGTGACATCATGATTGAGGTTGGAAGGCAGCTCTGGAGGTCATCTTATCCAACCTCCCTGCTCACATAGAGCCAGTGTGGCTTCACCAATGCTAAACAGAGGGGAAGCATCACCTCACTCAACCTGCTGGCAACACTCCACCTGATGCAGCCCAGGACATCGTTAGTCTTCTTTGCCACAAGGGCACATTTCTGGCTCATGTTCAACTTGGTGCCCACCAGGACTCCCAGGTCCTTTTCTGCAAAGCTGCTTTCCAACTAGTCACCATCCCCCAGCATATATTGGTGCCTGGGGGTTGCACTTGGCACCAAGGGGACTYTGCTCTTCCCCTTGTTGAACTTCATAAGGCTCCTGTCAGCCCATTTCTCCAGACTGTTGAGGTCCTTCTGGACAGCAGCACAACCCTCCAGTGTATTAGACACTCCTCCCAGTTTTGTGTCACCAGCAAACTTGCTACACTCTGTCCCATCACTCAGATAGTTAATGAAGATTTTGAACAGGATTGGAAGCAGTACTGATCCCTGGGGTACACTGCCAGTTACTGGCCTCCAACTAGGCTTCATGCCACTGATCACCACCCTCTGAAGTTCCCGTTCAGACAGTTTTCAACCCTCCTCACTGTCTGCTCATTCAGCCCATATACTTCATCAGCTTCTCTATGAGGATCTTATGGGAGACAGTGTGGAAAGCCTTACTGAATTCACAATAGACAATATCCACTGCTCTCCCCTCATCTACCAAGCCAGTAATTTTATCATAGATGCTTATTGAATTGGTCAAGCATGACTTCCCCTTGGTGAATCCATGCTGACTACTCCCAATTAACTCCTTGTCATTTATGTGCCTGGAAATAGTTTCCAGGATTAACTGCTCCATCACCTTCCCAGGGATTGAGGTGAAGCTGACCAGCCTGTAGTTCCCTGGTCCTCCTTCTTGCCCTTTCTGAAGGGCCTTTTCCTCAGAAATTTATAGAAACTATGTCTTCTTGGTCAGTTAGAGATAGGAACAATTACTGAATAGTTATGGTACGGCGACATATAAAAAACACCCAAGCTGCAGCTAGAAAGACAACTTGTGCCTTGTTTCATCTCATATTCTGCCAAACACTAAGTGTCTTAGATTAAGAAGTCTGCTGTTGGTGCAGGTGTTCCTCCTTCAAAGGAAAGGCAATGGCTGATAAGGGCAGAGAGAGTATTTTTTCATGTCTTAGAACATGAAAAGACCCGAGCAGCTCTTCACTCACCCAAAAATGTTTCTATAGGATAACCTCTGCAAAATCAGTAAATCTTCATTCAATTATTCACCTAGCTTGAATGATCAACATATTCGTATGCTGATTGTGCTCACAATCCAGCAAATTCATCAGTGCATGGCTTCCCTGCACAGAGGTATTGACTTTGCATTATCTTAATCTGTTTATATAATACATTCAGAGCTGTGTATATACTAACTATGTTACTATCCCTTTCATAAGTGGAAGGAATTACTTTCAAGTTAGGAGTATTGCTTAGAACATTAATCAGCTTTTGGATTCCTATTAAGTACATGGATCACATGCTTGATAATTACCAGGGCCAACTTATCAGCACTTTTTTCTGGAGCAGAAACAAAAATAAAAACATGACAAGGCATTCCTTAGTGTGCATTTTGGCAGACCTATGCTCTTTATGTGAGAAAGAAATATAATGGTGAATATSCATGTCACAGTGCAGCAAGAACAGGGCTGCTACAAAAAGGCAAAATGAGTRAGAAGCCAATGGTGATCATGGCACAGTGTCCTCACTGACCAGGGCACTGTCCCACCATATCTGAATAGGGTGGGCAGAGTCATGTGCTGATAACAAGGTCCACTGAGAGTCCCAGAAAAAGTGAGGTGATGACCAGGGTCCATCCTGGGAGTCCAGTCAGGAGCAGCAGGAGATGAAGCCAGATGCAGGGCGGGAGGGAAGACTGCAACATGGGTCCACTGGAGACAGAACTCAAGGCAAACTACCTATTAGGTAGGTCAAGGTCCATGCAGAAAACAAGGCTGGAGGCAGAACTTGAGACAGGTACACCAACAACATAGTTCAGGCAAGGACTAAATGTCCAGGCCTGAGCTTAAATGGAGTGCCTGAAGCAAGGAGCAGAGAGTGCATGGGTGGGGGTCCAAGGCTGATCAGGACAATTAAGGCCCAGTGGTGCACTCAGAGCCCTCACAGTGCAGTCTGTAACTTGAGTAAAGATACATCTGAAAATCTGAGACCAAGCCAGGCCATACAATTAGTATCACAATGAAGGATGAAGCTTTACTGCATTGTGACTTTAGCCACATTTTACTGATGAGAAAGGAAGGTCCTTATCAATGCCTAAAATCTTTGCAGAAGATCTGAAATCYGCCTTGGGAAAGAAAAGCTTACACTACTTCACATTCTAGAACCTCCTTTAGGAAAGTGACTCTTTGGAATGAATCATGCAAGGGAAACAGCAAACTGCTGCAGAAATCTGGACAGCTGATTTTTCTCAATATCTGCCAGTCATGAAGATGAGGGTATTCGTATAACTTTGCTAGTGAATGTGAGCTGGTGTTACAACTAAGTGTGTAGTCAATATTCTAAATGCATTTAACAAAGTGAAGAGGGCAACACTTTGAATTGATAGTTTCCTCCTAACATAATGAACGAAAGAAACTTCCTTTCTTCTGGATGTTTTAATGCACAGAAATATCTAATCTACAAGTGGGAAGAAATGAGAAATTTAAGGGATCCAGACTGGTAAAACAGAATTAAAAACTGTCACGTGAAACTTAAGTGACATATGAACATATTAAAGCATCTGGTATTTAGTCTAGTCTGCCATTTTGGGTTGTTATGGGTTTACTGTGTAAGGGAATGGAATTTTCCTTAATTCCTAAGTTTTTACACTCTTTCTATGCATTGCTTCTCTCACAACCCTGTATATTCATGAGCTTAGTCACTAAAACCAGGCAGGACTGGCAGATAAGGAGGGTCAGTGTATTGGAATTTTCTGATATATCTAGCCTCATCGATCTATAGGACTCACCAACTTGTGTCATTTGAATCCAGACTTTCCCGAAAGATTAAAATTAACTGGTGGAGAGAATAGGTACAGATCCCTATGAATCATTGCTAGATTCCTGACTTCAGAAGGAGTTGTGATGTCTCTAAAATGCATTCAACAGAGAGACAGCAAAAGGAGGTGGAACGGTAAAGATTCTTCTGTCTTATGGACAAGAGTCTACAATGTTTCATCATAAAGAACACTTAAACTCCTTCCAAAAATGTAAGCATGCATCAACCTTTTGTACCTCCTGATCATTAAATGTTTGTCTGACTCTTTCTTGGTAATCCTGAAGCTGGTAACTGTAATGTTCTTCTCATTCAGATTCCCATTGCACCTCAGTCTAACTCCTGTTAGACTTGGACCAAAGAGAAAATATTTTTACTTGTTCTCCAAGTAGCCATTCTTTTAGGTAAGATAGAATTAAATTGCTCTTCACAATGTCTTGGAAGTTGGTCAAAGGTCATTATCTTACCCTARTGCATGTATTCATAAAGCCTCATAGTTCATTATCCTAACCTGGAAGAAGAGTAGTCAGAGTTGGTTCTTCTTCCAAAAAGATCTATCCTCCTTGGTTCTTTCTTCATAAGTCTGCTTTCTAGATTGTCTGGAGCTTTTCTTAGCTATAGTTATAAATGAAGAGAATGCAGGAGAAGTATAAAAATATCCAAAGTCTTCAGAAGAAACTTTACAAATCCATGCATTTCAAAGCAAATGGAGCAAGAGTCTGAGTAAATCCAAAAGTCACCAGCAGTGTCCAAGATTCCCTCATTTATTGGCAAGATGACCTGGCTGCGTGAGGTTGGCTCACAACATCAGAAAGTTTTACTTGTACCACCTTCAGAGGAACCCATAAGACTTTCTGGCACTCTCTGAAGCAATCTTGGAATGCCTCCAGATCATCAATAGTGAAAGACAGACAGATTCACAGCTTTATCCAGCAAGGATGATGAAAATGGAAGTTGCAAAATACTCTCGTCAACTTCAAGAACAAAAAAAAAGATAAGTTAAATGAATTTTCACTGGAAAAAGTGTAGTTTGATAATACAGACTGAATGGAAAAATTCTTGTGGAACAAAGAGCAAAAAAATCAATATATTCAAAACCTATAAAGCTGCAGGCCAGGTTAACATGTCTGAAGATTTACTCTAAGCAAAGATCAGAAAAGAACCTGGGCATTCTGCTATGATTCCTCAATCAATTATGAGAAAAGGAATGCATGTCAGAAGAATAAAAAAAGGAAAAATCATCAAAGAGACTGAATAAAATAAACAACTAAGAGTCCCAGGGAAATTGTGCAGAGTTACTCTGAAAATTATTTCCCATGCTGTCAACTGCAGCTTTCAAGAGTACCATGCTGGAGGCTTTTTTTCCTATTTAATCATAATTTCATACTTTACAGTATTATTAAATAAAGTAAGTGAATAGAACTCATTAAGGGCAACAAGCAGATTAAACAAAAGCAAAACAGTCTTCACTGGGGATGTCTATAGGGCAAATATTTAGAACAAAATCAATAAACAATAAAGTTGAGATCTTGCAGTTAGTGTTACTACCCACAACACTGCAAACAGTATAAATGAGAAGGTGGACTTACCTTTGCTATATTTCAAGAACACTGGACAAAGATTTCACTAAATAAACCCTATTCTGGCAAACCCAAAGCAGAAATAAAGAGAGGTCATTCCAGAGGGACCATTCAAAACACAGTAATGGCTGATGCACCAACTTTACAAATCAACAGCTTTAAGAGATTAAAGGTACTGGCCCACCATAAGATTGTTTAGGAACTAATTTCTCCTGTAAGCACCCAACAGAGCAAGGGATGGACTGGATTTGATTGGACAAGACCAATGAACAAAAAAAAAGCAAAAGTTTTCAGTCTGCGTAACCGTATAGTAGACCTAACACTTCAGTGGAGACTTGTTCCAAGTTCAGAGAGAGCTTTCCAAACTCAGCCATTTCAAATTTATTTATGTGAAAAACACCTGGTGAAGACATTAGGAAAAAGTGAACAGTTTTCTTCCTTATGAGAACTCAAGAATAGATTTTAAAATACAGAAGACTCAATCTCTGGTCTGAGCAATAAGAGAAAATTTCATTTTTGAAAATCAGAGGTTTTTTCCCTGAAAGTTACTAGCAAGTGAAAAACAATTATTTATTTTCTCTATTTCTTCTCCACAATAGTTACTACCATTGATCACTGTGTAATGTGTAACAAACACACAGAAATACATAACACCTAATAAGCACCCTTAAAATACATGTCATTAAGGACTTGAATTAATTCTTTGAAGTTTGGCTGATAGACCTCAGTGGACACTAGAATACGATGACTTTGCCAAATTAAATATAGAGCAAGAACATACATAAATTATTCCCTTCTTCCCAGGACATATTCATTTAATTGATTGCCCAGATTTTACACTTTAACTACTTTACCATTCACCTGCTCTACTTACATTAGTATTTAGAAACAAAGAGACAGATAAGTGATCTGTGAAAAGCTTTCTACTTTTTCATTACTCTTCAGCAACAGTTTGAGCAGCTTATTAGAAAAACATAAGAAGGTAACAGATTCCAACCCCTGCAGTCTCTAGTTTCATTACTTTCTGACATTCAGTGCAGGTAACACAGCAATGCTTTTGGCAAGAACGTATATGCCCCTATAGGTTTAATGTATTCTTACCACAGAAAGATGGAAATAAATGAATGGATCATTAAGCATTTCCTAAACAAAAAATTCACTACTAGAAAAATTATATTACATCTTTCAATAAAAATATGTTTACATACACACACAGCAAATATGAAATTATTGTTTAAAACTTAAACATCCTCCCTTTTCTTTTAAACCCCTTTTCTTTTAAACATAATTCTTTTAGCCTGCACAACAGAGATTGCCCCAAGTATTTCCTTTACTAAGCAATGTTCCCTCCCCACCACTTTCTTCCTTTGTTCCACGGTTTTCCCAAGCACAGCACTGAAAGGTTTTTAGAAAAAGTGTAGCATTTTATTCTGAGTTTATGATAATGTATTATGCAAATTTATAGCACTACATACATGATTTGTAATAATGTTGTTACAATTAAATTTGTATTTTAAAAGCTGGATCATAAATTTTACCTCCTTTAGCAGTAATGACATGCTGTTTTGGAAATACCATTAGCATTCAGTTCAATATACTATTTTATATATACAATTAAATCTACAAAGGTAGATAAGACATGGGTGATAAATCTTGACCATTTAATGACTTCCACATAACTAACTACAACTGAGGAACCAGCATTTTGTTTGGTCTCTTAAAATTAGTAAATTCCAATTAGTCTTTAATTTTCTTTTTTAAAGGCCTGACTGTAGATCTGATTCCACATCCAAATTTCTACTGGCATATCACAGCAAGTATGACAATTCTCAATAAAGATAAAGCATGTCTTTTTATTCTGAGGTACCTAATTCAGCCTTACCTCAGCGTTCTTAAATCCCACAGTTTGATGCCATCACCTGCAGCTGTGGTCATGAAAAGATTGTAAGCTTCGGGTTGCTGAGTGCTGAATGATGACCCCTGTGAAATATGAAATCAGTTTCAGATAACTATTCTCGTGGCGCTAAATATTTATAGAATCATAGAATTATAGAATATATTGAGTTGGAACGGACCCATAGGGATCATTGAGTCCAAGTCCCTGCTCCTTGCAGGACCACCTAAAACTAAACCATATGACTAAAAGCGTCGTCCAGACGCTCCTTGAACTCTGACAGGCTCGGTGCCATGACCACTTCCCTGGGGAGTCTATTCCAGTGACCGACCACCCTCTCAGTGAAGAATTTAGTCCATTTAAAAAATAAACAATAAATGTTTGTCAGGTTATGTGATAAAAAGCTTGTCGGCACACACACAAAGGAGCGCAGAGGAAGGTTGGCATGTGGAGGAACCCCCATAACCGAGTCAGAGAAATGGAGCACTGCCTCGACTCCTCTCAGTGTTGTCCCAAGACAGCCATGAGCCCTTTGGTCCAGGGGTGACACCCACCATGATGAGTCAACAGGAAAGGCTCTCTGGGTCATCTCACAGACTGATGGGGATTACTACCTATCAGGGTATGGGATCCATTATGGGATGTAGGGGAAGATCATTTTGTGATTGCACAAAACATTATGGGATGTTTAGGGGAGGAAATAAGGGCGGGGAAAGGGAGGGATCAAAGTGGTTTGTGGAGGAACAAGTGTGGGAAAACAGAGGGGAAAGGGAATAAAAGGAGCTGGTTGTGTGTAAACAGACTACTGGTCAGTGCATTTGCCYGTGCCCTGCACCTGACCAGCACAGCCTTTCTTGTCTTCCCATTGAACTCAATTTCTAACTATTTTCCTGGGTGAAAGGACTCTCAGCATATATGTATATGGAGTTCTAAGAGTCAGCAACTGGGTAAGGGACCACAAAAGGCCTGTGTGTCCTGGAGTGAGTGAGGGTGTGGATGCTACCAGCTGAAGTGGGGCCGTGGATCAGACAGGCTGTTGGTCTGAGTGCCAAGAACTGGAGAGAATGGAGTGAGTGAAATTAAATGCCAGCAACTAAAGTTAGATCAAGTGTCTGTGGACCAAACAACTGGAGCAAGTGAGGGGCAAGTGAGGGTGCATAAGCCAGTGTGTAATCGCTAGCAAACTTCAAGCTGGACTAGTCAGCAAGTAGGTGAAATGGCTTGGGAGCCAGGTATGTCTTGGGGAGTGAAGCATCTGGAGGAGCTGGCTACCAGAGGAACCATGGACCAGGCCAACTGCCAGAGAGACATGCGTTCACATGCCCAGATGCCAGCAGCTAGGAACTGCAGAGATCCAAGGCCGGTTACTGGATAGTTTGTGTCTAAGTCCAGCTTCTGGAGCGATACACACTGTATTTATGTATATATTTCCCAATAATGGACCTTCATCCTAATCAGCCAAAGAGAGGAAGAGGATGATGCTGTTGGTGATACTTGTGTTTGTGTGAGTGCTGAGTGCTTCTGCCTCTGTTGATCTGTTGTCACCACAACTCTCTGGGCTCGGCCATCCAGCCAGTTTTTTACCCAGCGAAGAGTACACCCGTCCAAGCCATGAGCCGCCAGCTTCTCCAGGAGAATGCTGTGGGAGACAGTGTCAAAGGCTTTACTAAAGTCCAGGTAGACCACATCCACAGCCTTCCCCTCATCCACTAGGCAGGTCACTGGTCATAGAAGGAGATCAGGTTGGTCAAGCAGGACCTGCCCTTCATGAACCCGATCATCACAGTCGTTGAGCTCTGTACAATCGAAACACTCCCTAACATACAGAGCCACCCCACCGCCTCTCCTGCCTCGCCTATCCCTTCTGAAGAGCTTGTAGCCATCCATCGCAGCACTCCAGTCATGAGAGTCATCCCACCATGTTTCTGTGATGGCAACTAAGTCATAGCTGTCCTGCTGCACAATGGCTTCCAGCTCCTCCTGTTTGCTGCCCATGCTGCGTGCATTGGTGTAGATGCACTTGAGCCGGGCTATCGACCTCACCCCCGAGATTGGCACGCCACCCTTAGGCTCATCTCTAGCAAGCCTGGTTTTACCCCCTTCCCCCTTCGAACCTAGTTTAAAGCCCTCTCAATGAGCCCCACTAACTCATGAGCGAGAATCCTTTTCTCCCTTTGAGACAGCTGAACTCCATCCGTTGACAGCAGGCCCAGTGCCGTGTAAATTTCCCCATGATCAAAAAAGCCAAAATTCCACCAATGGCACCAGCCTCTGAGCCACRTGAAGGTTATAAAGATCACAATAGTCAAATCAGAGTTATTGTGGTGGATTTGGAAGGTGATATTTAAGGACACAGGCTTAAAATCCTTTAGAAAGGATGGTTAATTAGTTTTATTACTGCTGGAGGAACCTGTATACAAAGAAAGACAAGCTTTGTATCGTCATTATATGGTATGCCCCAAGCACTTCAGAGGAATTTGGTGCCAAAATGCTTTTTAAGGAAACAAAAATACACTGAGGTTTGGAATAATAAACATTAATATGCTCAATTAAATCGAGATTATAGAGGTTCTAAGCAAGCAGTATGAGGCCTAAAGTTCTGCAAGCAATTTAATTGTGTAAGCTTTAATTATATATGGAGCTTCAAGAGCTAGGCATGTCTTTTGTGGTTTCCTCTCCTGGACTTCAGTAATCTCAGTTGCACTATTTTGGATCCAGGACTAAGGGTTCTTTATATATCAAATCCTAAATAACTGTACTAGTCTAAAGTAGATGACAAATGGGAAATAATGATGTGCCACAAGTAATATAAATATATAAACAAAAATCTAGTAGTAAGCACACTACCCAGAACAACTTCTTTCCTAGGTGAGCTTTTTTCTGTTACGATTTTGCCCAACTTCCTCTTTTCCTTCTGCTGTTTTTCTTCATCCAATACTTTAAATTTGTCACAGACCCATAAGTCTATCTCTAAAATGGCCTTTYTATAAATTTCAGAATATCTATCTCCCATCTAAGAGATGCTTGCTACATTCTTGCTCTGATTTCCCTTCCCTGATGTTGACAAAATAACAAAAATTCACAACACAAAATACTGCTCTGTAGAATATAAGGAAAGACTTGAAGAAAACACAATCAGGTCACTGAAATACTGTAGATGGAAAGGTATAGTGCAAAAATATTTATATATCTATTAGCATATATATAGACAGTGTTTATATATAGACATACGTTACTTTCAACCACAGTTGCAACTTAAGGTTTTCAAATCAAACAGGGTAGTATTGAGACATTTGGCTATTCCTACAGTTAAGAAAGATAAAGAAGGAAAGATTAAGTACAGCAATATATACTTTCCATCATGATGTGGTGCTAGTGTGCAGATATATTTTCACTGCATTCATTATTCTTCATCTCACTATAAACATGTAACAACATAGGGCAGCTTCTTACCTTGCGCAAATATGGAAGCTACTGCCTTTAAAGATTTACCAGCCAAGATTTTTTTCTTACATTTCCCTCTCCTCTGATTCACAGTAATGAATATTTTTTCCCCAGCTTCCTTGTAATTCTTATRTTTTTTCTTCAGCATTATACTACTGAATTTTTCATTTCTGAAGTGATCCTTTGCATTAAAAACTGAGTTTAAAATGGGAAGACTTTCTAACCATGCTACTGCATTTAATTTAAAGATGTTTATAATTATTCTTTGTACTAAAGCAGAAGTGCCAACCTTCTGGGAGTGAGCTTTACTGATGCTGCTCTCTTCACTTCCTTGCATCCTTCTCCTCCCTCATGGACCTCCAATCCTCCCCAAACCTAGTTCTTCCAGTCCTTGCATCTGTCTCCTGTGGACCCTTGCAAGACACTGAGGTTCAAGGAGGTGAGAAGAGAAGACATAATCAGGGCAAAGGAGCTCTGGGAACAACAGTAATCTACATGGTTGTGGATGACTGGAACAGTATAGGATGCTTCAGCCATAGGTTGGTTATTCTGGAGCTCCAGCAAACTGTCAGGTAGCTTGAGGCAGTACAGTCATCACAGAGGTTGCCAGTGAGAAAGGGAGAAGAGTGGCAAGATAGAAGACAAGCTGGAAACCCCATCTGGTTACTGTGACTGTTCTTGTTTCCAGGGAAGAGGGAGAAGAGTCAGTAAGAATGAGCAGAACCACCACCACATTCAAACCTGACCTGAAAAGAAGGACCACTGCAGCAATTTGCTAGCCTACAATAGCAAACACTCCATGTACTTATTCTATATACGTACACTGTATGAGCATGTACTCTACGTTCATCTGCAGTATTTCACAGTGTTAACAAGAACAGAGATTACCTCGCATAATTCAAGCTTCACATAAGGGACAAGTTTTCATCAACTGTACTTACATCTGTACAGCAACTGCAGATTGAATATCTCAGGCAAGGATACAGTCTGATTTTACAATCTAATTACCGTCAGGAAGATTCAAAACATTCCTACTAAAGAAAGATAAGCTGTGGCAAGTAATGATTCAGTAGGGTGGTTTATCATCTTCAGCATACCATTACTGGATCAAGGCTTCATCACACTGATAACTACCACTGCAGCAAGAGATGTGCTATACTCTACTAAACATAAAGTGATGGTTCTGACCACCTACAGTCATTACAGAATTTGACAGGGGGGCTGAACTCAATGATTTTAGCAAGTATATTTTGGGCAGATTTCAAGAGGAGCAACTATAAAGAATTCTACTCTGGCTTCATTGCAATTACTGCAGATCGTGATAAGCAAAACAAGGGTTTCTTGATTCTTGAGAGACAGAAGACTTTTACATTAATTTTATCTAATAGGCCACAGAGATTTTCAAAATCAGACAAGAGAGTAAGGCAACCAGTTCTTAGATTCAGCTGATATTTAAATGTTTAATGTTCCTCTGAACATTTCCCTATAGCGCATTCTAAATTTCTGTAGTGTCATGCAGATAATCTGTGAGTATCTTTATAGAAACACTGATTTAGCAGCAGCTTATATGCACATACAAGTAATATGACAAGTTTGTTTAATTTTCACTTCCAGTCCATGCTTCTTGATTAATAAGTCACACAGACATAAGCAATACTTATTACCTTCTAAATATATTTTCACTTTTAGTGTACTAAAACTCTAAAACAAAACAGGAATTACAGACATCCATTAAAATAGGTGTCTCACCCCACCGTCTGCTAAGAGATATACTTTATAACAATTAGTGCAGCCAAATCTTTTACATGAATATATAGATATATATAAAAAAATATATTTGCAATATTTCCTGCTAAACTGTTCTGGAGGAAGATTCAGAATACTCTTCTATTACACATCAGACAATGTCTACTGTGAAGAGATCATATTCCAAATGATATAATAAGGTTAATCAAGTACACTGCAGGCTGAGATGAATTTCACACATTGCCAATTCTTGCAAACTATCTCTAGAACAGACCAAAAGAACAATTTAAAATCGAAGTCATTACGTTGCAAATTATATACATTTGCTTACAGCTGCTCCTGTCCAAAACCAGAAATAATAGAATGTCATGCTGTTCACCTACGTTTCTAGAATATCCTATGTATTTAATAATTTGTTAACAGGCTTCTCCCACATTTAATATGAACATATCTTCCTTAGTGTTTCATAAGACCTTCTAAATAGATTTTCTTTTTTTATTTATTTAAAGAACAAATCTCATGATCATCCCCACTTACTACTGTCCAGGTAGCACCAGTGTTGAAACATGGGAACTGATTTGCATGAATCTAAACCAGAAAATGCACTTCAAGGATATATATATTGCAATCACTAGTGAGCATTCAGTCCACAAGACGAGACCAGGACTAGTCCAAAGAAAAGCCTTCATAAATTTTGTTGTGTAGATGCTGGATCTTCAGCATCAACTGTTTCACTCCACAGATTTGCTTCTATTGCACTACCTTTCATCACTAGCTAACCTTAGATTCCAATGTGTTTTACACTTTAAACAGGATGTAATTTACACACAGCATTCTGCATATTTTTATAAGCCTATAAAATATTTTAGCATATTATCTTAATGTAAATGCACTGAGTTATATTTACTCTAACAGCTTTAAACTATACAACTGTAACAAAATAGTTGATGTGTAATTTTCCTATTGACTTATCTAAAGTATTAATTTTATATAACTGAAAAAATAGATAACCTTGATCCGTGATTTTCCCCAAAAATGGTCAATTTTCTTTGCTATACCACATACCTCTAGGTTTTTTCCCCAAGTGAATTCTTGCCCACAGCTTTAAAGTTTTTCTTGATGAAATAACCTGAAGCCACTAAGCTGACCAAGCAAAAAGAAAAGCCAGAACTTTAAGCCTGTATGTGTTATAAATAGTACTGAAAGTTAGCATGATTTTAAGCACTTTATGAGATCACATCTCTCAGAAAACCCACAAAAAGTTATACAAAAGTAGTAATAAGGAACTCTTTTAAACCCATAGAAGGAAGGACTTTCAAACTGGGAATGAAGAACCATACTCAATCAAACCTAATGCAGTAGGCATTCCAGCATGTATGGTATCATAAGACCTCCAAACATTCAAATCAATCTTCCAGTAAAAAAAAGAGCAAGGATGAGAGTTTAAGTCAGTCATCTATTCTATTGCAGTACTGAGCAATTATTTTTTTGGTTACTGTTTCTGAAGTTTCAGAATAAATCAGATGACTTCAGATTCAACTTTAGAGGAGAACAGTTACATAAGGAAAAGTTCCTGCTGAACTACATACAGTATTACAGTTCGGTGCAAGTAAGGCAAAGGGTAATATACACTTACCTAATAGCAAGCTTGTTTAGTTATTCTCACTGCTCCCTGCTTTCCAGTAGAGAACAAATGAGACCTGGGTGCCTTTATCACACAGACTTATGACCTTGCCCATCCTCCCCAACATATAAAAAACTCCATTGATTACTATCAATTATATTTTCAGCCTCCAATTTCTTTGTTGATGGAGTTGTAGTGGTACTACAAATAAAATTCAATAAAGCATATACCTTATTTTGGCAGATCTGGTGGACTGATGTAGTATGAACTTCTGGTATCACTGCTGTGCTGCAGCCTGCATTGAGGTCAAAAACTTCCAATGCTCGGTTGCTGCCAGCTGTAAGTACAATATCTGTACAGTTCTCTGTGTTAAAGTTAAACTGACCTAAAGGAACAAAAGCATATAGATAGACAAAAAGACAGATAAATAGATATCAAGACTCTGTTGTATTTAGTGCTCTATGAGCAGCACCAAAAATCTTACACTCCTAAAAAATTTATGTCCGAGGCTGAAGTTCAATATCACAAAAAATACAGCATTTTTACTCTAATAGAAAAAGAGTAGTAAAGAATCAAATGCTCGTTACTTTAACTGAAGTTATTTCCATGTCATTAAGTCCAAAGAACTATAAAGAAAATAAGAAATACAAAGGATACAGGAGTAGAAATCATTTACTGCTGAAAGGCTGGTAATCTCCATTGTTGAAGCCATGGGAAATTTCTGTACCAATTTGCAAACACTTCTCTGTTTGTATCTGCAAAAAATATCAAATGAATGTTAGTGTTAATTAAATAAGCTATGATTTGTGGCCACCAGTAAACTCATATTGGAATCACAAAGCAAACCAAAATGCTTTCTTTCATTATTAAAAATGAAAGCCACAGACCTTTTAACTCGTCGCTGAACTCTATTAAAAAACTTGGTAACAAAACTCATTTGGATGAAAAGAAACATGATATTTGTATATCTAAGACAGATCTTCCATCAACATGAAACACTAAAATAATCCTGTATGTATATTGAAAATGTTGAAGAGAAAAAAAAATATCTGTCTAGTACCTATGATCAAAAACCACGAATGCCTCTAGTTTCAGTATAGCATTTCATGTGCTGATTATAGGGGCAGTAAGAAAGAAAATGAGGAGAAAATAGTGAGGAAAGAATAATTTCCACTTAGATGGGAACAGAACAAGGGGCTGATCACACAGTATCAAAAAAATTTGGCTTCCCAACATACATTGGACTCCTCAAGGTTCTGTGGGATATCTGCCAGCTCCATACAGATGTTGCAGACATGTTAAGCCCTCTAAAATGGCTTCAGACTTATTTATGTCACACAATGCAGAACTGTGTTGTAATTCAGTCTGATAGATCTTTCTGTTTACTGAAATATATCAGCACAGACAACATGGATCTGATCTTAAATCCACCAAAGTCAACAGAAAACATTCCTCTATAGATATGGATATGGATATGCTGGCAAGAAGAGTGTGATTTCCATAGAAAAAGTCACCTAAGGAATATAAACAGAGTTGTTATTAACAGTACTGGGTCTGGTTGGGGTGGAGTTAATTTTCTTCATAGTAGCTTGTATGGTGCTGTTTTACATTTGTGACCAAAACTGTGTTGATAACTCACCAGGGTTTTAGCTGTTGCTGAACAGTGTCTGCACACCATTACGATATTCTGTGTTCCTCACTGCGCCCCCGGAGTGGATATAGCCACAACCACTTACCTGAATTATCCAAAGAGATATTCCATAACGTATAATGCCAAGCTTAGCAATAAAACTGGGGAGGAGGAGGGGGGCAGTTTTTTGAAAGTAGCCATTGCTCAGAGACTGGCTGGGCATTTGTCTGCTGGTGGGAGCTACTGAGCGATTACTTTTGCATCACTTTTTTTTTTTTTTCTTTTTTCTTCACTTATTAAACAGTCTTTATCTCATCCCACGAGTTTTCCTCACCTTTGCTCTTCCAATTCTCACCTCCATCCCACTGGGGGATCCCACTGGGGGAGAGTGAGTGAGCAACTGGCTGGGGGCTTAGCTGCCAGTGAAGGTCAACACACCACAATAACTCAAAATTTCTACAATATATTCTAAATGAAGACACTTCTATGCAGGTAAATAATTCCAGTGTAACTGTAAGTATTATACTTCCATTTTATCATGTCTGCCTAATGACAATACGAAAGTCCATGCGTGACACACTTGTAGGAATAATTACTGTTTCTTTCCAACAATGCTAAAAGTTTGCAAAACTCAGATCATTTGACAAAAGCAATATGTTTATCAGCTGGATCAGTTCAAAAGAAAAATTGTTAATGATTTGCTTTTGCCTTTCTCTGTCGCTCTCGAACAATGATCTGCCGAGCTTTTCCAGRTAGACATTAGAGCTACTTCAGCAGCGATGGTGAAGCAGAATGTAAAATAGTGTTTTGCAATTTAATCCAAGAACATTTTGTGGTTTCCAGAAGTATTTTATTCAGGTAAACTACAAAAATAAACTGCTCTAGACTTCAGGAACAACTGCTTTATCTCCATTTTTGGGTAAAGATATCCAAGCTAACTTTAAATAAGCTGACTGAGATAATAGAACAATCTAATGAAGGCAGCATGAAACTTCCTCTGGTCCAATTTACCCTGCTGAAAGAGGCTTGCTGAAACAGATTGCTCCCAAATGCAAGAACAATTGTTTTGAGTTAGCTGAAGTATCTCTCTTTTACAGTGCAGTCTGCTACATAGATAAACACCTCACAGAGTGTTTCCCAGATAGAATTTGACCTAGAAAACAAATCTTCAACCAACACAGTAAACTGAGATTCATCAAATACAAGTTAGGACAAAACTGAACCAAAGCAACAGAGGAAAAAAGAATAGAACAAGAGTACCCATTAGCAAAAAAAGAGGAATTTTAGTATATTTAAGACTTCATATTTTTTGGACACAATGCATTTGCCACATGTCCTGTACACGTTCAATTCGAAGTGCAAATCAACTAAAATTCAGCCAGGCATTGTGGACACACTGAACTGGACATTGTACATTAGTTCTTGCCTCTTAGAGATTAAAGTTTATGTAACAATTTGGGTTACCTTTTTGTTGCTTTAATAATACCTCTATAAACTAAGAATTAAGAGGCAACACAAAAAGTAGGTAATCAGATTGTGGAAGAAAGGTATTACATAATTCAAACAGACACAAGACAAAAGCTTAAATGCCACTCACTTGTAATAGATAAGAACAGAATTTGAGAATAAAAATGTATGTTGAAATGTAAGCAAAAGTGCACAATCTACATTTTAAGTTAAAATAATTTCCTGTTTGCTATAGAAAAGATTGTTATATATCTTACAAAGGGCTTGTTGAGGAATTAATCAGAGGAATTAATACAGTAAAGGTCAGAAGGTGTTGTAATGTTTATCAAGATAAAGGTGTGAAGAGTTCACAAAGGAAAACCTTTTTAGATTGTTGAAAGATATTACAACTTATCAGTAAGAAGGTGTATTTAACAAAATAACTGTGCTTTTCTCTGCAGAAAATCAACAGATTTCTGTGAATATAAAAAGGGTTACTTTTAAGTAAAAAAAAGAAGATAATAACAAATAAGATAAGAAATCTTCAAAAGGAAAGCAAAAATATTTTTATTTTCCCCATCAGAAGCAAGTTCTGAAAATAAAATTATATACAACTAGATTAAGAATTCCATCTCAGATCTGGCCACTTCCCACAGATAAATTTGACAGCTTGCCATTAGCAAAGCTAATGTCTTTGTTACAGGGTTCCAATACAAACGCACTGTCACAGAGAGTTGTGAAGTTGTTTTCAGCTATTACAAAACACTACAAAGCCCTAGAAAATGCTGCACAGATGAAGGCTGTAATAAGTAATAGACTGCTAATTGTTAATCAAACTTTTAGATTGTTGAAGATAATTAATGTATAATTGTAAGAAACCAATCGTCTGTTGAAATAGAAATTAGCTGCTAAGCAACAAATGATCTTGAGTAAAGTACAAGGAACTAAACTTATACAATGGGATGTGGTCAGTTAAGACACTCTGTTTCAAGAAGCAGTGATGTAGAAAGAAGGGAAAAACAAATTGAACCAAGTAYGAGGGGGACGTGGCAAGAGGAAGATGAGGAGCCTTCATCCCGACGACCACCAGGAGGCGAGGATGAATGAAGACGACCCCCTAGCAACAATCCACGCAGACGCAGAGCATTCAACAGAAGAGACGCCCACATCGGAAGAGAAAGAGTTTAAAAACCAGAGACTTTCCGGGAACGGGCGCGCGCCGTTGGTGGAGCAGGAGACTCCCCGGCCGCCCAGTGCTGTTTTGCTTACTTGTGCTTGCTTTAATAAATCAAATTTTCTAATTGGCTAGTCTCTGTTATTTGGCTGAACAGGTAAAACTATAACAAAGGCCAGGAGTGTGAAGTCAGTATAGGCAAAATTCCATCTCACAAGTCAACTGGAGAGGCTATTGTAGCATAAACATGCCCTAAAAATTCCCTAAATCAGACCAACACCTCCTCAAGCCACAGAAAAGCTTGTGATGGAGGCAACAAAATGGATGAGCAATATCTCCTTACTACACTTTTTCCAGGTCTCCAATTCTATGCACAGCACATAATCTCATCTGACAATCCTATAGATCAGCTATCCAAATAAAAACACATTTGTGTTGATATACTCAAAACTACAATTCTGTCCTCCTTTAATATGCCTTCAATCATTAGAATTCTGACAACTGTGTAAATGACTAATTTTTGTAATCTCTTCTATCCCACATACTTTGGGGATGTAATCATTTGGGGGGAATACATTTACACCATATAGTTATTTTCAGGAAACCAGTATATCTTCAGAACCAAAATATAAAACCAGATTCTAAGATACAAACACTTCCTGCAATGATTGCAGAGACTGTTGTGTCTACTTTCCAGCAGATTTGAAGTCCTTTGCTGAAAGCATTTTTCAGGAGACCCACATAAAGTAGAAACATTTTGATGACAGACAAAAAACTTCAATGTATGGAAATATGTTACTATGCTAAAACCAGAAGACGAATAGGTACCTAAAAAAACCCTCTCAAAAACCCAAAAAAGCAGCCTGATGCAGATCTGACATTTAAAATTTTAAGGCAAACGGCTGCACATGACAAAGTCAAAACTAAGTGACAGACCACAAACATCATCAGTATAACGGATCATAAGGTTTCAGGCTATTAAAACATTTTTATATGCACTGTAAAAATTAATTTTCAAACAGTATCCCATTATACATTTCCAGACACAGCCCTGAGTTCAGTAAAATAAGAAAATCAGTTACATGAAAAGGAAAAGAATCGCTTCATGTTCTGGAGTGCTTCAAATTCATCATAACTGAAAAATATTCTCTCTTACACTGTAGGGGAGGGTGGATGTCATTCACTAACCCTATGTAATGAATCTTAGACATAAGATAAGCATGGGAAAATTTAAAGCATTTAGAGATGGTTGCTGTTAGAATGTTGTCAGAATTCATCTTATGACTTCTGTACTTCTCTAGTTTCCATTCTGTTTCTGACAAAAAACAAAGAGGGTTTAAGTTCCTTGATCTAAGGGCTAAAGCTCAGAGGAACCAAGCTTAGAATATTCTTCTTATCATACTGCTGAATCAGGTCTGTGCAGCCCATTTACTTAAGAACTTTAAACTGGCTTAAAGTAGTTTGCATGAAAATCGTTATCCTGTTAAACACTAACTTTCCAGAAGTATCTGAAATGAACACTCCCCTATGTATCATCAGCATGCTAAATTTTAAACCCACTTACCATGGCTTTTACTTTATCCATCTATAATATGTGCTGGTATAGTTTCCCATTTCACCAGAGTAGCTATTTTATCGTTACTTCCCTTACTATATGTATGATTACTACAACCAGTTGCTAAATATAATTGCTTTAAAAGTCATTGTTTCTGTTACTGGAACTCACTTTTCTCCTTTTTAAACTCCTTTCAAATTGCTCATGCTGATCTTTAAAACAACACATAAAACTATAAGAATGAGATAACAACCCATAGATGTTTTTTTCTCCTCAAATTCTCATGTGACTTAAAAGTAGTTAAGAATTAAAAAAAAAAATCAACTGAGAAGCAAATAGTTACACTTCATATTAGCATGCACAACTGCTGATGAGAGTGGAAATTCACTAGTTAGCAATTTTGGAGAAGGTAAAGAAATTTCTTTAGGTTGTGAATCATTTTGAGATTAATCATAGAAGCAGCAGTCAGGAGATCTGTATTCTATTCCCAGAACTTCAATAAATTTCTTATTTCCACTTCTCAGTTTCACCTTTAAAACTGAAACAATATTTATCCATTCAATCAAGTTGTTGTGATGCTTAGTTAATTAATACTTATGGGAAGTTCTCTGAAAATTCTTCACAGAGAAACAGTGATATGATTTGTCATTGTACTGTCTTCACCTCTGAAATACAGTGACAACCTATTGGTTAGCCAGACTGCATTGCCATGCCCTTCTAATTAAGGGTATAAAGCACGCTTTGGGGTTAGATCTAGCATTGTCTTGAATCAGTTCCATTCAAGCATTCTTCTAAATTTGACTCAGAAGGCAGAATGAGAGAGTTGTGAGAAAAAAAAGGAATGATGCAGTGTTCCATAAAAGAAAGAAATGTTGGGAAAGGAACTGGAGGGAATTCACAAGAAAATGTCAAAGCAAATTAACCTTTAATACCTTTTTTTATAGATATATATAAYCAGGCCTCAGACTGGTTTGTGGATTCTTTGTAATGTCTATGATTGTGTGTTTTGTCTTTTGGCATTACACTAATATCCCAGAGAGTCTAATTGCATATTTTTGAGTTAGTGTTAATGCAGCAAGAAATACTGACAGCATGGTAATAACAAAATTCTGCTATAAGTACAACCCTACACACATACTTTAACAGCTTTAAAACAGGATATTATATGCTTCTAACAAAGCAATTGGAGCAACACAGAACACAGGTGAAGTCCAGTGCCCAAGTCCTCGCAAAACTGCTTGAGTGGGTTCTACAATTACATCAAGTTCCATAGTACMTTTAGTTTCTGAACTCATATCTTGAAGGTAGTTCAGACCAGTCTTCCACAACAGTATCTGCAGTATGGATTTTCTTCAGGTTACTGGATACTTTCCTCTAGGAGGCATGGTATTTTTTTTTWAAAAAAAGGAGATATCTAGAGCCAGCACATTGTATACTACAATAAAAGTTCCTTATTAAAGTCTAAGYCCCCATGAATAGAAGGAAAAAATATTTTTAACTATATCTTAAAACTGAAAGTAATCAGAAAAGGGAAGGATCTAAAAGATCAGAATATTGTTTTCCATCTTCTTTTTCTAAGTTCCTCCATGATTGCCTGTATAAATTATAAGAGTTAAGAATGGTATGAGAGAAGCAGTTGCCTGCCTCAGTTTCCAAATATTACTTATTTACACTATGAATAGATTTCAAGCAAAACTGGGAACAGGAATCACTTTTCCTGCCTGCCAGGTTCCTCCCATACTATCACACTTTGCTACAGGGTAAGMACTTCAGAACATGAGATGTCTGTAGAACCAGTTATGAGAAAAGAAAGTCAAGGAGGGGAAAAAATCCTTTCAAAAGAACTTGTGTCTATATATCAGTATTTTCTTTTCATTTTATTCTATTAGTTTTACCCTCCTAATGTAATGTATATACTATAAAACCAAAGCAGGAAGTTCTGTATTCCTTTGCATTTAGTTTTGCAGGCTATTTGCTATATTCCCATTCCAAATAGAGTATATGACTAAAATAATACAAATAAGAGCCACAGCAACACCCTCCATTAAGGATTTTGACCAGAAATGGAAGGTAAAGAATCACAAATGACAAATGGATTAACTGCAAAACCAAGCAAGTGACTGAAAAAGACAATTAATTAACCATTTTGAAGAATTTATAAACAGAACTTAAATTATAACCCATTAGCTACTTTTCCAAATAAGAAGGAATTTTTGTTCTTAAAAAAGTGTATTTTAAAAGAGTAATATAATTTGGCATTTTTTCTACTTTTGTTTCCTGTATGATCGTTTAAAGTTTCAGTGAATTTCCACCTACCAGATTCATGCCTCAATCCAGGAAAGTACTCCTATTCAAWACCATATTTAAGCCTGTGCTTACTATGTTTTTCTGTGCAGTGGCAAAACTACCAAGGAAATAGGCCAGTTTTTCCCATCTAAGGATGCAGCTCAATACTATTTAATATCTTGAACAGACAGGACACGCCATTCATAATATCAACTAATAGACTTCAGTGTTGTAACCTTAATTCTGTTTGTCCTTCCACTCAAAATATAAAGTCGTAATACAAGACAAAGGACAATATCTCTTCAAGGTTTTTTTAAACGCTATTATGTCTAAACATAGACATATATACTTGCATACATATATATGTAATGTAATAAAGTTTCATATATACAAATACTGCTGAAAATCAGCAAAAGCAAATAAAGAGCAGAGAAACTTAGTAAAAGGATACAAGGACAGTTTTAGCTCCAAATATAGACTAAAAGAACAGAAAAAGTATATCAGACATTTAATAAAAGAATTTATTCCAAGTCGAACAGAAGGATACCTAACAATGAAGAAACACAGGGACAAAATAGGATAATAAGAAAAGTAATTAGATACAATATAACAGTTGGAAAGTCAGTGAAAATTATGAAAGTGATCTACTTCCATTTGACAGAGAAGGAAGAAAACAATTGCAGCATGTTGCAGTCTCTGAAAGAAAAAGTATATAAAATATTCCCACAAGAGAACGATTTGCAATAGCTTCTCAAACGTAACTTAAGACATTAGTGCACACTAAGATGTAAACAGGCAGAAGGTAAAGCTCAGAAGGTCCCAAATGTTAAGAGTAATAGTAAAACTGTATTTGCACCAGATAAGGTATGCACTATAAAAAAATATTTGACATTTCAATTTTTTTTCTATTATGCCAGAACAAAGATATTTTTACAATTAGCTTTTACTATTTGTTCAATTTTTTTCTTCTGTAATATTCTTGCCCTCCACCCCACCTGACCACCCAAAAAATTTCCAGATCAAACAGTACAAGTACCTTCACTGGTCTGTTAATGAGAAATTTTACTCACCGTTTGAGGTCATCCTTGGTTGTGTCTAGATGGAAACTTAACAGATGAAATTCAGCTCCACAACACAGCAATATAAATGTATCTATAAAATAGAACTGTGCAAAGCGTACAGTCTTATGGAACTGCTCTTTGCCCTGAAATGTAAAGTAAATTATTAAGAATGGATTCTAAGATACTGAATATTTTTTGTCTGAGATTCCTGGTGTTAAGGTGTAGTCTCCCTGTTATGCTGACCATATGCCAGGAGGTTAACCTACTATGTAATAGTCCTTCCTATTTTTGACATCTATTAATCTCAAAATAAAGTTTTCATTCTACTTAAATTAGTTGGCAGTAAAGTTAATAGTATCTGTAGTCAATTGAAACTAATACAACCTAGCTTCATACTCTAAACTTCTATTTGAATTGGGGAGTAGACTATAAAGTCAAGCAGAGCTGAGCCAATGAAAATAGAATATACAGAGCAGACAATGAAACCAAAACTTCCAGACATGCCCACTAGTTTTGTCTACCAAGGTTGGTTTTTTCCTTTTCATAAATTGTCATGATAAAAGCCTAATTTGAAGTCAATGGAGACCACCCAGATCATAGCATCAGTTTGAATCACCACCACTAAGTAGCTCTGAAAATCACGCTGCATGTTCCTTCTACAGAGCTGTTAAAATGGAAGTAGATGAAAGTGCTAAACAGTGTCCTCTGTGAACCAAACTGACAGGAGGTTCTAATTACCAGAATTAGGGCAGGTTCGTTATTGCAGACTGACCAGACCCTTAAAGTTCTGTCTTCTGATGCAGAAACTAACCACTTCTTGTTAAGACTCCAGCCAACACAGTTAACTGCACCATCATGACCTAATAAAAATAATAATGGAAATATCATAAAGCTCTTTTCCTGCCTTTATACATTTCTCCAGAGTTGTTTGTATTGTTTTAATATAATAATATGCAATATTAAAATACATTTTAAATACAGACTTCAAATGGTTAGATTAAAACTGGTAACAGTAAACCAGTTATTGTTTTTTTTCTTCCACCAAAAGCCATAGAAAAATGTCTCTCACTAATAATCAAGATTCATAGAATTAAATAAGATCAGAGTTATTCTACCTGGAATCTCATATGCATTTGTATGATATTACCTCCATTCCTACAAGGGAGTTTGTATGAAAATGCTATAACAAATATAAAAGACACATTTATCTTTTACAAACATTCACATTCTAAAAGAATAAAAACTAGTATCTAAATTGTCTTCAGCTTTCTGCAATTCAGTTTTGACTGAACTAGAACTATAAAATAGTTCTAAACAAGTATATAACAAACAGACAAACAAAATTCCTTCAAGTTAACAACAAAAACACATTCACAGATCTTTACTGTCACAGTAATATTAACAAAGKCTATCTCCACACCAAACTGAATAGAAGCACAGGAGCGGTTATAAGGTTGTTGTCATTAATAGTGAGTCTGGCTGCTAACAGTTGTATTTCTGATCTTTTTCATTAAATACTTAGAGTGAAGTGCTGAATTGGATTAAAATTATTCCAAACTGTGGCAAAAAACTCCACAGAAAATAGGATTTTGACCATCAACTCCTAATGCTTCTAATCAAGCTTCTAAGGTCTGGAAAAGCTGTCTTCTGATGCACAGAGGTCCAAACATCAATCTGAAAAAGACTATCCAAAGAGGGATATTCAAGGAATAATTTCATCTGACTCCATCCTCTTGTTGGTAACAGAGTGAAGAAAACAACCATCACTGACAACATGGCTACCAAAGTGCAACTGGGATGGTTAAGTTCCAGAGCCCTATGACTTGCTACTATACCTAAATGGCAAAATAGGATGGTCGTCATGCCAGACCACAGCGCTCTGCATCTGCTTGTTAGCCAGTATTTGGCTCATGGAGAGGCCCAAAACCTGGCATCTAGCCCACAGTGTTGATGATCACGTGTTATTTTGCTCTGACTAATAAGCTGTCTTGAGTATTTCATCCTAGATCGCTTTGTCTCTGCCCATCCCTAATAACAGAGGGTTGGAAGTCCAGCAAAATTGAAGTTACCACACTGGAGCTTGTAAAGACTGGTTTATCTTTTGTCATAGGCCTGCAAGAAATGTACTGGTGTGGAATGGTTCAGCCCAAAGAAAAATCCTGAATCCCAGGATGGTCACTTTAGCTTTGARGACCTTCAAGATCTGAATCAGGCTTCATATGAACTTCATTTTGAATGCTTAACTTCAAGTGCTTAGAAACTGATTTTACAGAGCTGCAAAGTGCCATATATTCCAGAAGTTGACAATGTAATTGATGGGATGATGCTGTAAAAGGAAGGAAGGCAAGGCTACTGAGATCCAGAAGGATTTTATCACATAAAGCAGTAAAGGAACTCACCACAGCTATGGCAAATAAATACTTTCTGTAGAAGTCTCAGCAACAGAACACCTGACTTCGACTTTSTCGAAGTTCAGTGTTTTAAAACACAAAATATAAGCAGTTACAAAAGAATTACCCACCTAATTTATCTACAGATAATGATAATTCCGACTCTAATTTTTGAAAGTTATTGGAAGAGCATTTTCCAGAAACATCCTTGAAATTCAATTTAAGAAAAGATACAGTATTACTGGAAAAGAGAATCTGAGTATTATATTATAATGAAATTTTATATTAAACATGATCTGGAAACCACTTAAGACCTTGCAAACAGTTGCAATACTTTATTTTATTCATTAGGCTTTTATTACTGAGCTAGCTGTTTTTGTAAAAACACAATGAACATGCCACTACAACAGCTTCTGCAGGAGTGTCTCATTAGATTAAAAAAATGTAACTGCCTGTTTAAAAATCGTAGTTTAAAGTATTATAATCTCCAGTTAATAGCAAAAAGCTTCTACAAGAAACAGACTTTCCAATTTGGTGTCACACAGTTAAAAACAAGATTAGAAACTTACAAAGAAAGAACTTCAAAAGCCAGAAACATCATCCAGAAGCTAAAAYTATTAATTTGATCTAAAATTATATTGAAGCTGATCAAAAAGGTCAAAAAAAAGAAGAAAACACATCAAACAAAATTAACAAACTTTGGCCCATATTATTCTAATTTTTCCAGATGAAGTCTGATTAATTTCACCTAGCCTTAAAACATTCAAAGTTCTTATGCTGCCCTCTTGTGCACATTTTCTCTTTAGTCAACTGAAGTTCTGTATAAAAAAAATTGATTGCTTTAAATTACAGGACAGCTAATCAATTTATCTCAGCAATTAAGACCTTCTATGATAACATATATCTATAAAAAGGTTTATAAACAAGATATTTTAATTCCCAGTTAACAAAGACGTGTAGAATTTTCACCAGAAAGCTGCATAAGTACTGGATAAGTACATATGTAAGTACTATACTTATATTCTCAACATAAAGATTTATTTGGAGACTTTGGTTTTGTAAAATCATTTGGAAGCCTTGAATTATCTGTATTAAAGAAAGAAGAAAAAAAAACCAAACAAACAAAAAAAAAAACTTACCACAATATACAAATCAGTTTTCCGAAGTTGTAAGGAACATGAGAAGCTTTAGGAAAATCTGAGGTTTGGAAAATTGGAAGAGCCGTGCAAAAAGCTTAAGAATCTCTGCACTCCAGGTCCCCCAATTCCAAAGCCCAGTGAAGGAGATGCCAGCTGGCTTGCAAGAGGCCAGTAAGCTTCAAAACAGGTGTTACTCAGGGTTCCCCAGTTCTGAAGCACACTGAGAAGGACAGCAGCTGGTTTTGAAAAAGGCTTCTTCAAAAAGGCCATGCTGGCTGTAACTCTTTTAAAGCTGGCTGTAACTCTTTTAAAGCTGGCCAATATTACCTGCACTTCACTACAGGACACAGACATCTGAAGAKCCAACACTGAAGAGGAATGCAGAGCTACTTAAAACTGTAACTAACTGAGCACTTCAGGGAACAAAACTGAATAAATTAGGCTTATAGCAAAATTGCTGTTGTTATACCACTCCTCTCTGATRGTGCATTATAAAATACAATTTTCGATAATTAGCTATATTCAGATGTTACTGCTGCGAAATTGAAATTTTTTAACAGAACAGGTATCATTGCCATCTCTTGAAAAAGAAAAGTTTTACATTACCATTGATTGCAGCTCTGAATAAGAGCAATGCATCATGGTTTTTAATGAAAAGAAAATACATTTATTATGACACTTCAAAACCAAAGGCATCTAAAGTAGAAAATAAATAGGTGATTTCATGATAATCTGAGCTGTACAGAACTACACGAATGAAATAAGGACATAACTGATGGTTTGCGGTTCCTACTCCCCTACAGTACAGTATCTGACAGTCTCACATTTATGTTGCTTTTGAAAAGAACTACATGCACAGGTTGCATTCTTATGCTACCTAAAGAGCCTGAAGTAGAATGTGGTTTAYACTTCTTTTCAGACTGTGCATCATAAAAAAAGACATAGAATAAAGAATGTAAGGTATCAATGAAATAAATTAGATGATAGTAGTGCAAAACCTAAGAAAACTAACAGAACAAAGCCAATTGTCAGAAGAACAATTTAGTAATAAATCAAAAATTTTTTAAAGCAAGACAAAGAACTAGTACTTGACACCTTAACTACTGGCACCAGAAAAGGCTCCTCTGTAGTAGCATGAAGTTTGGTGCAGGTCACTTTACTCCTCATCACAATAAATTAGCCTGCATTTGCAGAGTACTGCAGTATTTTAGGGAGCTCTGAATGTTGAAATATCTTATAAAATCATAATATTTAATTTTACTTCATAGAAAGACAAAGCGTGTCATTAATAATGTGTCAAAACTTAACTACTGTTTCCTTCATGATTTACAGAGTAACATGAACTAAGGTTTTCTTTCGAATTCAGAAACCTCTAATTCTACCCTTTTTTTTTTCTGCTTTCAAATATGTCTACTTAGATGAATATATTTTCTTATTAAAGTCTATGTTTTCTGTTGTTGCCAGTATCGAGCCATTCCTTAGATATTATTTAGTGTGTAGCAAGTATATGGAGACATAGATGCAACAATGAAATTAGTATCTTCCCCTGAGATGAAACAAAGACAAAACCCAGCTATTACCAGTCCAACATCAATGAAGCCTGCATAAAAACAAACTCCAGTGAAAAAAACATCCAAAAAAGAGTATTTCACAGAATTGAAAGGTCACCTTCTGCAGCATATAATCTCTGTATACATTCAAGTAAAACCAGCCTGTCTGACTTCTTGATAGTGGTTCACATAAAGAGAAGCTGGGTCTGTGATGCAGAAGACAAACTGCAAAGAACAGCTACAGACCACATACTTTAGAATGATAATTTATAGCCTCATGGAATAATTTTGCAACATTTATGTTCTACTTCATGTTCAGAGTATCCCTGCTACCAAAAAAAAAAAAAAAAAAAAAAAAAAGACTTTAAAGTTTTTGAAAATCATTTACTTCTTAGCTGCTTCAGATTACTTAAGAAAGATATACCAATAATCTGAAGAAACACTGAATTCTTTGGGCACAACTTTGTTAAGCTGCTGTGTACCAAATACCGTAGCAGTACTCTATCATTATTTTATAGATGCTTGTAACAAGTAAGGGAAGGAAATACAGAATTTTGATCTCATTTGGTTAATTGCATTTTTTAGAAATCCTGATCTTCTAAACCAATGTTAAATATATTTCAGATATATGGGGTCCCTTTGCACAAAATTACTGCTTTTGTTCCATTACTACCTAAATAAAAAAATTATGTCAATAAAACCTCAAAACACTATTCCTGCCAGCAGTTTATGTGACTTGCACTAAGAATTTGCTCAAATTAGTCAGTGATACATGAAGAAAAACATTTTTAAAAGTTTATGAACTTTCTATTGTGGAAAAAAAAAAGATGTAACTGCTCATAAGGCATATTTTCATCAATTGCCTCACACAAAGAGGACAATATCAGTAATATTACCTCCATTAGTGACCACAATGCCACAGCTTCTTCCTCAAAATACAACAAAAATTACTCAATAAAATAAAATAAAATAAACTGATTTCTGTTTTCAGAAATCAGTTATCAGATTTTTTACTTAGAAATAATTTTCTAAAATAACTTCAAATAGTCTACTTTTATACTTGTTAAGGCCTGCTAGTAAATGACAGTCATCTTCCATTACGAACTTCCACAGTAAATCAGTCCTGCTGTATGAATTTTAAGTCATAACATTTACTGTTATTAAAACTTTAACAGATGGTTCTTGTAGAAATTTAGAATTCATTTTTTTTAAGGCTCATTTACAATGTTAAGTAATGCACGTGTGTTTGCACGTGCATAAATTTTGCAGATATGGATTTCTCCATAGGAATAGTCCCTTTTTTTTTTTTCAAAGAGTTGTTCTTTAGAAGTCTGGAGCTGCAAACCAAACACATTTTTTGCCAAGTCATTGCAGTCAACTTTTTGGCTAATAATCTATTACAATATATTACTGCAATATACATATGCATTATGATTACAATATATTGACTTTATTATTTCTATTTAATTATTGTAATAAACATACACAATGCAGATTGCAATATATATCGTGATACATTACTATTTATCTTCCAGAAAATTGAGAAATGGGAAAACCTGGTAGGCAGTTTAATTCTAGAACAAAATTAGCCAATCAGAGAAATAACTTCTACATCTTGAATCAGCAGTAGTCCCTCTCCCCCATTCTTCTCAAGGTGATGTAAGTGGAATCTTTTAATCACTATGTCATTTTAGGTTAAACTCAATTATATACTATTTCTTTAACAATGTAATTCATAAATTTACCTGAAAAAACATTATGTGTATCAGTGAGATTGGAATTGAATATCAGTACAGTCTTGTCAGCCAGGCCGCAAGCCAGCATCTCTCCATTCCCTATAAAGAAGAATGTCTAATGATTTATATCTGAAAGCAACAAGGACCTAATATGCTGTTTCTTTTAATCATAAAAATCATATATGTCACAACAACAAAACACACACCAGATATTCATTTCATATGTTTAACACATATTTTATATGAACATCACAAACTTATACAGCAGTATTTGGTAGGAATTTGTGTGTAATTCATTTCTTGTCCCGACATATTGTCAAAACACTTGTTCATCACAAGGCAGAAATTCACTTTTCACAAAAAAAGTGCTACAAAATTTAAGTGCAGACATGTTTAGAAGTCATTTAAATCTACTTCCTTACACCCATTTTTTTTCACCTTCTTATTAAAGTTACATGACCTTTTCTTATATATTAGAATAAAAAGCACATATTAGTAATTCTGGATCACTTCGTAAAGATGATAAATTTCCTTCATAAGGTAATCCTAAAAACTATCCAAATGCAGTCAGATTGTTCATTTATATTGGTAATCAGTGGGGGCACACAATGACAGGATAGACTCCCTTAACGTCTACCTAATGGTAGTGATTTGTGAAATTTAACTGTTCGCTCAAAAACTTTTCATGAAAAAATGAAAATAATAAAGAGCAAATAAATGAACCAATGGGAAAAAATAAGGGAGGGTGGAGCAAGAGAAGATAGCAGAGAGAGAAAGTAAGGAAATGAAGTGCAGAATTCAAATCAATGCTACTAGGTTCTCTGTGAAAAGTATTTTTAAAAGAGGTACCACCTGAAAATCCCCTTGACAAATCTCTTGAGCACCTTTACAAAGGGAGAGGGAATATAAGTCATGCTTGACTTCACCAACATTACCCACTGCTATTCACTGTCCAAGTACCATCCATATTGCCAGTTCAGAATACTATATTCCACAACACATTTTTTTTTCTAAATTAATCATGGCAATATAAACAGATAAGAGATACATATTTCTAATCTCCAAGAGTCATCTACTAAATGTGAATTTTAAATTGGACACAATGGGGTAGACACATATGTTAAGAAGAGGCATTCCAGAATCTTTTTTTCTGTTATCAGTTATTGAATGCACCAGTATACTACACTGGCAAAGAACTACTTTATAAAAATATTTTTAATTTTGTCTGACAAGCAATATTTCAGCTGACTTTTCCTCCAAGTACTAGCAATTGCACATACTGTTAAATATTTTCATCACAAAAATAAGATAAGTAGTCCTGGACAAAATACTCAAAAAAATGCATGCCCCACAATCTCAAAGGTATTGAAGTCTTTGAGCTAAAGGGTGGTACTTTYCTGCAGATTTCTCCCCCTTTTCTTGAAGTTTTGACAGTATGTATTTTTTGCATGAGAGCTGATTGGTAAGTATATCAGGTAAGTGATATAAAGTCACACACACATAATTAACAATACATAAACCTTCTTGTGCATACAAAATGAGAGAAAATAATTTTGCATAGAATTTTGGAAGCTTCTTTAATGGAACATCATCTCAAATCCTGAAGAAAACTGTTTTCTAACGGAGCAAAAAGTCATAATTCATAACACCTCCAATACTACAAAAGGATGTTTAATGAATCTAGGAAGGTTTACAACATGCAACTTTACAACCTCTTACGTTTTACTTAAGTTTTCTATTTAATTTTCTTTCTACTGTATTTAAAGATGCACATAAATATTAATTATTGTGATTCATACTTTACAAAGACCACTTGAAAGATTGTTCCAAGCTGCAATTCCAAGTTGCAGATTTGCAACAGAAAATATATTGTAAAGCTAGGAACCATCTGGTCAACACAGACTACAACAATAACAGAACACCTTTTTACAAGCTTACAATAATATGATTTTTTTACTCCAAGAAAAAAAAATCTCTGCAATTTTTGCTAAACCTTGTTTTTCTAAACTGTGGCTGTTTAAGCCTGTGTGTGCATGTGTGTGTGTGTGAGAGACAGAGATAAAGACAGAAACAGAGAAAGGTGTTCCTTCCTCAGAGTAAGTAAAAGAGGATTTATACTTAAAATGTATTATCGAAACTATAGTGATGCTTTTCTTTGCTAAAAAAGAACCTTTACTTTTTAGCTTACATAACATTCCTAGAAATAAGCTCTCTGCAACCGATTTCTTTCAGGAACCGTAAAAATAATGTCTTCCCATTCTCTAGGGAACACATGGCTGGAATATGTTTTAGAAAAGTTACTGATTGCATCTAATTGCTTTTATTTATTGAAGATTAAAGTTGTTCTTGTCCCCAAAATATTTATAAAAATATACATTTTTAAATGCTTTGAAAATATTGTGGTTTGCAGAGTGTACACTGACTTAATTATATACTTGCTAATACATTTAATTGCTAATCTAAGAAGCGTTTTCTGTATAATAATATTTATATGGATTGGACCTATTACAAGACTCACTTCTCCAAAGCAGTTATGAAAAATACCCTTCTTTGGATTATATGCAAGAATTCTTTTTTTATGTTTTAATATATAAAAATTGAATAATCTTTACATAAGAAATAGAAGTATTCTGATTCTTTTGAAACAGGACTTCAGCTTTTAATACACCCTAATGACACTAAGTAAATGTCTCAGAAAATAAATTCCTTAGTGAAAGAACTTGTTAGACTACTAATTTTCAAGTTGTAGTGGGAAAGTCATAGGATAAGTACAAAGGGAAACAAGACATAAAATCAGAGAATAATTAGAATCCTTTTGCGTATGTGTTAGCAGCTTGCATRGTTTTGCAAGTTAAAAAATTATGACCTAACAGTACATGGTATTCCCAGAAATTTTTCAGGGAATTTACCTAGTAAATCCATGGCCTTAATAAACCATGTCACACAAATTTTGTTTTTCTTTCTGCACACTAGCACAACTGTACATTTTATAAAGCCTGTACATACCGGAATACTGAATGCAACATATTGGGGTTGGTTTACAAGTAACAGATATCTCTTTCTTATATTTGATTGGAGCAGAACTTTCCAATGGATATTCTTTATTTTTACTTCAAAGAAGGAAAAAAGAAAAAGAAAGGAAAAATATTAAGATATCTAAAACCACTACATTTTCATTTCAGTTCTGAAATAAATGTGCTTTGAGAGCTATTCTAAACATTGTTATATAAATATTTCCTGGAAAACTTATGTTAAATCCAAGATAAGAGACAGAATGAATTTTAAATTGTCATACTTATATTACTCCTACCACCAACTGTTAAGAATTCATGAGATCAAGAATTAACATGGACTTGTACATAAAATCAAACTTTTTAAGTTGCATACTTGTCTAATAATAAAAGTATTTAAAGAATGCAAACTCTATACCTTGTTGTGACAACAAACAATATGAAAAATGTCTCCATATGTAAAAATAAGAATTACATTGATTATTTAACAAGATACTAAAAAAAAACCCACACAAAACTTAAAGTGGTAAGTAGCTTAACTATGATAAAATAGCGCAAACCAATCTTGAAATTATCTGAAGTGCTCATCTAAAGGCTTGCCTATGCGTGCAAGGATTACAAAAACTTAGTTTTGAGCTATTAAGTGTTTAAGAAACAGGTTTTTAAAAAGAGAAAAATGATGGCGTTAGTCATTTTTTACTTTTATGTTTGTACTACATAGAACAAAGACTTTATATAATACTAAAGAGAAAAAATGCAATATCCCCATTTAACATACCACATCAATTAACATGAAAGTGCCAGCTCTAAAAAACTCGCTCTTTGTGTCCACAGTGATGATGAATCCACTGTTCAAATCGTACAATTATGTATACTCTGTTTAAATCCATTAGAGTAAGCTTGCATTAGCTTAAGATAACATGATTTTAGGAGTGAATGAGGCACTTGATCTGAAATCACTAAGTCTCACTGTGCCACATTCAGTTATTTTTCTAACTAGAACTGCAGCTTAAGAACATATTGCGGCTATGCCTTCAACCATATTTAGCACCTGTTCTTCCTTCTAGCAACAAAAATCTAAGAAAAAAAATGTGTGTATTTTCTTTTATATGTAAGACTTACTCAAATTTAATTGATAGTCTGATAACCTGAATCACTTGCTGAAGTCATTTTATAGCAAATTTACAAAGCATTTTAGTTCCAGTGATACTCTTAACTAAAAAGTTCCAATGAGAGAAGCAGCTACAAACCATATTTCCAACAGAACTGTATTTATCCTCATTTTGATTTGTTCCTCCTCTAATGGAGTTGCTAGATTACCTACCATTTACAACTGGTCTTCCACTTTGATACCTCATTTTTCTTCAGGTTAGTATTTGGAGAAAACATGGTCATTCTACAAGAAAGAATACAGACTGTCCTATATGAAACATTAAATGTTGCACAAGAGAAATAGTTTATTTCAAACAAAAAACAATTCTACTTCCTTCTTATTACTTATGTCTACTAGTAACATCAGTAAGTAAGATAATGTACACATTGATGACAAGATAACTTTCTAATGATCTAATGCTCGAGTTTGCACCTAAGTTTCGCTTTCTGTGAGGTATTTGTTGGATAATGCATTCCGAAGGTCAAAATCCATTCATACAAAGTTCTCAGACATTTCTTTCTGAAAGCTGAAGAAACAAGAAGAGTTTAATCATATGAAGGAGACAGGATGCCCAATATAGATTTTGAAAGGAAGACAAACACTGATCAGAAGCAGTGAAAATTTTCACAAAATATTTTTTAAATTATTTTGTTTGATAACATCATATCTGTTTTTCACGGGTGATTAACTTCACAATCATGAGAGTACATGGCTCTATTGTGTGACAACATATCACACACCAATAAAACAAACAAAATAGTAATGTATCTACTCACTGTGGTGCTGCTGAATAACCTGATGACTTAATTTTATTATGGAAAACCAATGGCTGATCTCTCACCGAGCTTTTCACTCCTATAGCAAAATAATTTAATTTTCACTAAAATGTTTTTTTAACATTATATTTTTACTGTTAAGGTAGATACTTATTTAAGCTAGCACAGTAGAAATATTTGATGTTTCCTTGTGTTACAAAACACATTTATGACCAATCACTCTAAAATAATGATTACCGAGAAAAGAAATATGAACTATTACACTGCATAACAATAATATCAATGAGTAGATTGATAGTAAATCAATCTTCTTTAAATTTTGAATTAACAAGAAAATTGTTCTGAGGAACTTTCTTCATCATTCATTCACAAATGTGTTTTGTAGTTGCCTATTTTATGCTTAGACTTTATATGCACTAGCTATAATATATTCACACCTTATATTTGGAACATGGAATGTATCTAAAGATCATTAACAAACTGGTTGGTAGTTACACATAAATGTTCAGGGTTTTATGTGGCTTAAGTCACTAATAACGTCTGCATTCACACTGCTGTACTAAGAAGCCTGAAGGGCAGYCTCCAGCCCAAAACTAAATATGAGCATTTCGTATCAGCAGAAACAACCTAATTAAATAAATGGTGTAAAGGGGCAAATCTTGTTGATATTCCCAGGGAAAAACTTCAGGCGCGCTGGGAGTGATCTTATGGGCACATTTACCTATGCTGACGATAGAAGCTCCTTCAACTCCCACCAGCTATCCTTTCTCTTTATGTAGCAATGAGGCAGAAAAGGGTCCTTCCTGGGAAGCTCCCAGTTCCACTTGCCATAAGAGACTATAGGATTTCCTTACAGCACCTAATATATCTGAGTGTGAGGTGTCAACAAGGGTAGTACAGGCATCAGTGCTGGGTGTCTGAAGCAGTCTGGAATTCTAACTAAAGCACTGTAGATGCATTCTCAGAGTATCATACAACACTAAAGATATAACCTTTGACATTCTAACAGGTCCAACAAGGACAATCAATATAGTAAAAATAGATTATTTCTACATGTCTACAGCTACCAGTACTTTTATATCTTTCCTAAAGAAAAGGTGATGATGAAAAAATTATTTTGTAGGTATTTTTTGGACTTTGCTTTACTGTTGCTAAGCAAAGAAGCTACAAATGCTTCAACAGCAACTGGAAGTCAGACCTTTTTTTTTTAAACAGTAGGACATTGAGGCAAAAATTAACTCCCTAAACTTGCAGGTATTGACAAAAGTCTATTCAGGACAATAAAATTAACCAAAACAGGTAACCAAAGTTAAGAAAGAAATGACAAAATATATACATTAAAATACATGCTATGGAAAAAGAATGACTTATGAAAAATGTAAACATTCTACAATCTTTAACTCTTTTAAAATCCCACAGAAAGTTCTCAGAGGATTGTTTGTAAAAGAGTAAAAATACCATATTACCATCATTTTCACTACAAATACGTATGTAGGATATGAAATACTACTAGAAGTATAAAATTCTTCCCACTAAAATAAAAATACCATGCAATATTTATTTAAAACAGAAATCAATATATTGATTGTATTAGGTACCAGCCAGTTATGAGTCAGTTACTGTTATTAAAAATATAACTTTGTTAATTCATTTCAAGGTTGGTTTATACTTACCAAGTGTTTTACTAGAAGGTTCTTTCCTGTTTTTCTTTAAACCTTTACACAATGGAGAATTTGTCAATAAAGAACACCTAAGTTATAAAGCCAAAAACAAAAATCGATCAATGCAAAGACAAAGGCATCAGATTAGGAAAAGGTGTCAAAACTTCTTTCAAGTTATTTTTCTGCATATGTGTATGTATATGTGTGATACCAGTGAGATTTTCATAAATACAAATCAGTGGATTAGTTATCAGATCAGATACCCAGCAGCATAGACAAATCTTGGCCCTAACTAGATTCACAGACCATTGCATTTACATGATAAATCCCATTTCTGTGAATATTAACTGATGATTTTATTATAAGCACTGAAATCTGCACTTCACTTCCATGTATATTATAGGGGTTTTTATTGTCTTCAAGATGTGAGTGTTTTCCTGGAAATCATTTACAGGCACATGAAGGACAAGAAAATAGTAGTCAGCATGGATTCACCAAGAGGAAGTCATGCTTGATCCACCCGATAAACTTCTATGATAAAACGACTGGCTTGGTAGCTGAGGGGAGAGCAGCGGATATTGTCTACTTTGACTTCAGTAAGGCTTTCCACACTGTCTCCCATAAGATTCTCATAGGGAAGCTGATGAACTATGGGCTAGATGAGCACACAGTGAGGTAGATTGAAAACCAGATGAACAGCCAGGCCCAGACAGTGATGATCAGTGGCACAAAGTCTAATTGGAGGCCAGTAACTTGTGGAGTACCCCAGGCATCAATACTGGGTCCAATTCCATTTGACATCTGCATTAATAACCCAGATGAAGGAGCAGTACCCTCACCACGTTTCCTGATGACACAAAACCAATAGGAGTGTCTGATACACCAGAAGGTTGTGCTGCCATCCAGACATCCACAGGCTGGGGTAATGGGCTGACAGCAACCTCATGAAGTTCAACAAGGGAAAGTGCAAAATCCTGCACCTGGGGAGGAACAACCCTATGCACCAGTATATGACTGTAAGGAAGACAGAGCCAGGCTCTGTGCCCAGTTCACAGTGACAGGACAAGAAGCAATGGGAAAAAACTGAAATACAGGAGGTTCTGTCTGAACACCAGGAAACACTTTTTTACTGTGAGGGTGACTGAGCACTGGCACAGGTTGCCCAGAGAGTTTGTGGTGTCTCTCTCCTTGGAGATATTCAAAAGCCATTTGGACATGATGCTGGGCAACTGGCTCTAGGTGGTCCTGCTTGAGCAGGGCAATTGGACAAGATGACCTGCAGAGGCGCCTTACAACCTCAACCGTTCTGTGATTCTGTGATTTCTCCCACTCAGTACAACTAAAGCGTGACAGGATAATGAGAAAAATAAAACCTCGTCAACAAATAGCACTGTACAAAACCATCTGATGCACTTCAGTGTCAGGAAAACAAATGCATAATCCAACTCAGAGGAAAAAAAACATTTTAAATTATTCTGTACCTGGCAATAACTGATAGACTGTTCTCGTTTCCATGCAGGAGAAAATTACTCTGCTGAGTTCTCACCAATGCAGCAAGGTTAACTTCCAGCACAGCAATCATATCTTCAAACATCGAGGTGATCAAGCATAAAACCTACAGCAATTATACCATAAAATAACGCTCCATTTACTTCATAATTTAAGCTCCAACACTGAAGCATTTATAATGGAAAATGAAATCACTTTGTGTCATTTATGAAAATTAGCCAAAAATATCCATGGGTTTAGTCTTGCAGAGCATTTAACAGTAAAAAGTGGTTAATTCTGTCCTTCAGAAATACGCTTATGTTGCTTAAATATGTGTCTTAACAGACTTGCATACCTAACAGTCACAGAAATTCCAATACCTTCTACAATAGAGAAATTTCTGCAGTAAGAGTTGTGAGAAAAGAAGCACACATGGAAGAATGATTGGTTTCAGAGACATGCTGAGAACATGCTAAGAACTGAATTTAAAACAAAATCCTTCTTTAAAACAAAACACTGCTATTTTAAATATGTAGAAAGGCCGAGATTCAGCTCAGTTCTGTAGGAAAACTGTAACATCAAAAATGGAGTATACAAACAAGAATGCCTTTCATTTCCTTAAAAGCACTTTCAGTGACTTTCCAGGGAAATTTTCTCACACAAAAAATAGTTTTCACAGACTTCTTGGAAGGATTCAGAAGCAGTTATCTTAACATTTGTTTGAGAAACAAGGTGTGATAATGCTTATATCTTTTTTCCCCTAAAAGATTGCCTCTGCTCCCCTAATGGTCACTCTTGACATTCAAGGTAAACACTGAACACTATAAAAAACAATTCACCTTTTGCTTATTAATCACTTTGGACAGTATACAAACTGTAAGAGCTTTAAAACTACCCAGCTATTTAAACTAGTAGAATCCATAAGGAAGAATCAACCCTCTCCAGAGAAACTACTGTGTAATTCATATCAAGCAAAACAAATGTGTACATTAATCTATAAATAAAATGCATAATTAATATTTATTGAAAATAACTGGAAACRTAAACATTCATTAAACCAATGTTTACTATATACCCACCTTTCCATTAACTGCCTTCCTTGTTAATGCACACGATCCGGCAAACYGAATGCTGAGGTCACTGTAATCTTTACCAAAAAGAACATAGTGCTATAAAATTGTATTTGCATTTCAAAAGAAAAAACTATCACTGAGACAGGGAAAAAAAACTGCTCATACTAATTTGACACCACCATAATCCACTGTCTTCAGTGTATATCTTTCTAGCTTACCCCCACATTGTAAAGTAGTAGAATAACATTCCTTAGATTTAACAYTCATAAAATGCAAAATTGGATAAAAATTCATTGCTAGCCACTACAGAAATCTAGTGCCGACACATCTTCTGAGACAAGTCAGCAATGCCAGAAAAAAATACAAAAATTAATCAGAAAAATATTTTTAAAAAAACATTTAGTTTCTACCGTAGTCTGCTATATCACAAACTAATTCTTATACTACTTATATCTGATAACAAAGGAAAGCAATCACTTTATGGTGTAGTCAGATAATTTATAATCATACCTTCGTAAGATAAAAAAGCTTCTAATTCAAAGTTTGCCAAATTAATTATTAACAAGCCAGTAGAGCTTCCTATCCAAAAATAGCTAGCAGTCAGGGCAGAAGATCTATTAAAAAAGGAGAAAAAAATTATCTGAATATGATAAAGAAGCTTTTCTTACTACCAAACAAGACACAGCAACTGAGTTTTTTTAACACTTGTTACCCAATCCCAGTACAACAACAATAATAGCCCACACACACACAAAAAAAATATTTTAAATTTACAGCATTTTTTTTTTAATCTGTAGCTCAAAGTAAAAAGTTTCAGTAAAAATGGGTGAAGTTTTGAATACTAAGAACACAATCCTTGATTTTATATAAGTGCTCCTGGTGAGTCTAAAACAGCATGGGAAATACTTTTCTTCAAAAACGGCTGTGGTTTGTAACAGTTGGGAGATGCTGTAAAAGCACTGTATCCACAAAGAGTAAATTCAAACAAAGAGGCAAATCCACATATATTCTTACTTTTACCACCTGTAATATGAACACACAAAAAGCAGTGAAATTTTAAAGTGTGTTTGTACATAGTTAAAGTACAAGAGAAAAACCAGCACAAATCAAGGGAAAAAAAAAAAMCAACAGGCAAGCCTGGAATGTCTGTCTCAGTCTGTTCTTAGTGGCAGTAGTATTGCAGTTAGGAAATGAAATCCAGCCTTTACAAACACCATGGAGCAGACCAACTGGTTACAATTTCAGTCAACATCCTCACAGAAGAAAAATGCTATCAAGCATAAGATGATTATAACAAAATAACGGTTGTCATTCTCAAAAACTAAAAATATTTTGATGCCACAGTAAATAAAAATTGACATAAACATTTTAATAAATTTTCCAAATAAGTGTGAGTAGACTTATCAGTTTAATTTGTAAAGTCAAAGCACAAGAGTTGAAGTAAGGGTATGGAAAAATATAAAGCTGAAACTTGGCATGAAAAGAGTCACCACAGTGGTTTCATACTTTTTTTTTATTTAAAAAAAAACAGTCAAATACTTTAAAAAGAAAACTGGGAAAGACAGTTTCAGTTGTGGTTTGTGATACTTTTCTGTGTTCTGTATAGTTTTATTTGTGGTTTGCACTACTTTCATGTATGGCAGTGAGAGACTGATTTAATTTGTGAATTCTTTGAATTATTTATAAAGAAGTGGCACTATCAAGTTATTATGAATAATGATATCAAGTGATATATACAGGAAGTTGATCTCACGCCCACTTTACAATAATAAAATGCCATCCAYCGTGATGAAATTACTCAACTTCAAAAAGCTTAGGAAGTATGAGACCCTCATTTTTTGCACATCAGTGTTGCAAAAATGTTTCATTGTTGCATTTCATTACAGGCAGGAAAAGTGGTAAGTCAAGGACCGGTCAGTTGTTCAGACAAATCTGAACCACCTGCTAAAACCAACACATGGTAATTTAAAAATTAAACAGAAAAATACTTATAAATACAAAACTCTAAAAACAAAAGATAATGGAACTGGATTAATAGTAAGAATTTAATGGTCATGGTTTTTTATAAGCAGAACAAAACCTCCAACTGCGATGCTCTAGCTGAAAGGGTAAATAAATAGTCCTTAGATGTACAATGCCAGGCAGTATTAGGTGGGTATTGGAAAGTAATGTTATCTCAATTCAGAAAATTATGTCAATTAACCTATTACTGTGGATCCATTTCAGGCAACCATGTCCAAAAAGGGCATTGAAAAATAAATGAGACTGAATTTCAGAAAAAGTTCAAAAGCAAATGTTAAAAATGTTACAGAAAACATGCCTTTACAAGGTGCAAACTATTTTATCCAGAAGTGTAGAGATAACTTGTTCACGAGCTGTAATTTGCTATGCAAGGAGGGAACTTGATAGTAGCTGGCTCTAGACTATCAGAATAAAAATCATACTAAGAGCCAGCAACTGTACATGAAAAGAGGGTAATTCAGATTAGAAGTAAAATGGAATGAGTCAGTTGCTGGAACAACTTAACTAGGGACATGGTGGATTCTTCGTCACTGGAAAACTAGCCATCTTTAAAGATGTGCTGTAGTTCAAATCAAATCTAGAGTTTGGATGAAGACAAAGTTTTGATGATTTGAGAGTGGTATTATACAAGCAATAAGACTAACTGACTGTAATAATTCATCTTTTGGCCTTAGAGTTCTGACATTCCATTAAAGTATGTCTGAGATGTACATCTTAAAAATCACCACTTCCGTCCTCTCAATGGTAGTCCTGAAAGTGTAGGCATCGTGAAAATAACTGTTTATTAATAATTACTTCAATTTGACATAAAGACAAACAAAAGGATCCAGGACTGCTGGATATTTTTATGCTCTGTTTATAAAAAATTGTTTATATATCTAACCAGGGGATTAATCAGTTATATCTGTACAACCCACCATAGGGCTAAGGGTGGAACAAGTGTTTCCTAAAACATGATGTGGCTGAGAAATTTATCCAAATGACAATTATAAACAACAACAAAAACAAGTTGTTCTAGAAGACAGTTCTTGTGGCACTATCTTGAACAGATCCCCTGGTGCCTGATAATATGGTTAAACTTCTCTTCAGGAAAGAAATGCAATATAAGGATTAATTTAGGTACCTCTCCTCTACCTGGCCAACCAATTCCATGGGAACGAGTAAAAACATCATGCTTTGAAATGTCTGTCTCTCTGACAGAAGTTGAGCTAGAACAGGTTATGTAGTTCAAAAGTTATTTAAATTTGGAAGGCAAACTGACACAGGCACACAGTGACTGCATCAGACTTACCTCCTTAGGAAAGCAAACTAAAAATAAAGTTGGCTTTTTAATTGTAATTGGCTTCTTAATTAATTTTTTTAACTGATCTTCCCTGACCAACTGCTATCAATAGATGCTAAAATGGATATTCCCAATGCCATTTTTATAAAACTATTTTTCAGACTAGAAATCAGTTTCAACTTTGTATCAGTTTGTGTATATTACCTGCCTAAGAGTAGGCCACCAAACCTTGCAGATCACTAAATACATTCTCTGATTTTCCTCTTGCATTTTTAAGAAAAYGATAAGTTGCAGTGAAAATAATCCAAGAACCAATAGGAACTCCTAGGAATAGATTCCAGCCAAACACTTGGTGGTATTTTAAAGGACTTACATGTTTTCTTCATTATGGAAACATACTAAAAAGTCACAGTGTTCAATTAAGAGGATAGGCAATGATGTTTCCACTGATCCTTCTAGTCTCGTGTTGTTTGTTTTGCAAAGCTTGGAATTATTTCGCCCTTCACCTAAGAAAGACAATCAACAATACTAGCTATCAAAAAACAATGGAAGAAGGAAAACAGACAGGACTTAAGAGAGAATTAGAAGTAGTAAAGTAGCATGAACTAAGATCACACTCAAGAAGTTTCTATTTCAAAAGATCGATATATCCTAAGAGCCAGCCCTCTTGAAATACCTTTCCTCATTATTATTTTATTTTTAGTACTATCTTCTTTCAAAAATGAATTCAATAAAAAACACTTAATAGTTCACATCATGCAACGTTTTATAAGCAGATACGTTGGCCAAGAGCTTATTACGGACATACATGTGTAATTCTTTCCAGATATGCCAATACCCAGCTTCTTATCAGCTTCAGTAAGAATTCCATGCCACAGTCTGAAACTCAAAACTCTATCACTTATAATAAATTCTCACGGTATAAAAAGCAAACATTCAGTAGCCAATAACAACTAGAATATACCATAAACAGCATTCTAGAAGCACTGTGCTACCTATTCCTTTTCCAGATTTCCACACTTYATTACAGAATTTCTCTTGCTCTTTCCTTAAGTTGATACGTGCCACATAACGGTAATTATGATCACTGATTAAACTGAAGATCCAAAGCTGCAAGAAAAAGAAAAAGCAATTGCAATAACCTTTTGACAGTAAACATAAAGCTTACATGAATGCAAATTAAAGGTCCAATATTTAAAACTGTCGATGTAACTAATGAATTTTTGTATCTGGAATCTCACCTTGGACCAGAAATTCAATTATATGCATTTCTAAGATCATCAAAGGATATATCCAATATTAGCAAAAACATCCATTATCAGTTTGAACTGCACATCTAAATCCCACATGTTTATGTCTTTGAAAAAAACTCCTCATAGACTATTTCCCACAATTAAAAATCACAGGTAATCTGCATGTAATTGCTCACTGAGTCACGTACATGAATTTCATTTATACCTTTCTCTTTTCAGGCACCACTATAGTTATATCATTAATTTTCTTCACAATTCACTGAACGCTAACACTGAAGGAAAACAGCTGGAAAATCTCTTGTAAATATATTCTTAACATTAAATTAAAGGGGAGGTGAAATGCATGTTCACATTTATCACATTTTGATTAGAATTCCAACATGCTGAAATCACAGCCTCTTCCATTTGTTGTCATGTGTTTCATTCCTTGGCCAAAACAGGACAATCCTATTTTTCACCTTTTTTCTTTTAAAACAGATATATTTATAGCCTCTAGTGTACTCTTCTTAATAATCACTGATTGTGCTCTTAAAAACTTTCCTGGTTTTCAGGAAAAAGTTTTCATCTAGTAATAGAGAATTTATACACCATATACGGTTTATGCTCAAAGCATTGAATTATGCTTACTAAAATAACTGTTGTAACAGTTCAAAACATGTATGCAGATTGTGAAGCTTTTTGATAGACAGATACATTCATAATAGTTGACTGTTTTGACATAGAGACTAAGTTTAATGGGTAATTCTTACCTGTCCCTCAGCACATCCAGTGATAATCTGTTTATTTTCTTCATCAATTAGCAGACTTAGCAAAGGAAATGCTGCTTCAAAAAAGATAAAATTATTTCCAGAGTAGATACAAATCAKATATTTAATTAAAATACATGATTCAAAATTGAATCCTCCCATTCATAAAGGCAGGTGAAAAAAACCCTTACTGCAATTCTTATGGTTGCACAATGCTTTGTGTGCCTTAGCCTTTGTGCTGCTAAGGGCTTTCCGTTTGCAGGTGTGTGGCCTGCCTCTCACCCAAGCTGCCATGGCAGTGGTTTTCTGAAGCCTTTCACCCAAGCTGCTGTGCCATGCTTTTCAGACCCCCTGTGGCAGTAGTTTTCCCTTGTTGTTCCCATGCTGTTGTTCTCAAGGCCTTGCACCTGCAAACCCTGATATTGCAGATAAGGCAGGTTTTCAAGGGAAGCAATTACCACAGGCAACCAGGAGGGAATCACCCCTTCTTCCTCTCCTTTCCTACCATGTGGTTTTAGCTTTTAGTTCACATGAAGTCATCCAATATGTATGCACAAAGCTTAACAACCAATCTCCATGCAGCTCGTGCCCCCAAAGCCTGCTCCAATCACCACTAACAGCACCACAAACAGGAACAACCAACGGAGTTTGAGCAGGTCCTGTTGAAAATTATATGGTTCCTGTAGGAAAAGTGYTGTTGGAGGAGGGGTCCCTGCTGCACTGGAGACAATGCTTGGCCTCCTCCTCTTCTCTCCTTTTGCTCTCATCTTTCCACAAAAGTAGCTTTCACCTTTAAAGTCAATGTATGTCATCAGCTACAGACACTGCTAATAAATCTACATATGGTATACTTAAAGTATTTCCTTCCATGTTATACACAAAATGAAAGAAAATAAGCACATAGTACTCAGACAGTGGAACTGTATYTACAAAACAAGAGCACTTCATTTGCATATCTCATTAAATGGCAACAGTTACACGCACAATGTACAAAAAGAGCTGTTTATGAAAGTACATCAAAACTGTCTACCCAGAGGTACACTTTAAAGGAAAATATATTTACTGCTGGCTTTAAAGGATAATATGTTTACTACTACCTAGTCTACTAGAACTATTTTCACTAAACCAACTAAATACTTCTATAATAATTTTATATTATTGTTTAGAGAGAGGATTTTTTTTGCTATGAAAAAGTATATATAAAGAAGAAAACTTACCTGTGAATACTCTTGACTGATATATTAACTGACCAGTAGAATAGTCCCACACCTTTAGGAAAAAAAAGTAAAGATAGGCACCTACTTAGATCTTTAAGGAAAACACAAACTTCAACGGCCATCATGTGGTGAAAACACAGAAATGCAGCCATTGAAAGTGATGCAATATGGTAAGATTTTTTTCAGCATTTTTTTCTAACTACGTAGGGCTTTGTTTAATTGATAAGTATCCATAGTGAAAAAGGTGAAATTCACCTGGTATGGATACACAAAGTACTTATAAGTACCTATTATCATTTTTGCTTAGGTTGATCTCTTAGTGATTTAAGCTAAATTAATGAAAAGGCATACTTGAACTGGTTCTAGATTTCACACAGGGAGCTTTCATAATTTCACAATTTTCATATTGGGCTCTGGGATAAGAGGTCATTATTAATAATAATGGTACTTATTATGATCTATAGACCCACACRTAAGTCAACTTTCATTGTTAACATGAGTGTTTTTACATGATGTATTCTATGCTTAATAGTTGATTAATAAAACTAAATAAAACCAAATTTTTCCTCTCATGTTGCTACTTCTATGTGCCTTCCTCTCCACAAATACTTCCACTACATTTATCATAGCTATACAGCTGGGATTGAAAAAATCACAGCCAGACAGCCCCTGCTTTCTAAACATGGCTGTGAGCCTTTGTTTAGCTCCCAAGCTTTTCTCTTTGTTCATGTTTCATTTCTCTCTGAATGTAAACGTCATTCCTCTGAAAAGCTGTTTCCTAAGATCTTGTTTCACAAATTTATCTGAAGAGATTCTCACCTGTTTGACCACTTCTTTAGCCAAGTAAAAATGCAAGTCCTGCAATCACAGGAGTCAACTGTCATAGACTCCAGCATGGCTGCCCTCAGAGAATTAACCCTGATCTGCAGAATCAGGCAGAGAAAATAAAACTTGAAGACTTACTTCCTAAATTATTTCAGAGACTTGCAAAATATTTTCATTTGATTGTCATTTTAGTCCCAACTTTAGCTTGTAGAACCAAATGTTGGGCTATGTTTAAAATCATATAGAGAACAATCAGTAGTAGACTAAACCATATGTAATCAAGGTACCCACCCCAGTATCTCCTGGAAGATACACCTGGGTTCACTCAGGTTCCTTGTTTCCCCTTACTAAGTTTTCTTCAACTGTCATCATGTACAGCACCAGCAATCCATGGTGTCATCATATAAAATGCTGTCTGACAAAAAATCCTGCCAGTATGCAATCACCCAGACATTGCATGCAATAACCCAAACCAGTATTCCCGAAAGGGAAAATTCCAATCAATATCAGCAGACTCAAAGTGAAATGTTTTCATTCAGTTCAGCATACTGAAACACTTCAGTTACAGCCAAACTGATCAAAATATTTTATTTCCATTTTCCAGATTATAATAATCACCAAAGCTAACACTTCACTATAGAAAGTTTTGAATATACAAAACCTGCATTGTTCTTTTAAAAAAGAGTAATTAATTTTTGCAATAATTTCCCAAGCAACTCTAAGAACAATGTCCTGATCTCTATAAAGTCAAAGATGTTTCTTGCTTAATCTTCAGAAAATATTTAAAGGGAAAAAAAGACTACTTCACATATTCACTAAATTATATTTTTTAAAAGTGCAGCTCTACAATTTCCTTGCCTTAAAGGTTCTGTCTTCTGACACTGATATAAGCATACTTTTCTTCCATGTGCAAAACTCAGCAGCAGTCACTGGAGCCAGGTGGCCATCCAATTCAGCTAGTATAGTTTCGTTCTGTGATTAGTCAAGTCAAAATAAAAACAGATTAGATTTCAAATTAAAAATGACAATTAGTTAAATGTTTTAATAATTAATAACTGTTGCTAAAAATTGTCAGATTTGGATTCAAAATATTAATTCAATAAGATTTTTCTTACTGAAACTGCAGCCCTGCATATCAGCCTGCTGGCAAAACCACTACACATTACATTTGCTTCTTCAGAATGAATGATATGGGAGTAATTTTTCAGATGTCCTCAGAATGTTTTCTTCTTCTAAGTTATTGAGATATTGTTTCACTTCAACTTCTTTAATCTAGTCTTCTATAGTATATGATGCATTATCAAGCATTAGTTCATACTTATTTTCATCTATATGACAAAAATTAATGCTTTTGCTTAATTATTTTGACATTTCTGTATCATGATTTTATTTGAAAGTGAGTAAGTTAAAGAAATACCAGCACCATGGCTACAAAGAATGGTATCTCACCTTTGCACTTAACATGTAGATCTGATTTCCAGCACATACTGCCACTTGTTGATCATCCGGACTAAATCTTACATGAAGCACCATTCCCAAAAGAGTTCCTATAACAACTCCTCGAGGTGTTAACCCTGCAGCAATTTTATTGTTATTGAGACACAATGAAATATAAAACTCTGGTGCAGTGAGATTCTTAGAAACTTTGCATAGCAGTTATCCAATTCACGACTCCATTCTGGTCATCTCACTGGTTCAAGCAGGCTGGTTTCTGCAGATCTCTATTTTACAGTGCTACCTTTAACTATGTGAGGAGATTTTGGACATCTCATTAAATTTTAGGATTTCATAGGCAATAAATTAACTAGGATACAGGCACTATAGGTGTCCTTTTCTAGGTTTTATCCTGGATGCTGTGGAGTGTTTCTACAATTGATTAACCTGTCAAGATCTACCAGGATGGAGAGATGGATCACACAAAGAACTCCTTAATTACATTGAYATAGCTGATAAGAATATGGTCAGAGAAAACATGCCAAGACTGTGCAGAGCACAGTTTGGGKAGAGAAAGTCTATACAGCATCTGCTGAAGAGCCTGTGGATAGAGAGAAAAAGAGAAAGAAGAAAATCCAGCAGCAGAGAATCTGGCTCTCAGATGTCTTTGTATAAAAACTACACATACTCTTTATCTGTCTGCTAATAACCGTCTATTCCTAACTTCCATTTTTGTTTCCTCCAGGTTCACAGTCCCATTTTATGCCCACTCTCTGAAGCATTCTTTGATTCTCTATGTTACTCTTACATGGATTAAAATGTAATAATGACATTAATTATAAAAGCACTTAAAATGTTCATTTTTTTTGCAAAATTAATTTTCAGAATATGTAGATTTGCAAATCCAGCATGGAGTAGAGTACAAGAGACAACTCCCACACATTAAATCATAAGTAAAYCTCTAACTACAGGTACCAAAGAGGAAACTTTTAATAGTGTTGTGCAATGCCATGCGACTCTTAATATTGACACCAAAGGAGGACTGTAATACCTCTCAATTGTTATGCCATAACAATATATTTTGGACAGAGTGTCATTGAGACTCCAGTGAGTCATGACTCTGGGCGTCTTGCTCCCTTTCTTTCTCTTGCATTATTCCTCTATTTTCCAGTCGATTTAAGCTTGAAGAGGAGTTAGCACTGCTCCCTAGAATCTAACTCCATTGATTGAGTTTCCAACCCAAGATGGTGGTCAGGATACTAGAACAACCGCTTTCTCTGTGTTATGTCATCATAACCCTTTTTGACTCATGCACTCTCCTCCCAAATCAGATACTTGCCTTGCTCGCCCCCCTCACAACAACAGTGTTCCTTCCAGAGACAGGAGAGGCAGGACCAGACAAAGTAGGATGTAAAACACTAGTTCTACGGATATTCCAGGAAAGGTAGCATTTAGCTACTTTGCATTGCATGCTTAGTTATGCAGTGCTGCTATGATGAAAAAATTTGCTGTCCCTTTTATTCCACAGTGGTAGAACTTAACTGCCTTTGCAATGCTTCTCTGCGTTTCCCCTGAGGTTGCCCGTACTCGCCTATTCCCGCACAGCACCTTGGCCAGCTCCCGGGGCCGCCGCCAGCCGCCCGCCCGCCTCTGTGGCCCCCGGCCCAGCCGGCACCACCGCGGCCCCCGCGGCGAGCGGTCCGGTGGGCGCTCGGGAGCGCGGCGGTTGTTAACACGGGGTCTCCTGAGAAGGTATGATGACCAGACTGGCTGGACTACCGGCTTGATTCAGCTTGGCATTGCCGAAGAGGAGCAACAGAGAAATAAAGCACTATTTATCACTGCCAGGGCTGCTGAACCTGAGTGGCTCATGCACGCTACTCAGAAATAACAACCTTTTTATAGACGTAGTAGTGGAAGAAAAGGAGGTGTTGAGGGGTTGTCTTCTAAGGTAGCCGTTGCTCGGAGACTGGCTGGGCATTGGTCTGCTTGTAGGAGGTGGGGAGTGATTGCCTTTGTATCAATTCTTTTTTACATATATAATATGCATATATTATATAAATAATGCTCTACCTTCTTGCACCTTCTGTGTGCATTCATCAAGACTCCACACTATCACACGGTCACGAGAAGCAGAGCAGACAAGAAGYGGATTGATTTTACTTCCAAATGACAGTGCAGAAATTGAGTAATGATGTCCTGACAAACGTAATGGCTGACAAATGTAAATAAAGAAGACTTAAATGAGTCACTTCAAACTAAGATTATGAACAATACAAAATTACAAATGGATAATGTACGTGCAATTAGCAAAACAATAACTAATTTTTCTTTATTGTTTCAACATCATTTAATCAGCTACAATGTAGCTGTACTGGCTTTGGCTGGGATGGAGTTAACTTTCTTCATTGCAGCTTACGTGGTGCAGTGCTTTGGATTTTGTGACGAAAACAGTGTTGATAAGACACCAATGTTTTGGCTGTTGCCAAACACTGCTTGCGCAGCACCAAGGCTTTCTCTTTTTTCCCACTCTGTTCTGGCCCCCCCACAAGAGTGGGGTGCACAAGAGACTGGGAGGGGACACAGCCAGGGCAGCTGACCCAAACTGGCAAAGGGATATTCCATACCATATGATGTCGTGCTCAGCAATAAAACTGGGGTATTGGATGAAGGTGTTGGGGGGTTGGGGGGGGGGTGTGTCTTCTAAGGTGGCCATTGCTCGCAGCCTGTATGGGGATTGGTCTGCTTGGAGGAGGTGTTGAGTGATTGCCTTTGTATCACTTCTTTTTTCCTCTTTCCTTCACTCGTTAAACTATCTTTATTTAGACCCGTCACTTCTTCTCACTTCTGCCCGTGCGATTCTCTCCCCCACCCCGCCGGGAAGGAGTGAGCAGGAGGCTGGGTGGCAGTTTAGCGGCCAGCCATGGTCAACCCACCACAACAGTTTGCATTATTCTCATGGCAACAACAACAAAGCTCATAACAAATGCTAGCATCTTCCCAGCATTAAAGTGAAACCTGACACTCCTACACTACCCTCAAATATTTCGTTTATATCTTCCTTTTAAGTCTTCTTCTGAAATAGCAGCCTAGGAAGGGATATATTCTGGGTTTACCTGAGCAGTCGCTGTATTCCAGATGCACAACTCATTTCGATTCAAAGGGAAAGCACAGTGATGGTGACTACACGCCAGCTGCACAAGGGACTCTGACGGTTTGGATTTAAACACGTGTTTTTCGCAGATAACGTCAGGATTGCTGCTGCCTCCAGGAGAACTACGGTCCCCGTCACTTTCCATCCCAGGGCTGAAACGGGCCCCGCGGCGGAGCACCGCACGGGGCCGGCTGCGCCTCACCTGCTGCGTCCTTACCGCCTGGCAGCGCGGGGCTCCCAGCGCCACACAGCCTGCCGCGGGGGCACCCCCGGAACGGGACAACGCGGCCCCCGCCCTGCCCGGCCCCGGCCCCACCGCCCAACGGCCGGCCCGTAACCAGGGCAGCAGCGACGCCGACGGGTGGCCGAGCGGGACAAGTCTCCCTCGCCCGCGGAGCGCGACGGGCCCGGGGCGGCCGTCTCCCTCAGGGCCCCGCCCGGCCCGGCCGCCCTCCTGCCCGCAGGAGCGGGCGTCCTCTCGCCCGGGCAACGGCTGAGCGCGAGCCCAGGGGCTCCGCCGCGCCCTCTGCGGGCGCCCAGCGCGGCGCAGGCCCCCGGTCGGCAACAGCCGCCTGGGGCTGTTTTGTCTTTCTCCAAAACATGGCGGCGTCGCCAAGGGCCGTTCGCTCTCCACAACCGTACCCTGGGCTGCATAGAAAGCAGCGCGGCCAGCAGGGCGCGGGAGGCGATTCTCCCCCTCAGCTCTGCTCTGGTGGGACCCCACCTGGAGCACTGCGTCCAGCTCTGGGGACACCAGCACAAGACAGGCATGGACCTGTTGGAGCGGGTCCAGAGGAGGGCCACAAACACCTCTCCTATGGAGAACGGCTGAGAGAGTTGGGGTTGTTCAGCCTGCAGAAGAGAAGGCTCTGGGGAGACCTTATTGCAGCCTCTGAATATATAAATGGGGCTTATAAGAAAGATGGAGAGAGACTTTTTACCAAGGCCTATAGTGACAGGACAAGGGGCAACGGTGTTAAACTGAAAGAGGGTTGATTTAGGTTGGACATAAGGAGGAAATTTTCTGCAATGAAGGTGATAAGATACTGGAACAGGTTGCCCACAGAAGTTGTGGATGCCCCATCACTGGAAGTGTTCAAGGCCAGGTTGGATGGAGCTTTGAGCAACCTGGTCTAGCGGAAGATGTCCCTGCCCATGGCAGGGGGGTTGGACTAGATGATTGTTAAAGGTCCTTTCCAACCCAAACCATTCTGTGGTTCTATGATGCAGCAGGGACAGCACGGACCAGCCCATGACTGCGTGGAGCAGCATCACTGAAAAGAAAAACAAGCCTCTTGCTCTCACCCAGTTTGTGGACAACACCAAATTGGGGGGGAGCAGTCACCACGGCCGTAGGCAGGGCTGGCACTCAGAGGGACTTGTCAGGCAGGAGAAACAAGCTGATGAGAATCTTCTGGAGTCCAACAAGAGTAAGTGCAGAGTCCCTCATCTGGCACAGAGTAACCCCGCACAAGAGGACAGGCTGGAGGATGGCTGTCTGGGAAGCAGCTCTGCAGAAAAGGATCTGGAGATCCTGCTGGACAAGCTGAATATGAGCCACCACTGCACCCTTGCAGCAGAGGCAGCCAACTGCATCCTGGGCTGTATTAATAATAGTAGCCACAGGTCCYGGGAGTGATCCTTCCCCTCTGTTTGGCACTTGTAGGACCACATCTGCAGTACTGTGCCCAGTTTTGGGGTTGTTGGTACAAGAAGGATATTGACATACTGGAGCGAGTCCAGCAGAGGGCAACCAAGATAGTCAGGGGACTAGAGAAGGTGATGTACGAGGAGAGGCCAGGAGAACTGGGTCTCTTCAGCCTGGAGAAGAGACAGCTGAGACCTTATCGTTGCCTACAACTACCTAATTGGAGGATACAGGGAAGATGGAGCTAGACTCTTTCTCAGAGGTGCACAGTGATAAGCTGGAACCTGGGAAAATCCAGTTAGATGTCAGGGGTTTTTTAACACCATGAGGGTAGTTGAATACTAGAACAAGTTTCTGAAGAGAGGTTGTGGATCTGTAACCCTGGAGTTGTCCAAGAGTCAACTGGACATAGCCCTGAGCAACCTGATTTAATTAGGCCTGTTTTGAACAGGAAGTTAGACTGGAGGAGCCTGGAGGTCCCTTTCAACCTGAGTTATGATTCTATGATCAAGTTTTTGATCTGCGTCAATTTAAACCATTTTGATGGATGTCAAGCTGTAGACTCAGTATCTACCTCAGCTGCATTTCAAACAGATACTTTCTAAAAAAATGTCCTCCTTGTGCCTGTCTGTAATTAACACTACAAGCATTTTTGCCCTATATGAGCATCTAATATATATTATAGATGATAACACAATCTCCTTGTGTTAGTTTTGCCTGGAGAAAGTACCAGTCCAAATTCTCTTTCACGTGTCCTTGTGAATTTGGATAAAGCCACTGTATTGAGCACCAGCTGCATAGAACGTAACTTAATGCACTGTATTTCTTTTCTGGACTGTGACCCATGGCTGAGATTACTAGAGAAAAATTCTATTGTAATATGCTGGTGACAATTTTCTTGAGTGATACAGTCATGACTGTGCTATGACAGTTTAGTCACCAGTAAAGAAAGATAAATGCTGATACAGAAAAAAGGTGTTGTTCAGACAGGCAAACAACCCCTGGGCAGTTTAATATGCTTTCTTCCAATTCTTTTCACTGTAGTTTATTTTCATCTTTCAATGTTTGTAGCTACAATACTTTCAACAACCTACTGTCCATAACAGCTAGGGAACTAGTAAAAATCCAAGGAAGTCTCAGAGATCTTGGACTGATTTCTTGACTGATCAAACAGGAGTTAGAACACCAACTCCTTTCCTGCAGCTGGACCCTGAGCCAGTGAAGTCAATCGGATGGAGACCAATTCAGATAGGTGTGGCCCACCTCCACTTTTTGCCCTTCCAACAGGTGTTGCTGCTCCTCAGTGGCTGAGATGCCACTTGATCCAGTAACATGGCAAGAAGCAGATTTCTGCCCTGTTGGGACAAGGTGGCAGTTGCATGGGAATACTGGTGACACATTGTGTGGTGAGAAATTTACACCACACGACACCCCCATGAAATGTACCTCCTGGCGATGTCCTGTTTCTTTGCAACACAATGCTAAAAGACCTTGGCTCCAGCATGTTCCCACAGCTTGGATATCCACCCATTTCAAATGGAACTGACAGCCACGTGAAAAAAGAGAGACTTTTTTTATTTTAGGGCATTTTAGGGAAAACCAGTTCTTTATCATGTCATGCTTTTGTGTCCAATAGTATATTTCTATTGGTCTCAATATTCATTCACTGTAAAAACCATTTTAAAGAATGAGATTTATCAGCTTTATTATTTTAATGTGTTTTAAGCAGTTGATAAGCCTGTTTATAAGATTGAAATTGACTTTAATAAAGCTCAAATTTCCCAGAATCCACGTTTGGCGGGTTTATGCAACCTGTTCATTTGAGGTAGGAGTGAACAGAAAAGTTACTGGGTTTTATGAAATTAGAGAGTTGTGGTTTGAAGACAGAACATTAGCTCATTCTGTTAATACAAGACGCTCGAGGTACACACAGTCTCTCTTGAACCTCTCAGTACACAGTTACACTCCATGCAGATTTGTTTTCAATTTCAATCCTTCAGTCTTGCTTACAATTTTAAAGAGCTCAGTCAAGTTAACTGTTGAAATCAATGGGTATTCCAATGCAATTATTTTTTTTTTCTATTCACACTTTTCCTGTTCTGGAATCTTGGGTGAAGTTTATGCTGATAGCCACATAAACAGTCACTAATTGTTGAAGGGCAACCTATCCTCCAGTAAGTGTATTACATCCAATTTCAGTGCAGATAAAATTAGATTTCTCTAATTTTAGGATTTCATTGTGAAAAATGCTTAGCGTGTCGTAGAAAAATCTGCATATTCAGTCACTCAGTGTCTCACCATCCTCCTCGAATGTGTCATCCTTAACTCAGAATTCACAACTGAGCAAATCTTACTTTACCGGACTTCCAAGTGTCTGGTGCTCTGCAGCCGTGCTCCCCCCGCACCCCCCAAGCACATTCCCCGTCCCCGGCCATGGGCCGGTAGCTGCTGACGGCCAGGGTGACCACGGCCCTGACGGGACTCGGGAACCAGCGCGGGCCTGGCCTGCTCCCAGGCGAAGCTCCCCCCCAGCCACCCACCGCAGCCTGCAACACTCTGACCCCCACAAGCAGCCAGCGGGAYCCGCCATGGGCCGATGCCCCTCCCGTGGGGACCCCACCCCGGGCGTGCCCTGCAGCAAGAGCAGGAACCCCGCCACGCCTAACCGCCCCCGCCCGCTACGGCCGCAGCCACCGCCCTCCCAGCGCACCCGGACCGAGCGGCGCCTGCGCACGCAGGGAAGGTGCCCCCGCTTTTGGGCCACTAACAGTACACCTCCTGCACGCCGCCACAGCCCCCCGGGCCGGGGGGGCACAGCCGCAGCCAGCCGCCGGGCCGGGGAAAGGCCTGCCCTCCGGAGCGGCCCCCCTCGGACAGCACAGCAGGCGCCCCGARCCCCGGCGGGGAGGCGCGGGGCGGGCGGTGTGCGGATCGCTCCGCCTTGCCGACGGCCCCGCCCCCGCCGCCAGCTCTCGCGAGAGCAAGGGGGCGCGGCTGGCGGCGCGCGCGCCGCCCCGCCCCTGCCCGTCCCCCTCGCCGGGGCGGGGCGGCGCGGGACAGCTCGGCGGTAGCGGCGGTGAGTGGCGCTGGCCGCGCTCGGCCGCGAGGGGGGCGGCGCGGTTCCCCCCCAACCGCCCCCCGCTGCTGGCAGCCGCCCGGCATCAGGCGCTGGGCCGGGCTCGGCGGGGCCCCGCCCGTGCGGCTCCCGAGGCGTGCATGGGGAGCGGCGCGGCGCTCTGCCCTGCCTGCCGGCTCCTCAGGGGCGGCCTCCCCTCGGCCGCCGCGCTGCCCCGGGGCCCGCCTCAGCCCGCCCCGGGGAGGGGCTTGSCCGCAGCGCCCGGGCCGCGCTGCGCTGCCGCACGTCCGCCAAGCCTGCTGCTCTGCCTCGCCTCGGCCGCGGCCTCGCCGTTGCCGGGAGCCCCGCGGCAGGTCGGAGGTGAGCCGTGCCCCGGCCCTCAGTCGGCGGGGTGACGCCGGAACCGCTGCCGCGCCCCTCGAGGCCGTCCGCCGCGCCGCCTGCTGTGCCGCCGGCGGGGCCCGGGGCCGGCGGGATCGCTCCGCGTCCCTCGGAGTCGGCCGTTGCCCCCAGCGGCTGTCCCGCCCGCGGGGAAGGCGGGAGTTAGCTGGGGCGGGCAGAGGCGCCCGTGGCTCTGTCCAAGGTCTCCTGAAATCGCCTCTCCTTCCAAGCTCTGCTCCGGCGCTAGAACTCTTTCGGTTGTCCCTAGGTAACTTAATTATTTTCCGCGCAGACGTGGAGTTTTTCCTGTTCCTCCGCTCGGATATTTCATCACCGCTTCGGTTTAAAAGTGGTAGAGTCAGCTCCCTGATACAGGGAGACAAAAGGCAGAAGACCATTTTTTTCTGTCACTGTTGAGGGGGTTTTGTCAGTCTGGCAGGTTCTGTGAATGCTGTGCTTCCTTCTTTTATGCTGTCTTTGCAGAATTGTGGCCTTGCAGTATAGAGGCTTCTGGGACAGAAAWCTTGGAACTACAGAAATATTTGTTCATTTTTTCCCTAGATCTGTTTAACTGTAAAACCTCTAAGGTTGAAGTGACATCTCAATGGAAGTAGTGCAGKTTTTTTTGATGCTAGCAGGGTACAAAACAACTTACTGGTAGCTTTCACGTTTAAGATAATGGTAGTGTCCTTATGGAAGGAATGAGAGGATGAAAATCTTCATCTGAAGCATGAAAGTGTGTATACTTGTGGCTCCTATACTTGACTGTGATTTGCATGTCAAATTCAGCCAGCTGTACGCTTCAGCAAAGTTCAGAGTTTGCTGCTTTGTACACGCACTCTTAGTGCAACTGTTCAAAGGACTGGAGTGCTGCAGGCACGCTCAGGCTGCCTGTCTGGGAACGTGCAACAAGGAGGGATAAGGTGTAAGAGCCTTAATCGTGCAGCAGTCCTTTCCATCTGCCCCCTGCCCCTGTCACTTCAGCCTTCTGTTTGTAAGAAGTGCTGTAAAGAGCTGAGCACTTGTACAGTAAGAAAATCTTTAGGAAAGTAAATACTTTTTTTTTGAGGGAAAATATGCGAAGTTTAGTCCTAGAAAAAATCCAAACAGCAGAATCATAAACTATTGTATTATCTCAGTAGATAATTTGTTTTTATGTCTAACTCCAATCCCAGTGCAAGTCAGAATGCATACTGCTTCATGCATACATCCAGATTTRCACCTTTACTGTCTCCTGAAGTTAAGATGAGAGGATGGGGGAACAAACAGGATGCCCCAAATACCTGATACAAAGTTAAGCTTCTTCAAGCATGCAAAAGCCTTCTTTTTTAACTGTTTTTTTAAACTGAGGCTGGCTAAAATCATTATTTGGTTTCATCTCTTCTGGGTATCTGTCAAATTTGGCATGTATGCAGGTAGAATGAAATTAAAGTCTCTATGTCAGTTCTGGATGAAGGAACACCCGCTTGATTAACTKCTGTTTAACTTCTTTATGAAATTCAAACCATTTTAATCCTACAGAGCTCTGAATCTTAGCAACAGTTTTTGTTACTATTAAAAAAGAAAAGTTAATGAACGTACTTAATTGAAGCTGCTTAACTTTGTATGGACTGCAGTTGATTTCTAAAAATTATCAAATAAAAAAAAAAAAAMCACAACAGTTCCTTCCAGGAGTGGAATATGCTAAAATCTGAATTATGTTTTGTTTTCACAAGGTAGCGCACAGGACGCAGGAAGAGTCTGAATATAACTTAAGACCATGGCAGCACACTGGAGAAGAATCCTGATAGTATTTGTGGCAGCTCAAGTACTATTTGTGGTAAATACCTTTGAGGAAGAGGATGTACCTGAAGAATGGATTCTTCTTCATGTTGTTCAAGGTCAGATTGGAGCAGGAAACTACAGCTATTTGAGACTAAATCACGAGGGAAAGATAGTACTTCAGATGCGGAGTTTAAAAGGTGACGCAGACTTGTACGTATCCGATATGACGCTTCACCCCAGCTTTGACGAATACGAGTTGCAGTCTGTAACTTGCGGCCAAGACGTTGTCCATGTACCCGCACACTTCCGCCGCCCAGTGGGAATAGGGATCTACGGTCACCCCTCTCACTTGGAGAGCGAGTTTGAAATGAAAGTGTACTACGATCGAACAGTTGTACAGTATCCGTTTGGCGAGGCTTCTTACAACCCCGAGGAGATGGAGGCAAGCCAGAAATACTCACAGTCTACAGAAGATGAATCTCAGGATGAGGAATCTGTTTTCTGGACTATACTTATTGGAATCTTGAAATTAATACTTGAAATTCTTTTTTAAATTGATACACACTGGACTAAATCACACTTCAGCCTGTGAAATTGAACACGAATGACTTGCTGTAGTATTTAATACTCTTTGTTAGTTTCCTGGAGAGGTATTCAGGTTACTATTCCTAAACCAGAAAGGAAGTGGGGGAAAAAGCCATATGTCATTTTATATTGTAAATCCTCCCCATAAGTAAAATGAGCAGCGAGCACAGTATTTGCGGTGTTCTTCACAGATCAGGGCTTAAAAAGGAATTTACAGTTGGGATCTTGTTAAATTCACTTTAAATAGGTGCTTAGGAAAATCAGCTCGAGTTCAGTATCTTCTATCTTTTTTTGTAACGAAAAGTAAACTAAACTGCTGCATTTCAGTGCCCCCTCTCAAGTTAGAGCATATTTTAAATCTACTCCTTTTCCGAGCAAGTATCTCCAGTAAAACTAATTAGCAATGGCTGTTGAGTGTATTCAAGTTGAGGAGCCTAGGGTGAAGGAAGGAAGGAAAAAACAGTCAATCACCTAAGGRGATAGATGATCTATATTTTGACTGCTTGTGCTCTACATCAAGTCAGTCATCTGTAAAGCAGAGGTCTGTGCAGTCACTCATCACCTCTGCAAATCCATGACCTGAATCAAGTGCATGTTACTTCTTCACTATTACTGCAGGGAGAGTAAGCCTTCAGCTGTTGTTACTTGTCAATTCGACATTTTCATTCCTCGTTAAAAGCAACACAGCATATAGTATCTTGAACTTGAGAGGTGTTTTCTTACACCTCCCTTTATAGCTTTTTGTGATTGATTTTTTAGTACATCTTTATGAATAAGTCATTAGCTTGCAAAGAAAATTTCTGCTGAAAGGAATTTGCAGTACATTGTAAGAAGGTCAGGTCATGCCCACTGTTCCTTCAAAGTTAGTTTTTCCAGGAGTATTTTTTTGCTTTGGTTGAGTCTTTCAAAATAACCAGTTGCTATGCAAATAGTGTATATTTAAGTTGCTCTGTAATTTTCTTTTCACAGAGCTTACTGATGAGTGCACTGAAATAAACAAGTACGTTACTATAATTTTATACAAACGGTGCATGTACAATTTGAAATTTCATTACTGAAAGCCTTCTCTTTTTAAGTGGGAATTTGGCTTGTCTATCTCTATCTAGACATCTGACAGGACGTGATTAGTCACTTGTATCACGAGAAAATCATTATATAGCCAAAATTAAAAGTTTATTTGGTAAAAAGAAAAAAAAAGTGGTATTGTTCCTCTTAGAGTGGTTGGTTAAATAGCACCAAAGTATCACTTTAATTTGTGCAGTTAAGTTATGGACAGCAAGTTTTTGGGCTTTTTTAGCCCTCCTTGCTGTTTTTCCCCCTTCTTCCTCCTCTTCTGGGTACGGGAGGGTCTTTCTGACAACAATCACAAATCCAGCGACCTAAGAAAAGAAAGTTATCAATTATTGGGAAACTACCTTTGTTACTCACTCATCTATAGTTACGCACCTTTCACCATTCTAACTGGTGCTCATCTATTTGCAGTACTTCCTTTAATGTAAACAACCAGTGCTTTTCTTTAAAATGTAAGCATCTTTTCTAAAAGGTATAGAAAGCAGCATTTAAAATTCACCCTCCATCATGGACTCGTTACATGTAACAGCTGGCTACACTAATCTTTATGGACCTCAAGAAGTGCCAGCACTGCTAAGGAGGTGGTTATTAGGAAAGAACTTGACAAACTGTGTTTGAGTTGGCAAGTTATATTTTCACGTAAATGACCACCGTTCAAGGCGATGGGCAGTTACTCAGAGCAGAAATGAATGGCAGCTGGGGAATGTTGCTCTTCTGCCACAGGTACTGCTCCCCAAACCAGTATCAGTCATTTCAGTGCAGTCAGGCAGCACAGATTAAACTGCTGGCAGGGGTTCATCACCAGACCTTGTACTAAAACTCATTTACGGAGGGAACAATAAAGGGTTGAGCAAAGAGCAGAAGCATTTAACTGTTTATATTACAACAGCTGGAATCGTAAAGGCTGCTTTGGTAATTTTTTAGTTTTGTAGGCATATAATCTATTTTGTTTAGATTCTGTCCTTAGGTCAGCCTGAAACGTAAATCGTCCACAGAACCTGTAACTGAAGTGACAGCTAGCGCCAGTGCTTCCCAAAATGGGAATGTACAGTATATTGGAAGTACTGTAGTTACAGGGAATACTGTCACTGCGGAACTTGCAGCCACTGAATACTTATTCATGAACTAACTTACCATGGATTTAATATTACATGAAAAGCAACAGTACTACTAGTTAGTTATATGTCTGAAGCCTTCTTTACACTGCCTTGAGTTGGCCAGGTGATATGAGTGACCAGGTAATTTAAAGGTACAGGCTGCCTGACATCTAGGTACTTCACTTCCAGCTTTGATGTTTAAGAAAAAAATGGAAGGGATTTAAAAAGGTGTTTACAAATACAGAATTGAGCATATTTTTTAATTTAGGAACTGAAATAATAGCACAAACACTTTCTTAATGTGAAAGCTATACTCCAGCAATATGCAGCAATACAGCCTCTTTACAGGTTTCTTTTATGAAAAGAGGTAATTATTCTCAGTATTCTGTGGATATGGAAAAAAAACCCACCACCTAGTTCTGAGTGAGTCTGTTCAGATTCTGTTGTAAAAGCCAATTATATTTCCTATACAGGAATTGCCAGGTTAAACTGTGCACAACCAAATATACAGAAATAAAGCTTATTAAAAAAATTGGGTCCTACAGTGTGAATGCTTTCCTACAGTATTGCTTACTCCTACCCTTCACACTTGTTTTAAACTGTTCTTTCAAAAGCAATGCATATATTAATTCTGACAGAGAAAGCCCAGGACTCAGAGGAGTTGGGAAGGGAACAATTAACTCTTACTTTATTACCTGAAGGGATAGCGTCAAGCCCCACACAAAAAGTGTGATAACCACGGTCACATACATCACAGAACATCATTTCTTCTTCATGGTGAGGCTGGCCGCATATAATGCACGTTTTACACTCCATACATTGCCAAGGATAAGTCTTAATCATAGCAACAAGCTCCGGGGTCATATCAAGGCAAGAAGGGTGGCCTGAATTAAAACCAATATTATTACTTTTACGTCTGAAATGAAATTTAAAATTAGTTAGACTGTTTGCTTTTACAGAAGCTGAAGCTTAGCTCACCTCCTGGTGAGATCCCACAGTGCACTGAATGTGCTAGTACACGTAACACTAAATAGAGCTGGAGTCTTAACGAAGGACAGAAAAGGCAACTGAACTGTTGGTACGCAAGTGTAGCACACTAAGCATTTCCACAAAAAGATCTGTCAAACAAACTCCCTTAGGAATCCGCTTAGTGTATGCAGATACTTACCACTGTTGTCACACTGGGAGCAATGTATAAGAGCTTCAGCTTTTCCTTTCTTGTTGGACTCCTTACCCTTCAGACAAATTCCACATATAGCATTTGGAATGACCTTTGGCTGGAAGGGTAGAAGAGGGCTATAAATTCATTCCAGAAGAATTTACAGGTTTAAAAGGAAATGTCATATATCTCCTTAACTCTTAAAATTAATGAAGCATCTGTTATGATGTGTGAACCTTAAAACATGACAATAACTGACAAGCAGCGGCACTGAAAAAAATTGTAATTAACTACATAAAATTTTGCATTTGGCACACATAGTGAGCTACATGTAAATCAAATGGAGCAAAAGCATGTACATGCTTCCTCCTATGAATTCATCAGCTAATGTTCCCCTCAATGAAAATTAAATGTGACATAGCTTTAAAAATGTCAGTATTTTTTTCCAATATAGAATACTCCTTTATGAATCTCCATGCAGATTTCCTGTTTATGGAAGAAATTAAATACAATTTTCCATTTGCATGACATTTGTCCCTAAATATAGAAAATTAATTACAAAAGCAATAAACTTGATTTTTGTATCTTTCGTTTCAAAATATCTGGTTAGCTATCTGTTTTACCATTCTTTCTTGTATCCAGTCATAATCACTGTAAGAAATACACACCCTTGCATTTGACAACAGTTTTACATTCATCATCTTTCTAAGTGATCATCTGGAGTGTACTTGGGTGCGTGAGATCCATTTAAAAGGTAAGAGGAAAAAAAMCAGCAGGCTGTTACCGTGAGAAACATTTGTGTATGCATTCTGTGTCCCGACCCAAGAGATACACCAACAGAGTTTTATCCCCATGAGAACCAAGGAAGAAGTAAGGCATTACGAATTTCAGAAACATCTCAGTAGTTACATTGTTGAGCTTTGACCTCTGCATAATGAAATTAGGGAGAAATGCAGTTTAAAATTAATTTAGTACTCACTGATGTTAAACTGACTAGTGCCAGAGTTTAAAAAAAACCACGTTGCTGCAAAGACACAGCTAGCAGAGGGASGTCAAGGCATATCCTGTTTTCTAAGGAACCGAATAGCTCATCAGTCAGCAAGAAGAGCACTAGTCAACTACCAACCACATGTRGGGAGAAGAATGAAATCTGATTTTAAAATAAAAGTGAAAACGGAAAAAATATATATATAAAAAAAAAATACCAAGACCTTTTCCAATACAACTTATCTTTAAGTGTGTCTATTTCCCCAGCCAGTTTTTTCTAGCACCTAGCACGATAATTAATATCTTGCTCATTTTTAAGTAGTCAGGACGCATTGCTTTAAGTTTTCTGGTTTCCAATCTGCTTTTTAAGTTAAAACATGGCTATAGTCTGTTTCAAATTGTCTGGTCTAAAGAGTTTTATTTAAGAAAACAGAACACCATACCAGATGATTATAGGTAACTTCCTTCAAAAGATGACAGAGGCATTCATACAGGCTTTTTTTTGCTTATTTATTTTAAAAAAAGCAGAGTCAACCTGTTTTATACATAAATATAATAAAACAATAAAAGAAGTCTAACATTCACAAACGTCTCTACAAAATAATAAATATAATGGAAGCAAAAACACACATAACTCTTTTACTGTTCGCTATTCTGTGTGTCCTACATGTCTACCTTTATACCCTGCTCCTCCCAACAAAAGTGGCACATGCTTAAACCTCGTCAGTGTTGCAGCATTTACCCTTCCGTTGTTTAGGCTACATTCTAAGTTTTTTTTATCGTGTTTTTATCTATTTTTACGTAAACCAAGCCTTCCTAGAATAGCAAGTGCACTTTTCTAATCAGACTTCTAGTTTGTTACGGATTTGTGTTTTACTGCCTTTGATGTACAGCAGCATACTCCCTTGTACTCCAGCAAAACTAAAGTGAGCTGCTTTTCGGTCACTGTACTTGCGTTAGGGTATGTGCAGTTAACACTCTGATACACATAATTCTAAAATTAGACACTAATATAGATGCATTTATTAACAATGCTTCCGTCTATTCTTACTTCACTAAATTGTGTTCATTAGAAACCGTGCATGTTGGAGGGGGTGAGAATCACAGCCTATTAATAATAAAGTTCCAACAGTATGGAAGTATTTTTACAAAAATTAAAAAAAAAAATAATGCAAGACTATTCACATTTCAAATCAGTTCAAGTTCTACCACCATAAATGGCTTTTAGAAATGCTATGAAAAAAGTCTATCAAATCCATATGGGAAGTCACAATATCCCATCTGATTAAGTTTTGCTTTTTATGTCCTCATCTTATTAGGATGAGGAAGGGAGAGAAAATGAATGCAGGGCCAAAATGATGACTGCCTGCTCTGTAAGTTTTCACTTCCACGCTGCTGTGCTGCAGCTCTCAAAGTAGGCATTCCAACTACACCATTTTTATAAGGTCCTATTCTGAATGCAAAGCGTTCCATTTTCATATACAGTGACCTGAAACAGAAGTGTTGTAAAATAGTTTCTCAATACATTTYAGTTTTATGTGCAAAAAATCTCCCGTACTTTTAACAGTACCCTGTGTGTGCAATTGTAGTAGCCAGTCCTGCAGCAACACAGACTCGCTACTTGTAACATGACAAAATATAAAACACATGCTAACCATTCTTTGTTAAAGAACTGACAATAAAAATGGCTCCATATAAAATACATCATTTCTTTTACTCAAAAATAACTCAGTGGAAATGTGTGAATCCTGTAATACTCGTAATGTGGCTATAACTATACATTTGCACGTTGATGCCATAGCAATTATCCTTCAATTTTAACTACATGTAACCGAAAGATTACTGTCCTACAAAAATAGTCAAATATTAGAGAACAATACAGAACAGAAGTATTACAAAGATTTAGAATTCACAGGGACAATGTGTTAAATCAGTTAAGCCTTCAGCTCAAAGTGCCTTAACATTCAGGCACATATGGTATATCATTATCTGGTGTTTTTATAGACTAACAAGAATCTTTTGGTCTTACCAGTTAAAACAGCTCATGTAATTGGGTTTACTGGAAGCGTTTAAACGTTCCCACAAACAAGAAAGCCAATCCTCTCGCCCTCCCAACACAACTTCACCACCTCTGACTTATCAACAGCCTGACGGCTGATGCAGGCAGGGTATGCTGACATTGCAAAGATGTGGCACTCTAAGTTTACAGTAATACCTTGTTGCTAACACAATCAGTGATTTCGAACCAGTCAGCAATTGTTACAGGAATCCATTTTCAAAATGCAATGCTGTAGACTACCATTATTCTTCTACAATTAGAAGTCCAGAACTTTGCAAAAAGTTCTGCTCCATCAGTCCTCTCTCTGTGCATTCATAAGGCTGTTAAACAGATTGGACTAATCAAACACTCAGGCATCTCACAGCTAAGTGAAACTTCTGTAAACCAGCAGCACACAATCTCTCATGTCAAGTTAAACAAAGCTAAAAAAAATGTCAAGCTCCATCTTTGGATTTCATGTTCATGGGAATATTGGTGTGCATTCTGTGTCTACAACAATTTGCAAAGTTACATATAAAAAAATATACATATGGTACACCACAGTCTAAATCTCCATAGTTTGCATATTTCTTAGTAAGTTCCTGAAAAGAGAAAATGCAGCTGGAGCTTGCTATTTGTTATGAACTTGTACAGATACTGTATGTAGAGAAAATTTACCAAAACTGTCCAATTCTTGCTGGAAATTAGCTTCTTAATGTAAGTTAATTTACTGTTAACTTGGTAAATACAGATAGTAAATATTTATGAATATAAAATGCAAGCCATCAACAGCTCACTTTTGCTGAGACATTTTCTCAATATGTATGACCTTGTCACTGACAAAAATGTTCCTTTTTCCATAACCTCTCTTAACAAGCATTCCTGATTGGTAAATACTACACCCTATCTTAATGTAGTGTTTTCCCTCTTTATGGGTCTATTCCTGCTCCCACGTAAGTCAATGGAAAATTCTCATTCCTTTCAGTGGAACAGGACTAGGCAATAATGTGCTTTAAAAGTGTTACATTATATGCAGACCCTCTCTTAATACGCAGAACAACAACACATAAATAATGCATGTCAATTCCCATTTCTTCTGAAAAGTATTTTTATCTTAATCTTATTTTTATCTTAATTTTTGAAATTACTACAGAGTAATACTGATGATTTGGGTCTTAGGTTTGGCAATCACTGCTTGCCAACTGAAATGTCTTAACATCCTCACCAAGTTTTTAGCTTGGATAAAAGCATATTGCCCACAAACGTTTCTACACAGTAAGAACTATATAAAAAGCTATTTTCCATATAATGTTAAAGTGGTTACATAGTGTCTATACAACTGTAGTAAGCTTCTTGCCTTCCATCCTATACATCGTAACAACTCAGGATGAAAGACTGCATTTAAAATGAACGTCATAACAATATGTTCAGCCACGTAGCTGCACTTTACAGCACTGATCTCTTGGTATGCTGCCACACTAAATAGCAGAAGAAAAATAAAGGATACTGAATAAGAGTTTTGAACTGGCAAGTAATTCTGACTGCTGTTAAGGCAGACAGAAAGATGTAGAGTTCCAATGATAAATCCACCATGGATTTTTCTGATGTTACTGCCTGGGAATCTGAGAAGTTAACAGGAACAGAGGCCACTGTATAGCTAGGGTAAAGGAAAGCCCCACATGAAATAAAAGCAAAAAGGAAGTAAGGAAGCAAACAGATGGAGCACACAACAGGAGAGCAGCTAGTGAAGTACAGCAAGCAGAAGTTCCATATTATTGAAAAAACCCAAATATTTCAGGGAGAGGCTGGTCAGTAAAGAAGTTCAGTCAGGGGCTTTTTTCTTCTACCTTGTACCCAGGAACTGATTTGGGTAATACAGAACGTTTGGAACCATCTTTTCTTGGAGTAGCACTTTTGTCTCTTGTTTTTTGTCTTCCCTGAAAAGAATCCTCCTGGTTGTCTGTGGCGCAATCACCTTCAGATACATTGCCAGACGAATTGTCCTATAATAAAAATACCATAGCTATATTTTTTATTTTTTGGATAGACAGACAAGTCTTTCCTACGCCCCTTAGAGCCAACTAAGGTAAGAGAAGGATACATCTTTCCTTCTGCAAAAGCATGGGGTACATCACAATCTAGAACACCTTTGCTCATAACGTTCATTATCTATTATTTCTCATGCTAAGAGACTGGCATCAGCAATAGCAGTCATGTTTTCCAGTTGGTTTTGACACCAGAGTGGGGAGCACAACAGTGTAATTCTTTGAACCGTTTTCCTTTAAAAGTCAGCAAGAAATCCACTATATGCAAGACGTTGTTTACAAAGTAAAGGGGCAGCAAAAAATTAAAAGTGCCCTTGCCATGCATTTAAAGTATACTACCAACTTGAATTAAACATGTGAAGGTTTTTTCTGCCACCCTCATCTACTATTTTCACCAGGAGCAATCTAAATATTTCATTTGCATTGCAGCAGAAGAATGCCATCAAAGGCAAAACACATTTCAATATTTAATACAGAACCAAACAACAGAATTTATGCTGCAGTTAAAGCTTTTTTTTTTTTTTTTGAGGAATGAGGAGGCAAGAAAGAGAGGAAGAGGTTCAAAGAGGGCAAGAGATCAATGTAAGCATAATTAAGAGCAGCAGCACAAGATTCTTCTCAGAAAAGTGTTAATAAAGGCCCCCAAAAAGCTCCAGAAGAAAGCAATATGATTAATCACATTTATTACAATAAAAACCAAAAGGCCAAATAACAGTGGTGCCCTACAGTAAAAGGCACTCTGTACAAAGAGAATAATAATAATAATAATCAGCCTATGCCCCAGAGCCTAAAATCAAAACAGACAAAACAGACACAGTGCAAAGGGAGAAGTATAACACAAAAGCAAAGCAAACTACGTGGCAACAAGAAACGGTATGTTTCACCTTTATTTTAGGGAAAGGGTTATTTAGGACAGGCCCATTAACACACTTCAGAACAGGAAAATTGCTACCTGACTCCAACAACGAGGAGGGTGAAAAAGGAAGAAGTCATAAAGCATATTGTAAGACTCACCAGGGAGATCTGATGAAYGGTAGGTAGCCCAAACCTCAGGAAAAGAGGCCTGACAACTGCCCAGCTTTGTGTTCAACAGATATTTTTCCCTAACAATATGCCCCTACGACTAGCAAAGAACCCCTGCTCCCATAGCCAAACCCACTTCACAGGAATCTCATTTTAAATTTTCCCTACACTTTTCCAACAGAGGGACATTTTCCCTTCTGCTTTCTGTCACTAAAAAGACTTCTGAACGTCTGTGAAAAATTAAAGGATAGTCTGCTCAGTCCAGTTACTTTTCTTTACCATTAARGGGAATGGAAGTCAGTGGAAAAGGGAACTGGGAAGAAATGGTTAAACACCAATGGTAAAAAAGCTGGAGTGTGATTAAACCAAAATTTTGAGTTGACATTTAGCATGCTAAGTTTATATGATTTCTTTTTCTTCAAAAAAATGCAAGCAGGGTATATTAACAGCTATCTCTCCCTTGTTAGCCTACAAGCTGACCCCTTCCTTTCTTCTTCAGTTATGAGTAGCTTATGAATATTCAAATGAAATAAATGTTTATATGGCAAAATTTAGCATTATATATACCCACCATCTAACATGTTTGTCAACTGAACTAGGAACTGTTAAATGCACCTGTGATTTTACATTCTATTTCTCTTAAAATTAGGGTTAAACTTCTGGAAAGTGGTTGTCACCAAGATACTAACTCCACTAATATACCAATGGTTCAGTTGTACTCAGATAGCTCATCTGAAGCTCAGCTGCTCTTGAACACTTAAAACACTACCAAGGCAGGTATGTGAAAGTTTCCGTTAACTTCCAGTAACAGTTAATTTTGCATTTGCATAAATAGAGAGAACATAAACATCTTTTTAAAGATGTATTGTAAAGCAAAAAAAAGGTGCTTTTTACCTTCTCTTTAAATTGGAATAAAGTAACTGTTTCTGTATTGCTTCTATGTCACGAGAAGAAAAAGTTATCAGGCTATCAAAACCTTTGCTTTAGTGACAGATTCTGTGGGACTTAAATAGCAAAATAGGCTGTGATCTGAACTACAGTGTTCATTCCCCTCACAAATGCTAGCAACTTCCCCTCGGGGAAAAGGGCATAACGAAGAGCTGCAGTTGGGAAGATTCTTCAAGATTTCTTTAAAGACAAGGAAGAAAGGGCCTGAAATTTCAAATATTTGTTTGATTTACTTTAAAAATGGATCAAAATGGAAAGCTGGAGAGCAATGTTATAAAATAAAGAGAAGTACTAAAAAAGAGAGTACACTTTTAGTTTATGATTCTCCTTCATTTTGCAAATGTTAAAGATTCTACTAAGAAACTACTGAAACTAACAAAAGTGAAGGGAAAGGATTTTTTTGTTGAAGAATACTTTCAATTTGTCTCACCGAATTGCCCTTGGGTTTCCGTTTTTCATCACCTCGCCCTTCCTCTGCATCATCTGAATCTCCATCACTGTCTAATGCGGGCAGCTCTGGATCCAAAGGAGGTTCATAAAGAGCTGTGTTTAATGGCAAGTAACGAAGTTCATCTGGAGAGTATCTGAAGTTAGTAAATAAATCAATAAATAAAATTAATTCATGTGTACTTTATGCATAAACATTAAGTCACACAGCATACAAGCACTTCAATGAGACAGAGTAAGAAAAGCTCCCTTTTTCAGGAAGGCACATAAAAACATGCAGTTCTGAAAACATAGGAAACATACTAATTTCTCCTCCCAAATGTGATACCATCTAGTACTTGTCGTCTTTGTATAGTAGATATTCGTGGAACACAGGAAGGGTATTATTTGCAATGTTCCAAACCTACATAATCATAAAGAGGCCATGGAACCCCTAAAAAATTTTAAGCAATCCACGTTACTACACCCAACAGACTATACACCTTGTTTGTAACTGTACAGTGCCCAGACAGCATGTGCGTAACAATGCTAATCCAGGGCACGCAAATAGCTAGGATCCAAAGCAAAGAATATAGCTGTACGTCAGATTTCCTTGATTATTGAAGGAGACCAAAAAATGCATTTAAAAATATAATTTCAGAAGAATGCAAAGATCTAATCACATTGCTTATAGCCAGATACAGCTTAACATGTGTAATCCACCTTTTTTTTTTTTTTTACCCTTAAATGCTAAGAAAAAAGTGAAAGTCCTCTTACTATTGAGGACAAGCACTGTAAGGAGTAGGATATTATTCTGATGCACATTTTGAAAGGTTGTGTCCTTCATTAAGAAGGATAAGCAGTTTCACTTGCAGCTTATAAGTGCAAAATAAACAAGATATCTAGTATTTTTAATTCAATTAATTTAATAAAATTGAAGTCCTTCAAGAATGTCCTGTAACATGCATATTTGGAGTGGGCTGTATGCACACACACTGGAATGAGCAAGGCATCTGCAGATAAAGAGCTTCTCTAAAGAAAACTCTGAATGTATAGGATGAGTACCATCTCTGTTGTACAGATGGTAAGACTTGGGCAACAATTTTCAAACCAGTATGTATTTGTCAAATGGGAGCATGCCACTGGTAGTTTTAAATTTGTGTAGACAGTCAAGTACACATTTTTCTTTAAATATAAAGGTCCAACTAGCAATACCTTTCTCTCTCACTTACAAATCCAACATTAAACTTAGCCCACAAGACCAATCAAATTTTTTTTTTTAAATTAAAAACTTTCTAAAAATTTAAAAAAGGACAGTAAGACAGTCACACGGAAAACATGTGATGACAAGCCAGCATTGCAACATTTTGATATAGCAACATTAGTCTTAGCACACATGCAGAGGCAGATGATAAGTAAACACATGAGGGTGGCAGGAGTGAAATCAATGTCTCCTTTTACCACAGTAAGTATCTGAGCAGGCGAAATCTCAGGCACTGCAATACATCAGCAGAGACAGTACTCTTGCAGCCAGTACTGTTTTGTTGACAAAAGCTGTCACACTATGCATCTATTAGACTAGCAAGTGTCTCAAGTATAAAATTAATTCAAAACCTTACAGTAAATACACTGAAATGTCTTCCATCTGATAGATGTAGAGCAAATACATTAGTGCAAACAGAATCAGCAGTTCGGATGCTTTTGAAATACCTTTTGTAGTACTCCTGGAACTGGCCGGGTATGAGAGCCACTGGATAAGGACTAACCTTTGTTCTCTCTGTAGGTAAAATTTTGTATTTTCCTTGAGGCACCTGGATAATCTGTATTGTTTAATACAAAACAATGACGTTTTTGCTTCATATACAAACTTTTGAGCCTTCCTCACCATCTACCCCCCCAAATATATTTTAACTAGCCAGTTTTATTGAGTTGGAACAGCTACCTGAGTTCTCCCACAGGAAATTCAATTCATTAAAACAGTAAGAGATCCCACTCACAAAATAGTATTAGAGATTAAGTCCAATCACTAAGTATCTAATGAACTGAACAAATATTAGGTGAGACTACTTCTAACAGCATATTATGTAAAATAGTTTAAAAATTAAAATCTAACAATTGAAACAGTAAACATTAACTTTTGTGACTGGCATCCTTAGCATGAATGATCATTGTTGGTCCATATTGGTAGAGCGTAGCAAGAACATGTCCATCTAATTCTGAAACCAGACTGCACTATAAAAAATCACATTAATAATACGAATATATAGAAAGGAGAAGCTTACACAGAAGCCTTCTTTCCCTTAGAAAGAAATAAAACTAATTATCCACTACCTTGGGTCTCTAACATGGGTCAACACCAGAAAAATCTAAAATTTTCATAATAGACTGCCATGGAATAATTTGCATAGAGAAAATTTTTGCTTTACTGTCTTTACACAAGCAGAACAGTCTTGCTTTTAAAAAAAAAAAATAGCTGGCATTTTGAATCAGGCACAGAAGCATGAAATACATCTAATACGAAAATAATATAACAAGGGCAACAAAAACAAAGGCACAACACTGACAGGCAGCACTCTTTTAGAGGATAAATACTTTTTTTCTCTAGGTACTGTTCAGGTAAAATTTTGGAGGTRTTCCAAAAAAGAATTAGACATTTATATGAATAGATACAATAGCAACAGAAGCTTCCTAGTAACCTAAACATCCTTCTTAATTTTCTTACCAGCAGATTAAAAACATGACAACAAAGTAACACTGAAAATTTTAAAGCTTCCTGAGACAAGTATTTTCAAGTTAAAAAAAAAGTTTTCACATTAAATATATTTGAGATGATTATTTTTAGCAGTATCACCATCTAATAGCAAAACTGTTTAAGTCCCTACATGAGTGAAACAAGACTAATCAAAACCCTTGATAATAAAATAGTTAAAATGGTACCAAAACCAACTTTACTAGAACAAGCAAGGAGCTACCTATTGACATTGATAAGAAATTTAAATCTGCCTACATGTGTCTGTAAATCAAAATAGGCTCTTCTTTCTTCCATCCGTTCTCGGTTTAAATTGCTGTTGAATTCTGCAGCTTTCTTGGCAGCTTTTTTAATATATTCTGGAACTTTACTGGCTTCTACTTTCTGTGTGTTCTGCTGCTGCATTTGCTGGAATAAAAACAATTTTATTAATTCACATACATTTCACTATCAGTTTGAGAACAGCCTTTTCTTATACTCCACATGTTACAGATCTGGTTTACTTATATGCTAGTTACTTACAGAGTACTCTTTATAATGATCTGTTATTCGCTGACGTTCTTTCTCTTGCAGTATAACAGAATACTCAGCATGTTTGGCAGGGTATTCTTTAATCATAAGATCAATTACTTCATCACTACGCAAAGCTGTTAGACCTAAAATAGATAAAAGCAATAATGATGCTATCTGGCAAAACTAACTGTAGGTTATTTATATCACACAATCATCAACTCAAGTTTTCGAGCAGTCAGAGATAACAACCTGCTGTGCCCAATGCTTCTCTCTCTCTCAAGTAGGAGTGAACTTGTGCTGTTTAGCTTTCAAGGCTGATTAGGAGTTTGCTTCTACCCAAGGAGGCAAGGCTCATTTCTTTTCTCGCTTACAGCTACAGACCCCTTCACACTGACTCAGCCACCTAACTAAACTCCCCCGTAAGGCAGAACCTTTGTTCTAAGCGGGATGTGGTGAACTGTTAGTTTGCGCTTCCAATAACTTGCAGAACCTTAACTGAAATTATGAGGTTTACATAACCTCTCCATACAAATCAAGGAAGAATTACTGTGAGGGCAATTCAGAGCAGCAAACTGCACACAGGCTCCTGACTCCCAATTAAAGCATTTGAAGTTCAGAAGTCAGAATGCCTCATTTGCAGCTACAATGCAGAACTCCTCCTTTAAATGTTCCAGCACAACTAATCTCCAAACATTGACAACAGAATGGAGGTTGACTTATGTTACTACCACTGATTATAAATATAACCTTAAAAAAATAGGGATAGTTAACTCAGCGCACATCTCTACTGGATATGAGGCAGAATATAGCATTTTGCTTCTATTGGTAAAAATTAGATACCGTTCTCTCACGCATATTTAAGTTTAAAAAGAAAAAAAAAAATCAAGAGAGCTGGCAGGTGAGAAATGAAGGTGGTATACCAAAGACTGTTAGTATATAAAATGACATTACATTTGCACAAACCCATGATATACAGAAAAAAATGTGAGAGGCATCACTTAATCTCTAACACGCTTCAAGTCAGATGTATTAGCAAAGGAAGAAAAAGATACTTGAAGCTTTTTCAGTATAAGCCGCATCAATGACATCATTCTATTTCAAGTACACTGAAGTGCTTTAATACACACCCTTCTAACCTCTAACATATAAGCTGAACCATATAAGATACAGTAATGTTTGCTGAGTTCCAGCTAACTCGGCAAAACAAGACTGATGTACTTTTTAGTTTGAAAAATTATGGTGTTCTCTTTTCTAAAGGGAGAAAAAGGTTCTAAAAGTTAATTTACAACATAGAAGGGATTTTGCTAAGTAATTAGAATAGATCCAAAACTTATTTTTTATAATAAATCGGGAATACTGATACCTCATGGCCAATTTACACAAATTAATAATAAACCAGTTTACATTTTCAGTTGAGAGTGATGCAATTCTTCTCTACCAAACTGAATCACATTTTCAGTGTCATATTTTTAATACTGTAACAAGGAATCTAACAATTTGTTTTCTTACCTAGTGTGCACTGAGTCTCTGTGATAACGTTTAGTTCTCTGAGGTAGAGTTTCTCCTTGTGAGATAGATCTCGTCTTTCTAAATCTCCAAAGAAAACAAGAAACAGCAATAAAAATGTGCTCAGTTACTCAAACTCCCCCATAAACAGTTTCAAAGTATTTTGACAATTTTATTTCCAGGCAGTGAGAGTCTGTATTATACTAGTATTCCTACAAACACRATAATTTTATAAATTAATTTTAAATTTAATATACACTGCAGGGACATGGTCAATTTTTCTGAGTACCCTGCCTATAGTTATGATTTACAGAAATACTTAAGAAACCTAACATATGCGCTCAGATGCAGAAAACACTATCAAGCACTGGAGGTACATTCTTTTTTTCTTTTATGTCTTTTTCTTTATATGCCTTTCTTTATATGCCTTTTAAAAATAAATTCCATGACAGAAGAGCCAGATTTGACAATTCTGAATAATGAAGGCTCAAATCCTAGAACCTCCCCAATTCATTTTTTAAAATTCTTCCACAGCGTAGAAATGTTGCCACAATTCAGGCAACAGAATATAGAGATACAGCCATATGTTAAGCTATCATCAACAAAATACTTAAAAATAAATTTGAGGTCAGTTTTCAAAAGGTACTTGCTGATCTAACCCCCAAATTAGACTTGTTTACAGATTTTCAGTGGCAATACCAAAAAGTCTTAAATTACTTCAAAAACCATAGGATACATTTTCAATATGCCAGTAACAAAAATTAAAAGTACAAGATACATAATTCAGATCTGCTTTTGCCAGGGTCTTTTTTTAATCAGTTGGCTCATGCTATAGTCAGAGAGACACAGTTTTCATCCAAACTGTACAAAGACCAAGATTTTTTAGAAGAAAAACTTTAAAAATAAATACCTGGATATTTTCTTTTAAAGGAAGTCACACCCAAATATTCACTGACTTGCTCCTGAAGCATATAGTATTCTCCTGTTTCATCTGGTGGCCACTTGTATTCTATCAAGTTTTCAGCAGGAAAATAGCTGTATCTAAGTKTAAGAACAATGTTAGAACAAAACAAAGAATCCTTAAGAGGGATACTTACATTTCTAGMTATTAAATAATTCCTATTTATATGTCAATGAACAACATCTATGAAGTTGGACAAGCACTTTAGAACACTGCATCCTGTTAACCYGTTTCAAAGTCACTTTGTTACACCCCACTTTGCATATATTTTTCCAAACCAGCATTCATCAATATGCCGAGGGACAGAACATAAAGAAAGGGATATGCATGATAGCGGATAGGACACCAGGAAAAGCAGGTACTACAGTGTCAAAATTCACTGGAAAATATGTAATATTTTAAAAACATGTAAGCTGCGCTTCTGGATTGTAAATTAGATGCAGCGCATTTTGTGTCATTTTAAAATAAAATGTCTTAAAATATGCTGGCAGAAAAAGACAGCTAGATACTCATAGGACATTGCCTCCATTCAGAAAGATACATGAAGAATATACAAGCAAAGAAAGAAGAGCTAATACTTAAGCATATTGAACAATACAGTACGATTAGCAATAAAAAAGTGGGAATTGTAAAAAACAGCATTACCCAAGGTCCTGACTAGAAGTTTCACAGCTCCGAGAACTGTCCCCTGAGCCCATACGTCGCCTTTTGGACGGCTGGCTGCCGTCATTGGAATTTTCTTCTGTGTCATCCTGAAACGAAAATGAAAATAAATATTAAAAAAATTAAGACTATTCAGCGGATAATGTAAAACATCAAAAAATGCTGCAAGGCAACCCACAGTTTAAATATACCTGAACTACTGAGCTATTTAATAACACTCTTCACAAAAAACTCATAGGACAGTTTACGTAGCAAATTATTCTTTGCTATAAACTAGCTGCATGACACATTGTGGCAGAGAAGGAGAATTGGGTAGTTTCTCACCTGTTGCATAGGTGGAGCACTGAATAGACAGAGCTGTGGCTCTGACCACCAAGTTCATCGTTCTTGATGTAAACTACCTATGGCATCAGCACGGCCAGACAGCTGTAGACCCAGCAAACTTCCCTCACTGGTGACAGTCTTAAGACTAATTCACTTAATCAGGCTAGCTCTCGAAAGCAACAGCAAGGGCAGAGCAAAACCACCAAGCTCTTGCTGAGAGCTGATGCTTATAAAATCAAGGTAAATATTACCAAAAGCAACACAGGAGTTTATGGACATGCAGTTAAAATAAAAGGAATGGTATAGTGTTTACAAAAAGATATGATTACAGCAAGTAGCGAAGACTTGTCTTGGGGGGGGGGGGGGAAGAGAAAAACTGAAGTTGTATCGTAACAGATACAGAAGACAAATTTCATCTTCAGAACAAAGCTATTACAAGGGAACATTTAGAAGTTAACTTACAGGTGTCACTATTCAGATTTCATGAGATCTATATAAAGAAAAGGAACAAAGGGTGAAGAAAAAAAAAACAAAAAAATAGAGTTCTGTAAAATCTAGCAGACCAACGATTCCATTGGACTTCTTGTGCTTTTCACTGCTTTGTTGTCTAACAACGCTATACAACTCCTACCTAGTGCTCATCATCAACAACTCTCAAAGCCTTTAGTGACCACCCTTGCATGATTGTAACTGAGAAACAGAAGGTAGAAGTGTTCAAGTGAATCACCTATTGTCACCAGTAGTAGAGGCAAGAACGAGATAGCTCTTTAAGTAACCGAAACTCTGAAGTGGAGTAGTATGAAAGAATCACGTTTCAGAACTTTTGTGAAAAGTGTAAGAAAGAATTAACCTGTCAGAAATATAGGGATCAAGCCCACAATTATACTTACATATTAAATAATGACAAGAACAATTACTAGGTCTACCTTAGCTAAAGTCTTTCATTCTAGTATGTTTTACATATCATATCACTTGAAATATCATTAAAAAAAAATCCAGGAAATGAGAATACATTACTTTTGTTATGTAACATTTCACAGTACTATAATCAAGACAGGCCACAGGGAAAAACTACTTGTCTCCTGTATTTTTGGTTTATTTCATGTTTTTACAATTCTTTACAATTTTTTTTCTTTCTTGTGGAATAGTATCTTTCATACAATAACAACAAAAACTTAAAAGCAAAATTTAATGAAACTGTGCTTTCTTAATGCAGCTATACTTAAAGAATCAGGCAAGTAGCATCTCCACTAATACTACTACTATTTCCCATTATTGCTGAGAATACCCTGTATAAACTTAATTAGACAAACCAAGTAGCAGTCCCCAGTCAAAACAATATCACACTAGAATATTTTGTGACACAGCTATGTCTGATCAGCAGTCATCCCTACTTCCCACATGGAACATTGATGCACTCCAAACCTTTTCAACTACTAGACAAAAACATGAACAGGGCCAAAGCCATGCTTTGCTCCATCAAAGCTACCACGAGATCTCAACCTGACAATTAAGAGGAAGTGCTTTGCATCAGTTTCTCCTTTTGCTTTGAAATTTTCTTTTATTAAATCCGGTATCATTAAAAAATATGAGCACCCACACCACAGGAGAGACGAACGTCCTCTATTTCTACCTTTGCTTTCTTATTTGCCGAAAACTTCAGCAAATTCAATCACACAGGCTCACAGACTAAAACACTCTAGGAAGTGYGGCGGTTTGTTGCAGAGAACTTTGCAGAAAAAGTGAAAACATTTGCACTGCAATCTAATACACACTGTAGTTCAACCATTGTTACTGTATTAAAAATAATAATTCAGGACAGTCTTGTGGCTTTCTTTACATGGAAAGTCAAAACATTGCAAAAAAAAAAAAACAACTTCTTCCCTTGAAAATGCATGTTTCTGTAAAACGCCTGTTAGTCCTTACGAAATAAAGTTACACTGCGAATTCCTGGTATGTCTATCAATTATCAGATCTACGCAACGATCCTTTATTATGTAATCGGAAAGCCTGAATTACCAAGATGTCTTTCAAAAAGTAACTGCCAACCCGCATCCGAGCGTGGGTGCAGGAACAGCAGCAAGCACTTGCTGCCGCAAGCCCCAGCCGTGCCTGGGAAGAGCGGGTACAATTTAGCAGGCCTACGCAGAAGAGCCTGCGACTAGACCCAAACTTTGCTGGGTGCGACGCTGGGGCGCTGCCGCGGTAGGGAGCGAGCTGCCGCGCCGCACCCGAGAAGGCGCGTTAAGGACTTTTAGGAAGGAGGACGGCCGCCGGGCGCTCGGCGGGGCCTCGCCCCCGCAGCCTCGAACCCCCACCCGAAGTTCGGCCCGGGGCGCGGGAGGGCACCAAACCCCCGCCGAGAGSCCGCCCGGCTCCCCCGGGAGGCGTGAGGGGAGCCCGGGGGGGTCACGGCGCCCAGGGGGGAGGCCTCCCGCCGAGGCGGCTGTTGCGCCGCAGCCCCAGGCCGCCGCGCTGGGCCCGCAGCCCCGCGGCCGCCGCCCGCTCTCACCTTCAAGGACTGGGCGCCGGGTGTGGCCGGGTCGCTGTCGCAGAGGCGCGGGGACAGGACGGCCGCCATGACCGCCGCGGGGGCCGCCGCCGGCTGGGCGAGGAGAAGCGCCGCCGCCGCGCGACCCGGCCTCGCGCCGCGCCCGGCTCCGCCCCCCCTCCCCCTGCGGGGGGTGGCAACGGCCCCTACCGGCCAGCTCGCGCACGAGCGCGGCGGCTCGCGCAGCTCCTGCTCCGCCCCCCTCCGGGCAGCCCGCGGCGACCCCGGCCCGCGCCGCCGGACCGGCACCCGGCCCGCCCCGCCAAC